>JASFAU010000004.1:1200000-1639487 GCA_039704465.1 Plasmodiophora brassicae
GGTTCTGCACGATACATACGGTGCGAACGCTGTGACTGCCGTACCGGACACAGCCGCGGTCGCGTTCGGCGGCACCCCTTCGCTTTGTGGGCCGAGCGCTGGCAAGACAATGTTGTCGAGGGGGGCGTACATGTAAGCCGCATGGGCCTGGGACGGGGTTGGAATCCACCCACGCCCTAGTCCTTCATTATGAGACGTGCTGGTGCTCATCCGAGGCGACCTAAGCGCATCACCAGCCAGGGAGACTTTTACTTGAACAGTGTCGGCACCTTCACGGTTCCGATGTCCAGGGGCGGCAGTTCCGGGCGAGCGAACTCCGTGACGGCCCAGGCGCAGGGGACACACACAGCACCGCGCTATGCAGGACGACCTCGATGCCGACTTCGACGCTGCTGTCACCATGATCCGGACCGCCAACGTAGACATATCGAATTCGCTCAAGCTTGAATTCTATGCGCTCTATAAGCAGGCGACAGTCGGGCCATGCACGGCCGCCAAGCCTGGCCTGCTTGATTTTACGGGCCGGGCGAAATGGACGGCGTGGAACGACAAGAAGGACCTCAGGTATTGCATGCGCGGAACGTGGCCAGACAGCGTTGACGTTGACGGAAATGTATGTCCTCTCAGTGCTACCGAGGCCAAGTTGCAGTACGTATCGATGGTGAGGCAGATCATGGGCGCTGCTGTCCAGCATGACGGTCCGAACAATGATGTGGAAGGCGCTACAAACGACGCGTTCGCACCAGCCGTCAGCCGAATGGCAGTCGAACCAGAGTGCGTGACCTTCTTGCTTTCCCTGTGTGCCACGTAAGCTAATGAATGTACAGGACCGTCATGGATGCCGATCTGGAGATATGGGATTTCGCTAGCGACGGCAAGCTGGACAGGGTGGTCGAAACTCTGGTGTCGGGGGCGGTCAGCGTCGACGACCGTGACGAGCATGGGAGAACCGCATTGCACTTCGCTTGCGACCGGGGCCACGAACTGATCGTCAGCGCACTGTGCACTCGGTTCGGCGCTAACGTGAACGTGCAAGACCACATGGGGTACACGCCGCTGCACAACGCGGCATCCGCTGGCAGGGCCGACATTGTCCAGTTCCTTCTCGACCATGGCGCCGACCCGTCCATCTGCGATGCCGACGGCCTCCCTGCCAACCATGACGCACCTGCCGACATCCAGGAACAAATCCGCCTGCACTGCCAGTAACCGCATGACGATTCCAACATAATACAGGGCATCAGATAACTATTGTGACCGCCGAATGGTTCAGGTTCGCGCAGTTCCGGGTGCAGCGCGCGGTTCCTCCCGATGACCAGGGACGGGTTCAGGGTCCGCGGATATCGCGTGATCGAGTGCAGCGTACCATTGGAGCTACGGGTTGCAATGGCCGACAAGGACGATGGGAAGCACCTGGCCGATGCGTCCAGCGCGAGCGAACCGCCGTCGTTCAACATGGGCGTGGGCAGCGCCATGACCGCTCTGAAACGGGGGATCACCATGACGAAGATGGCCGCAGCCGGCATGGTCGAGGCAACGCCCACCGTTGCCATCGCCCGGCGCCCCGTCGTCAAAGACGACGATGGACGCCGCCTGCAGCAGGCCATTGACGAGAAAATCATGGCCCAGAACGAGATCACACGCCTGTCGGGGCTCCTTGCCGAACAGATGGCAGAGCGGGAAGCGGGGCGCGCCGCGATCCAGAAAGTCCAGGGCATAGAGGACGAGCTGAACCGGCTCAGGGCCGAAACCAGTCGCACGAAGGAGCGCATCGAGTATCGCAAGATCGAGGCGAACGAGCTGGAGATCCAGGCCACACGCGAGCAGAGCGCCGCGCTCAAAGCCGAACTCGCCAAGCTGAAGGACGACCTGGTGGCGGCTAACAATAACGTGTCGGCCCTGACCCTGGCTCGTACTGAACTGGAGACCCAGCTCCAGCTGTCGAGGAAGGCGTGCGCCCAGGCGCAGAGCGCTCAGGCAACGGCGGCCGACGAGGCCGCCCGAGCCGGCGCTCTGGTCGACGGCCTGAGAGCCAAGCTGGCGGAAGCGGTTGCCACCCGCGACGAGTTCCAGAGGAAGCTGGACATGTCCAGGGAGGCGGTCAACCTGGAAGTCCAACGCGACAAGGACAAATGGCACGCCAAGTGGTCCGAGAAGGAGAAGCAATTCTTCCTCGAGCTGGACGCTGCCAATGCAGAGCGGAACGCGCTACGAGCGAAAGCGGAATCGCTGCAGAAGGAACTGGAGAAGACGAGGCGGCGTCAAGCAGGGATCGCAGCGGAGGAACAGAAGAAGTGGGCGGAGGAGAAAGCCGGCCTGCTGGAGCAACTGGAACGTCGTAGCAAGAGTCTGGAGGACGCCATGGAGGCGTTGCGGACGAAGGACCCGGCCAAGAGGGCGATGGCGGCGCTGATGATGGAGACGCAGCGACGATTGCCACAGCTGTCGACCGCCGACGTGAAGGTGATCGAGCAGAACCACGCGTTCCAGTCGATCGCGCAGAACCTCCTGGAGACGGTCAAGGATCGCGACGCGCTCATCGAACAGCTGCGACAGGATCACGCTGCACTTGGCAGGCGCGTCATCGAGCTGGATGAGGCCCTGCGACGGGCAGGAGCAACAGCACCGACGTCACCGCCCAGTCAATTGCCATGACGAACGATAACGGTACTATACAGAGCGTAGATAGGTTTAGGAATAATGTGACAAACAGTAGAACGTCATCGAGCCAGTTCATCGGCTGCTGCTTGCCAGGACGCGCATATCTACCGTCTGGAGGTTCAGAGCGACCCACCAGTTAGTAGATGACTGTACCTGCTGCGCGTTGACCAACTGAATGCTGACGAACGCTGATGCCACTTCCTTCAGGGTTGCCAGCTTATCGACCTGGAACTGGGCGTAGTCCCGTTCGAGATCGGCTGTGATCCGACCGAGTGTCGTTTTCGCATTCGCAGCATCTTTCGTCAGGTGCGCAAGTTCGCCTGAAGCGGCCCGGTTCAGAAGCGCGTGCATTGGGTACCGTGTGGACTTACTCTCGTACTCAGTCGCCTTAGATTGCAGGCCTTTGGAGCGCGCTGTCTCGAGCTTGCCCCGCTTTGTTCGCAGGTCCGATTCAACGTGGTGAAGTGCCGACAGAGCGTTCGACCTCGCTGTCGTCAAAGACGTTAAGACAGTACAAACACTAGACGATCGAATGACCTGTCATTGCTTCTTGGACCGCCTCGGTTATGTGAACGAGATCGCGTAACGGCTCCTTGAACGCCGTGTATTCCTTCTCAAGCTTGTGCGAAACGAGTACTGACACCCGATCGCTCGACTCGCCTGGGGATACAAATGCTGTCAGACATTACGTAACCTTGAATCCGGTTCGGAGGCAGACCGATCTTCGAGAGCGCCCTGCTCGATTCGGATTCGTTCTGTTTGGCCTCCAGTTCCGCGAGTAATGTGGAAGCCGACCCCATATCGAACGACGACTGCGACATTTCTGGCAAGGTTTTAACCACAACGTCGACAGAACGCTGCGATCGTCGAGGAACCTTTCACGCCCGATGCCAGGGCTTGATATGTGTTGCAGCACTGGCTGACAGACTTGTGAAACGCCTGGACGTATTCCTGCCGAGCTTCCCACGTGAGGTCTTCGGCAGACTTGTCCACCGCTTGCGTCAAGTGCAACGATTCTTGGACCTGGATTCGCACTCGTCAGACCCGTCAAGCTGACCGATATTCACACGTACAGAATGGAGCGTATTCTGAAAAAAGGACATGATCCCTGCTGATGCCGCTGCCAGCGATGGCTCGTGCGAGCGACCCGCTTTCGCACGTTCGAAGTCCTATCAGCCACATGGTCACATGTGGACTTCGGGGCGTGCAGGCGCCGCCTCAGGTACCGATTCACTCGACCTCAGAAACATGTCCAGGTCAACGCTGTGCTTCAGCCTGCAATGGGACACAACGCGTTCCATGAACCGGGCCAGTCCCCGTAGGCGCCTGTCGATAAAGCCCTGCGCCATTGCCCCTGGAACGTTCATTCAGTGCCGACATGCATTCAGCCCCTGCTTGGGTCGCGTGTTCACCAGTCATGGACTTGGCAGGCAGTGGAGGCACGACGCACCCGGGAAAGTCAGCCGCCAGGCGCCCACGAAGCCAGGCGAAATCCGAGAACCGTCGACGGGCCGTATCGTGACGGATCGACCCATTCGCAGCGATCCGCTGCATGCACCCCAGCATACCCGGGTTCAGACACGATCGCGCGGCGGTCTGAACAGCGCCCTGCATCTACCTTCGAGTCGACCTTGTAGAAGACGGCCGCTGCCATGCCATCGCCTTGCCTGACAGGGTCGTACACGCGCACGTCGACCAGGCCCGTCTCGACCATGGGCGGCGCGGCGGGCTGGTCACCGTCGCCGCCCAGGTCGACGATCTCCCCGCCGTCCTCCATCCGCTCGATGTGGTACACAGGTGCCGGTACCCCGCCCTCGTCGAGGCGCTATTTCAGACAACACCAGGACGAGGAGTCGACAGCCCCTCCACCTCCGAACGCAACTTCCGATGCTGTGCGACCCTGCCCTCCTGACACGGCTGTCACCACCGCGAACGCATTGTCACCGCAGCGGCATGACAGCCCGGCAGGGCCGACCCCGATCCGGTCAGGCGCGCTGACAAGCGTGTTGCTGGCATCGGAATGGGCAAGCGGGGTCGGTTCAAAAGCGCGCACGGCGGTGTCCACCCGTGTCTGGGGCCACGCCGGCAATCGCCCCGCCGACGATGGTCGTATCCCGGCAGCGTCGATCGCGGTCGATCGGGTCGTTGTCCGCGCTGGACGAGGTGATCGTGTCGGCGACGAGCGAGCTGGGCGACGCGCGTACGCGGGCGTCACGCCGGAGCGTGATTGTGCTTGCCGACGCGGTTCTCGTTGTCATGAGCGGCGTGCTTGCCGCCACGGGCCGGCATGGCGCCTGGCCGTGCGCCATCATCGCCTGCGTCGACCTGCTGTATACCGCGCAGGCATGGCACGCTGTGCTCGTCGGCGTCGCCATTGCTCCTGCTGTCGCGTTCCTCGTCATCAGTCATTCGACGACAATGACGGTGTATCTGATCGCAATCGGGGCGACCGCCGCCTGGGGCGCCGCCCAGCATTGCAGATCGATCCCTGGGCAGCCGCTCCAAGGCGACCTTGCGCTGGCCATCGCATGGGCCTGGATCGCGTTGTATTGCGGCGTGTCGCTGCACGAGTTCGCGTCGATGCACGCGCTGACCCGGACCTGCCTCGTCTCGATGTCGACGAGCGCGGCGGTTCTCGCCGTCCTACGAGCAGTATAACGCCCGCATCCGGGAGTGCCAACGCTGTCTCAAACTCCATATGTATTCAGGTTAACGCCTTGCATTTAGTTAGTGCTTGTGAACCTTGCCGAAGCTCGGAGACGGTGATGGGGATTCGCTTGCGAGCGGCATGGCCGCCCCGCCAGACATGCTCGGGTCGATGTAGTCGCCGCCGAGCATGCCGACGAACTCGGCGGAGACGCCCACGAACGATTTCGCTTTGGCGCGAAGGCGACCGCAGGCGGCACACTTGCAGATGCCGGCGCAGGACGGGCAGATCCACCCCTTGTTCTTCGCGTTCTCTATCGAATCGCCGTAGCACTTCGTCAGGCACCCGTCGCAGTACTTCTTGCGGCAGGTCCGCTTGTCCTGGCGCGACCGACGGCTAAACTGGTTCGAGCAGAACGCCAGCTGCTCGAAGCTACGCGCGTTCTTGCACTGGTGACATGATGTGCCGCGATACGATCGTTCCTTGTGCTGGCGGCGGACATCATCTTCGGCGAGCTCGTCGAGCGGATCGGTCACCTCCTGCTGTGCCGTTGCGGCGCCTTGCGACTGGAACGCGACCGACGATCCACCAGACATCGTGCCACCCATTGCCTGCAGCCTGCTATCCAGCGTCGGCCTGCCAGCGACCGTCACCGGGAAGATGTACCTTGCTGGTGCAGGAATCGGGTCGAACAGACGCTTCTGCATGTCGCATATGAATGTCATGAACGGAGTCGCGGCGAACGGGTTCAGAATCGCCGTCGTCGGATTCGGATAGACGCGATCGCCCGCATCGGTTACGACGCCTTCCTCCACGCTGTCCTGGTTCAGTCGGTCGACGTCGACCTGGACCTCGACGAGCGCGCCGGTCGTGTCGACGTACTTGAGGACGACAACCTTGATGCCGCCCTTCTGCAGCACGTCGAGGATCTCGTCCCACAGGCGCTCCATAGTGTGATGGTCGGGGGACGACGTGGCGGCGACGCCGTCAGCCGCCTCCATTGAAGAACTACACACGACGTGACGCAACTTACGGACTTTCCGCGGACTTTTGTGTTATGGCTCTGAAGCAGCCGACCAGCCGTCCACCCACACTCGCTACCGATGCCCAAATGACCACTCGGCTGGAACGCTACCGCCGACAGGTCGGCGCCTCGGCTGACGCTTGTCGACTCTAACACGTGTGACGAAGTCCCAGCAGTGGTGATCCGATAGGTTCCTGGCTGTGTGAACAGACCTGGCGCGCGTACCTGAATATATCGCGTGTTAGTCGTGGAGGTGTGTCACCTCGAGACACTGAACTTACTATTCGTGGCTCTTCGAGGCTGATGCATAGAGTGTCTCCTAAGGCGTACTGTCTTCTTGTCAGCTGGCAGGCGCCCTTGACCTCCCGCCAAGAGGTCGCTCGAAATCGGTTGTGGGCTGTACGGCAGGATATTGACTGAACGTCGGCACATATTGGGGACTCCATGAGCGACGACCAAGCATGGCAATATTGGCGATGGCGTTTCGCCAACACTTCATTCCGCTTGCTGATAGGAGGTGAGAACCGGCGTTTGATTTGAGATTCATGTCTGCATGTCAAAGGCGACAAATGGACGTCACCTTGCGCTACATACCAAGATAACGATCAAAGTCAAAGCGCTTTAGCGAGTCAGGTGTCGCACTGCCTTCGACGTTGTAGACGGGACCGCCTTAGCTGGTCAGTCCGGTCTACAACTTGCATGAGTCACGATGTGGTATACGGTGAGGTTCCGGCCCACAGGAATGCCGGTGTTGCTGGCTACTCCCCAAAAGAGACATCCTAGCCGACGACGAGAATGCAGCCCGTCTACATCGTCACCATCGTCACCATCGTCACCGTTGTCAGCTGCGGGTATTCCGGGTCGAGTGCGGGATACGCCAGCGGCACCGGCCTCGGTGGCCAATCCAGCCAGTTTCAAAACATCGGCCAGGCGCAGTCGTACGGCAGCGGCATCGGGTCCACTCAGAACGGACCGCCGATTCATCAGAGCAACATGCAGCAGAACTGGGACAGCAACAACAACAACAACTTCAACAGCGGCCAGTCGTACGGAAACGGGATCGGCCCAGCCCTCGGTGGGCCGTCGCAAGGACAGCAGCAGCAATGGACAGACCGTGCACAGTCGTACAGCCCCATTGGCGCGAACTCGTCGCCTGGATCTTCCCAGAGTGGTCCTATGGGGCAAGGTGTGGGCGCGCCACAGTCCTACATCGGGACGGGCGGACCCGCATCCCCTGGCTCCTCGATGGCGCAAACTCAAGGCGGGCCTCAGTTCTACAGCAGTAATGCCGCGAACAGTCGTGGAGCGCCTGTGTCCTCCATGGCACAAGGTCCAACCGGGCCTCAATTCTACGGCGGAAACGATGCGAATGGACCTGCGTCTCCTGGGCCGTCGCAAACGGGGCAAGCCCAGGGTGGTCAGCAATCCTACAACTCCAACGGCCTCAATGGCAACGGAATCGCGGGGTCGTCTATGGGTGGTTCGAGCCCCCAGCAGGGATACGGCCCAGGAATAACCCCATCGAACGGCAATCGAAACGGTGTCCCGCCTCCACAGTCATACGCAGGTGGAAATGGCAACTCCAATCAAGGGCCCTTCGGGAACAGTCAAGCTCTCCTCGGCGGTTCGTACGACGTCAACCCGTCACCGTCATCCAGCTTTGGAATGCCTCAGCAGCCTCTCAGCCAAGATGCGGTGCCGTCGGCGGGCCCCTACAGCGGAAATACCCAACGCAGCTATGTCCCTGCTCCATCAGCAAATGTCGACAGCACTTCTGCACAGTCTTACAGTCCAGCCCCATCACCGGTCATTTCCAGATCTCGAAGGTCACGGCCGTCGTCAACGAGGTTCTCGTCCAGGAAGGACGACTCTGCGGCCATGCCGGTCCTGGTACAGGCGTCGCAAGGCGTGATCTGTCTCATTGCGACCGTTGCATTTGCAGAATTTTTCATGTGAAAATCTGTTTCGATACAGAACGTTCCCATCGTCCTGGACCGGGTTGGCCGATATCAACGGTTCATACAGGGAATACATCAGGGTTAGTGATGTGGAGATCAAGACGTGTCATCGTCCGAACTGGTCGGGGTACTGGCGCCAGCCGATGTTCGTGGGTCCCATTAAAGCCAACGGCTGCAGAACGTTATCATGGTCAGCATCCAGGGTGTGACTCATCAGTCATCGACTCGTCGCGCTAAACGATGTAGGTAGCCGCTCTTCAGCGATCAAACTGCGGGACGTTGGAGAGCGACGTTGCACGCGTTGTACCAGAAGTGCAACGTCGCTCCACGACCCGCGGCCGCTGAAGAAAGGTCTACAGCCGTAGAAATGACACCACCGACCACGACATGGCGTTCGCTCGATACGGTACCGATGTACGTGGATATGTCACCATCTGACTGCTGTTGTAGAGACCCAATCTTCTACCGGGAATGGGGTGATATCGTCACCGGCCGCTGAACTCCAGGCGAGTTCACCTGGTCAAACAAACGGCCGCGTGCACCTGTTACTCGTGCAGAAAGACGCTGCGGCGCTGTCAAACATCGACATTGCCTGCCCTGATGACCAAATCGACGACGAGGATCTGCAGGTCTGCGGTGCTCTAGGATGCCCTGGCGTTCACAGACATATCAACTGCAGTAACCACGACCGGAGTTCGTTCTATGACTCGTCGCGATGTGGAACCGCTTTGGTACAAGCGGGATGCAGAGACTAGGAGAAAGCGGCGGCACACTAATGTCCAATACAGAACCAGTCTTGATTTGATTAGTGGATCCTATCTCCTATAATATATGCGAGCAGATATGATCCGAATGATCAGTGGTCAACGGGCGCAACTTGACATGGTCACGAGAACGCCGCGCAACGAGAGGCTGCACCGATCGCTCGCGCGTTGTCCCGAGTGGGTACTGGTACGCGAAAACGATGATGTGATGAGTTCGGTTTCCATGTGAGGATTGCGCGCGTTCCGGGCGCAACCCAGTCGAACGACAGTCGTATCAAGTGGAAGCAACGTTCCTGCCACGGGCTTTTTTCCTTGCTGCCAACGTCTTGGTCTTGGATTCCCGTGGCAGTAGCCTCACTCATTTTTTCTCATCAACTGACCATCATCATTGAAGGAGGTCGTCTGCCGAACGACGAGGAGTTGGCGCGGCCGTTGGAGCTCCAGTTGCCGAACCCAAACGAGATGGCTAAGCAGTTGCGGTTTCAGGAACAACTTGTTGAGGCAGTACAAGCCAGGCGAGTCGCTGAAGGCAGCAGGTGCTGCCGCTGAAGCCAGGCGAGTCGCTGAAGAAGCTATGGCTGTCTTTGCCGAATGGAATCGGATAGCCGATGAAGCACGCGCTGCGGCGGCTGAACGCCTCGAAAACGTGCGTCAGGAGACGCTTCGTCTAGAAATTGCAAAGCTGGCATTGCAACCGCGACAGCAGGTAAGTGTCCTATATTGTCCACTGTTCTCAATGTTGATATGATCAGGACGGTTTTGTAGAGATATTACACGAGGGTTGGAAACGCCTGCATGACGCTGATCGTTAGATCGCCACGCTTATCAGCTTGGCACTGATAGCCCGCCACCTGTCAACGCCAACCATGGCATAAGCTCCCACGAGTATTATTTGCTGATTGATCACGAATAGATAGCCCGTCACCCGTGATCAATCAGCAAATAATACTCGTACGAGCTTATGCCATGGTTAGCGTTGACAGGTGAGGGGCTATCAGTGCCGAGCTGATAAGCGCGGCGATCTTCACGGAGGCGTGGAGCAGCGTCGTGCAGGTGGTTGCAACCCTCGTGTAACATCTCTACAAAATCGTCCTGATGAAATCAACATGGAGAACAGTGGGCAATATATGACGCTTACCTGCTGTCGCGGTTGTAATGCCAGCTTTGCAATTTCTAGACGAAGCGTCTCCTGACGCGCGTTTTCGAGGCGTTCAGCCGCCGCAGCGCGTGCTTCATTGGATATCCGTTTGCGCTCGGCAGTGACAGCCATAGCTTCTTCAGTGACTCGCCTGGCTTCAGCGGCAGCCGCAGCTGCCTCTTCAGCGACTCGCCTGGCTTCAGCAGCCTCAACAAGTTGTTCATGAAACCGCAACTGCTGAGCCATCTCGTCTGGGTTCGGCAGCTGGAGCTGCAACTGCCGCGCCAACGTCTCGTCACTCGGCCCGGTCAGCCATTTTAGACATGCGGGTATAATACTCCTATTCGGACGCAGCTGAGCCGACAAGACGTGCTCAGATGTCATCCAGGAGTGTCTCCTTGCACTAACGCTTCGATTCCAGCGAGCAATCGGTCAATCACTTGCTGGATGTGTCCTTCTCAAACTTAACATGACTTCCACTCCTATCCAAGCGGTGCGGTTGGCGGCGAGAGATATCACCAAATACAAATTAGGGCGCACCACATAGTCGTACCACAGCAGCCAGCAGGATTGCCTCGCGCAGTCCGCACGCGGCGGGCAGCATTTCAAACGGATCGCCAGCCGTCAATGGCGAACGTTGAACTCGATCCACGTCCCGCCGGGTGCTGGTGCGCCATAGCATCACGAAGTATTTTATTAACTTTGGGAAGACGTTGCCGACCGGCTGTAGGGCCGCATCAGGGTTCTCCTGGCGTCCTGCGCGTGGCCGGTCGCAACGACATCCGTGTGTCCCATTGTCAGTCAATACTCCAACATTACTGCCGCTGCTGCGCCGCGAAGTCGTAATATAAAGACCACGAATTGTGTCTAGACTAGTGTGATTTGTAGAATTATTTGTACGCGGGGTAGTTAATCAGGCAGACGGCGAAGCGGATTACAGCCAGTTGTTGTTGCAGAACTGAGGACCGTAGCCACAGTACTCAGACATGGAGCAGCACTGGCCGCTGTCGCATCCGGCCCATCCGAAATCAGGGCCACAGCGCGAGTCACTACGGGGCGGTCCCCAGGCGCCGTTAGGCGGGCCCATGCCTTGCCCGTTGCCGTTCCAACCGCCCTGCCCGTCGTTGTAACCGCCCTGCCAGTCGTTGTAGCCGCCCTGCCAGGCGTTGTAGTCGCCCTGCCAGTTGTTACCTTGGCCCCAGCCGCCCTGCCAGTTGTTGCCGCCTCCCTGGCCCCAGTTGCCCATCGGGCCACCGCAGTGCATTGGGCCGCTGCCACACCATTCCGAAGCCGAGCAACATAGGCCATCGCCACATCCCGCCCATCCAAAGTCGGGACCACAGCGGCTGTCTGCACGAGGAGGGGCCCAGACGCCGTTCGGCGGGTTAATCGGAATCATCTGGGCGAACGACACCGCCGCCACGACCGCGACCGTGATCACAAGTTTCGACATCATCCTATAGAAGGTGTTGCTATGGAGTGCTGGAAAACTAGTATGGCTCGATGACAGCAGGTTCGCCAACGAGTCATTGCCCCCGCCACGGGTCATGGATGGCGGCGGTCTCAGCAAAGAGGTTCACCAGTGTGTGTCATTCGGCACACGTTGACCGCGACGGCGACACCAGTGTGAGTCACCCAGCAAACGTTGACCGCCGCGATGGTTCATCAGCGTTGAGTCATTAGCAGCACGTTGGTCCAGGCGACGTGAACCGTCCGTTTGAGTCAGCGGATTGCAAGATATCATGCGACGCTCGAGCGGACGTACGTGACCCGGGCGGGAATCTGTGCCTGCTTATCTTTGTTGCGTCCCCATGGAGTTCTACCCGGTCTTGTACAGCCTGCTACTGCTGGCGTCGACGTGTTACGTTGCCTTGGGGGCCGTTCAACTGTGGCGAACGCGCCGGCAATACCCGGTGAAGTACAGACGCCCAGATATCTTGCTGATCGTGATGGTGGCGTACACGGGCAACATCATCGTCGGGACGGTGCCGCACTGCCTCCCGATGCATCTCCGCTGGGTTGGTGTCACCGAGCTCATCAGCCAGCTCGTCTTCGCAGACGTGGTGCAGTCGTGCATCACGATCATCGTCGTATCGCTGTACTCGGTGTTCAACATGAGCGTCAATCACATGCGCCTGGTGAACGTGGGCGAATCGAAGCAGATGTCGGGACGACAGAAGGAGGCGGCAGTCGCCAGAATGGTCCAGTTCATATCGTACTGTAAGTTCATGCTCTCGTTGCAGTTCGCTGTCCTCTTCATCGTCGTCAACCTGGCGATTCTGCTTTTCGCCATCGTCGCCAGCGTCGTGATCAGCGAACAGTCCGTTCTCGTCGACACTGGCCTATGCCGGACCTGGCGCGCTAGCATCTGCGTCATCATCCAGACCATCGGCGAAGTCAAATCGGACATCTTGTTGTGCCTGACGTTGGCTGTCATATTCCGGTTACGTGTCGTGGTCGACGAGCTAGGCCTGAAACGGAACATCCGCCATGCGGCCGTGTACTGGCTGATCTCCATGCTCGTCATGTACGCGGCTGATCAGCTGCTACGAGACGTGCTGGAGCCCAACTGGGACCTGCCGCAGATCATTCAGATCGTCGTTGTGGATCCCGGCCGCTTCTATATTCTCGTCATGGAGCCCGTACTCGACGGGCTCAAAGTTATGCGACAGGACCCGCTAAGTAAGAGGAAGCGGGTTGAGGTCAGTGACGATGCTCGCCTGTATGCCCATTGGATGACCACACAACATGCACAGAACCCGAACGCACACGAACTGTTCGAACAGTTCTTGAATACCAAGGGAGGATTCGAGGCATTCCGCTCGCATCTCGAAAAGGAATTTGCTGTTGGTGCGTCGTGTGGTTTTATGGGTGCGCACGTTCCTATGCGGTTCCTGAGATCGGTTCGCAACAGAAAACCTCCTGTTCTGGAAGGCGGCGACCGAGTATCGTGCCGCAAGCACGAAACGCGAAATGGAAGAGCGCAACATCTACAGGATGTATCTGGCGCCTGGAGCACCGATGGAGGTCCAGCTACCTGATGCCATGAAACAGCATTATCACGAGATGACATTTGGTCTGCGACACGGACCTGTCGTGGAAGCACGTGCTCGCCGTTGACGTGTCGTTCTCTAGGGGAGCACAACAGTGTCCGACCGATGACGATCAAGATTGTCGACGAGAACGAAAACGCGACCATATCATTGCAGACGACCGCACTGGCCAATGTCATCGTGTTTGACCCGGCCATCAAGGAGATCGTTTCGGCGATGCGCCATGGCGCCTTCCAACGCTTCCTACAGGTGCAGTCGAACAACGAGCTGTGGGTCGCCTTCCTATACTCCCGCCAGGCGCACGGCATGTACCAGAACATGTCAGGCGGTCGCGCCACTGCCGGGAACGCCCGCACCACTAACCGAGCAGCGACAGGGTTAACCGCACCCCGACCAAGTCGCTCGGCGGCGGCACGGTCCCGGACTCGACGGAAACCGACACCTATGCGGCCCGCGGGCACACCGAAACCCGTCCCGCTCTCATCAACCAACTATAACAAACGCAAACTGACGAGACGTGAGTATGCTACTTAGACCTGCCTACCTACTGTAGGTGCACGTCTGGCTGCCGGGCGCGCGGCGTTTTCGGGGGCCCACAGTCGCCACCAGTCAGACCGCGCGGCAACGGGTGACAGCGATGACACGGCGATGGTGGGGAGGGTTCCGCGTGTGGGCGCGGATGGCGATGCGGTCGTCGTGGCCCGTCGGGGCCAGGGTCGTGCGCATGGCGGCGATGCCGACGTTAGGCGCGGGGGCGTCCGTGGCGCTGATGTATGACGGGTGGGCGCAGCACGATCATCACCACCACCAGCAGCAGAGGGGGCTGGCCGGCGAGGCCGCCATGTCGGAGCTGTCTGCGCGGATAAAGAAGGTCAGGGAGGCGCACGGCGCGTCGACGTGGCCGAAGGTGTCGTGGAGGATGCTCCCCGATAGCGTCATTGACGTCTGGTGGCACCATGGGTCCGACGTCGACTGCGGCGACGTCCTCGCGCGATTGCTGACCGACCTAGGCGGGCGGATGACCGCTGAAGCCGCGTACGTCGACACGCAAGTTGATAAGTACGAAACCGTGTTGGTCCCATCTGTCGATCGCCAGTCTCAGGAGAAGTGTCAGGCCCGTGCTGAAGTTCAGCGAGCCATCTCGCAACATTGAGGTCCTAATGGTTCGAAAGGGCTCGTCGGCAGGCATCTATCTGCGCAAGCGAGGTCACAACGTTCATCGTCCGTGGAGGTCGGGATCGTTCGTATGCTAACTGTGTCGGCAGGGTCGTGGTCGATCGCTGAAATCGACGCTGTCGTCAAAGCGTACGAGGTTGCCTATGTTCCCGTTGCACAGGCGTCGTCAGAGTTGGCATCTCTGGGCGTACGCGTTTACCAGCCGTCAGCGAAGCTGACCTGGAGCGATCTCGCTGGGTGCGAGGCGATTGCGAAAGAGATCACTACGACTGTTATCGATTCGACGCTGCATGCGGACCTGTTCGACGACATCATGAAGATGACTCGTGCGCGCCCGGAAAGCAATCGGCCCCGGGCGGTCCTGTTCGAAGGCAAGCTGGGCTGTTCACTTGGCAGAGTCGCACAGTCCTCACCAGGGTGGTACAGGTCATCCTGGGACTGGGAAGACAACCGCCGCGAAAATCATTGCAAGTCAGGGTTCTTTGCCGCTCGTGTTCGTGCCGCTTCAGTCGATCATGTCGATGGTAGGTGTGCGGTCAGTGTTGATGTCACGCTGCGGTTAATGCCCGTTATGTAGTATTATGGGCAATCCGAAAAGAAACTTGCTGAAATCTTTTCAGCGGTCGACAAACTGGGTGACGCGGTCATCTTCATCGACGAAATCGACAGCATTGTATGATCGCGCCTTTTTGATTCGGTCGCTGTCGTTTCTGATGCTTTGCAGGCACCTTCCCGAGAGAGTGACATCCATGAGGCGACTAGACGAATTTTATCCGTCATTCTGCAACGCATTGACGGCCTAGAATCCAGTGCAAGAAACAGTCTTGTAATTGCGGCGACCAACAGAAAGCAGGACCTCGACTCTGCTCTTCTTAGTCGTTTTGATGTCGTTGTTCGGTACGCGGCCGGCGCTCTGTAATGGCAGACAGCCGGTAACCACTTTGTGTTACAGATTTAACGATCCCAACGGTGAACAACGCGCGAAAATCTTCAAGCAGTACGCTGTTCACTTGACAGATGAACAGCTGACCGCTCTCGCAGAGCAATCTGAAACACTTACGGGACGAGGTTGGCATTGTAACGGCCACGGGCATTCGTCCGACGATCTGATTTACGCTCCAGACATCCGAGACGTATGTGCACACGCAGAACGTGCCTGGGGGTCTTCCTTAATTGCCAACGCCAAACTCGCCGACCGGTCGCCCGGGTCGGTGCCTGCCTCTCCGCCGCCATTTGACCAGTACCTTGAATCGCTCCGGACTCGCCTGTCGGGCCTGCGAATATGAGCATCGTCGTTAACCACTCCTTATTAAACACCATTCTCTATATCGCATGTTCACTCCGTGCACTGCGCGCCGATGAATGTCAGGGGCGATCATTGCTGCTGAACCGCGAGGGCCGTATACGTGTGAGCGGATGAGGTGCCGGGGGGACGTTCGCGGACTTCGTGGCGGAGTCCGTGGGGTGGAGTGGACAGTAGGTAGCCGCTCCCTGTGTCTGAGGAGCACTGCAGCTGGCCAACCTGGAATGGCCGCCGTCAACGAGACCCGCACGATATCGATTGTCTCGTCCGATGGCGGCACCGTGAAAGTCCCTAGAAGGATTCTGCCGCGATGTAAGGCGCTGAAGGCGCAGCTGGACAAGTACGAGCTGGAGGAGGGGCGCACCATATCGACTTTAACGTTGTGCGATATCACCGAGTCGGCGCTGAGACGCGTTATCGACTACTGCCAGTACGACTGGCCTGGCGTAGGTCTATCACATTTCCCGTTCGCCACCGGTTTTGATTTGGCCATTCACACAGCAAGCTCCACAAACGAGGTCCTCCGGGAAAGAAGGGCCTCAGAGCAGCAGGTTTCCGGTGTCTGAGATTCTTGACGAGCCCGTGGACCCAGCATTGCTTTGCGAACTGTAATCCGCCCTAACCGGATCCACTGGCGCCCCTTGCACTGACTCGCCACACAGTGCGTCTGCCGCATATTACCTCGACTGCAAGCCGTTAGTCGACATCACGTGCAGAGCAATCGCCGATACGATTCGAGGGCATTCGCCCGAGGAAATCCGAAGGATATTCTCGATTGTCAATGATTTCACTCCCGCGGAGGAAGAGAGTGTGCGAAAAGAAGGTCGGTCCATGCCCATACATGTATGTGACGCGGTATGAATTCCTGTCAGTTCTAGAACGCGTTCTGATGATGCCTGACATTGACATTTCGTATGACGACTGCTACCATGAGGACCTCGCACCGACTTGTGAATCCCACCGCTGTGGCACACCGTATTGCACCGCCCGCGTTGAAGTCTGCGGTGTGGTTGCACCCCCACCTGTTCACTCGATGCGTGATAAGCTTCGTAGCAAACTGTTGCTTCGACAGCATCGGCCCCAGAAGGCGAAAGGACCTGCTAACCCATCCACAGCAACGGAAACACCTGCGTCGAAGATGTCGATCGATGAGATGGTCGAGTTTATTGAGAACGTTGGCCCGCAGCAGCCAAAGAAGCAGCGGTCAAGACGGAGGCGTAAAGCGCGAACGCAAACGAGATCCCAAGCATCGCCAGAGTCCCCTCCCGAAGTACATCTCATGTCCTTGCTGTCATTATGCTATGTTTTAATGGTCAGTCGCAGGAGCACGAGGATGATGAGGCAGCAGTGGACGAGCGAATGGAGAACACCGTACAGCGAATTGGTGAACCCTGCATTGTCGAGAATATCGATGACGACGATGAGGATGTCGCCGAGTCGACCTCGGCATCGGATCGAGACATACCTGCCAGTGACGAGAACGAGATCGATGCGTTCAGGTCGAGGCTGGATTCACAACATCAGCACCAACTGCAGAGTGGCGGTCTGAAGGCGCGCCTGCCCCCTGACGTATCGCAGCGTCTCGTATCCGCTCTTCGGTTGAACGATGAGGACAATGTCAACCCGGTGGATAACGCGCCTGACTTTCCCCATCGTTACGATCGTATTCGCGACCTGGAGGTCGCGGTGGCTTCGTTGCGTTCGGCGCTGTCATCAGAAACCCAAGCGAGGACCCGGGCGGAAACCAGGATCGCAGAGCTCGAAATGCAGCTGAATGCAAGAATCGAGGCCACAGAGGCATTGTGCAGGCAATTGGAATCGCGGTTCAGACAGGAATGTGCTGCTCGGGCGCTCGTCCAGGAAAAGATCGATCGACGGCAGAACGCCCTGGAGCGGTTTCTCATCACAACGCAACCTGCCGATTCTAGAACGGAGACCCCAGCACTGTTTGCTGGCAACGGCATCAGTACGCCGCCTCCCTGACCGCCGATTGAAGCAGTTAATAAAGGATCTGTACATATTATTATAAAGTACATGTATCAAACGCCACGTCTGAACCCAGAGCTGGGCGCCGCTGATGGATCAGGGGCATCGTCGCGTTTCAGTTCCTCGGCTTCCAAACGACGTCGTTCGTCTGCCGCCTTGCGCCTGGCAGCGGCAGCCTTATTCTGCTTGCGTAAGGCACCCAGTTTCGACGCTGCTGCTGCTGCTGGTCGGGCTCGGGCAACCTGAAACATCATGAGTCGCATTGCCATCCGGTAAACTGGCGCCATACCTCGTCGTATGACGCTGCGGTGGCACCGGTCATGCTTGCTAGGTGACCCCGCTGCCGCCGTGCACTGATCTGCTCTTGACGGAACTCACGGAAGCATGCGTCCCCATCTTGATCCGGCAGCTCCTCGACTTCGCCGCTGGCGCTGTCGCATGCCATCACCTATACCGCAACATGAGCAAGGCGAACGAAACGCTAAGGGGATTGCAACAACCTGACTGAGGAGCTCGAGCTGCGACGATTTCGTTTCTAGTAGGAGGTCTTTAGTGGATTCGTTCACGAGATCGGTTACGACTTTGAAGCTATATCCTTGATCAATCAGAAACGTCTGCCGTTTGGAGGCATACAGCATTTCCTACAGTCCATCGACTTTAGCGCCAACTGAGCAAGTGCAAACGAAGCCTGATCATACTTTTGTGTCCTCCGAAACCAACGTGTAGAAGAACGCATTGAATCTCGACGACGTTGTAGCTTTGGGTCGCAGAATGCGTCCTAAGATGGAATCCGATATGGTGATACGCACAGTGCAGTTTCGACGATCGACTTACCCAGCCGTTGCGCTTCCTGTCGTCTTGACGCGAAGTGCGACGATATTTGAATAATGACGTTAACGTCGGGCAGGTCGATTGACGTGTCGCCGACCTTCGAAATAAACAACGTGTTCAGGTTTTCATCAGTCTGGATGTGTTTCAGAAAGTCCAGACGCTCTTGGTCCTGTACAAATTTAGACCAAACACAAAACAAATGCACGTTCAAGCCACCTTGGTCTTCCCGTGGATCAGTGGGCGTTTCAAATCTTTGGCGTATTTCTCGAGGGAGAAGATGTTGTCCGAGAAGATGAGAATTTTGTCGCCACGTTTCTGCATTGCGTTGAGTACCAGAAGCAGCTCTAATGGCTGTGAGACCAACCTCATGCCAGTTCATGAGGTGTTGGCACGCACGGAACTTGTTGGGATTCATGACATCTGTTGCTTAGTTAAGTCATGTACGAAGCAACCCTTCGATGACAACATACACAACAATCTTTGCTTCTGCGCGTCAGCAGTAAGGTACTACCATTCATCTCATCAGCAAGCGCGGTACGAAACAATGTTACAGATTACTCACTTCGGAGTAGAACTCAGCGGTCATAGGACACCGCACTTCGACACACTGGACGGTCGCAAGATATCCGGCTTGCTGAAGGGCAAGCCAATTCGCTTCATACAGCTTGGGACCAATCAAGAATGACAGATGATCAATCAAGTCATCCTCGCGAAGAAGCGTTGCCGTCAGCCCAAGTTTACATCTGGAGTGTGTTTTCGAGGCGCATTCTCGAAACGTACGCGCCGGCGCTACATGAACCTGCGATACATTCAGATTGGGCACCACGTTAAAACCATACGATTCACCAACCTCGTCGAGAATGACAAGGCCCCATTCCCGGGTTTTGATGACGTCCAGAATCTTCTGAGCTGCGGCTGAACGTTGACCAGAGAACGCGATCATATTGTACGTTGTGATCACAAGAGATGCCTCGTCTTCGATAATGGGGTCCTTGGTACTGGACGTGAAAACCGATATGTTCTTGGCAGGAATGTTGGCCCAGTGCATGTACTGTCGCTTCCACTGATCAACGGACACACCAGTGTTGCAGAATACAAGCGTGCTCTTGCGAATGGTGCAGGTGGCGGTTATTCCAACGAGCGTTTTCCCTAAGACAGATTGGATGGATGACCATTATGCAGTAAACGGCAAGCCTACCAGCGCCACAAGGAAGGACAATAATCCCGGAGCGCGCTCTTCCGTTGCCAAACATCTTGCTAAGTGACTTCTCCTGATAAGAGCGAATCTGTGCAATCGGCTTCAGAGATATGGGCAGGTTTGGAGTTATGTCATCTGTGAGAAGAACTTAAAACCGTGCTCAAAGCAGGCACTGACGGGGGCCAAACCCTTGCGGAACTCGTACTCTTCCAGCATGGGATATTCAATTCGTAAACATTCACGACGAACGCTTTCCACTGACTTGCCACTGATTTCAAACGACAGCACCGGTGGCATATCTCTGCACGCCACATCATCAGCACACGACAGGATATACGGTTGTGCAATTCTTACCCTGACGTACTGTCGCCAAAGGTGGGGCTCAGATCCATTCCAAACGCACGTGACTGATCGATTCTACTATCAGCCGCCGTCCCGGGCAAATGTAATCCTTCTGCACGATCATACTCAGAGTCTTATAGCGAACGAGAACACTAACCAGAGGAGCTCACCCGTGCTTGAAGGTACAGCTGTGACAAGAAACCCGGTTGCAGGGTCTCTTTCACCCAGCGAAGAATCAAACTGGTCAATCCTCGCCTCGGCAATGGTTGGCACACGAAGCAGCTCCTGAAGGGCACTGGCGAAAATCGACTCCACAAAGTACCTACACAAAGTGAGCACTGAGCACAAACAATGATGAAGCCGTTATGACCTACCGGTTCTTGTTAAGGACAAGGCGAACTTTGCCACAGCGCTCCGTCCGACTAGTAATGAATTGCACAAGTTCTTCAGGCAAATCTATCTTGCTTAACCGCTTCAAGCCTGAAATGATATCGGACGTCCTGCGGCATGAAATCAGATCGACCGGCCAGGCAGGAATTGTCGCGCTGAACAAACCTGAGCCCAACGGAGGCAGCCGCATATAAAGACATTTTCGTTATCTGATATTCATGGATGTAATGGGGCCTGCGCGTTGTTCAGATACAAACATGCCCCACACATGTCCACGCAACACCTAACCTTGTTATGGGTTCAGCAATTCCAATCAAGAAATCATACGCCTGTTTAAAGATCGGGGAAAATGTCTCCAACAGGATCCTGCCCGTGGGTGTCGTCCAGATGGGGCGATTCGCATGATCCGGCTTCAGCGCCAGCGACGACGAGAAATCACGAACAGCGGGCACTGCCCGCCAATCAGCTACTACATTACTATTTCTTCACGGACCGCCTCACTAACCTAACGAAGACGACCGATCCTCATTCCCGACGTGGCCGTTGTTCAAATCGACATCCATGTCCTGTACGTCTGACATGGCCTGAATGACTAGCGCGCCCGATAACGGAGTGAGCACCAACTGCGTGGGCCGCTGGATGCAGCTCGCTGACCCGCAAAGGCGTTCTTTTTTTGCACATTGCCGGAAACTCATACACATCACTACCCCCTAGCTGACCGAGTAGGGGGGGGGGCCTACTCCGTCACCCTTCGAATGAAGTCACACCAAAGATGCGGTTTTATTTAGTCAATATCATGTGGATGGTTGCCCATTACTGTCAGAGATCGCCAATTGGTGGCAGCCTGTCGCTGCTCGCCATACCAGGTGAAACCCTTATTCAGGGTGATTGGACACGATCGCCAATGCGAACAGGTATGGAGGATGGAGGATCGCCCCATACAGAGAGCGCTATCGTACTCTGTTTGAGTACAGTACCAATCTCTGCGTTTTCAGGACCGTACGGAGAATCGCAATACTGATGCACAGTATTCAGTACGCCTGTTAGGTGGTCCGGATTGTAGGCCTCCTGCAGGTCCAGGAGCGTGATCGTACGAACCGGCCGCGCATTCGCTCCTGAGGAAGTGCGCGGATCACCGATGAATCCGATGACGCCTTGAAGCGTAATCGGGTGATCAAGGTGCTTCCCATCTTGTCCGTTTCCTCCGTCCAGAGCAGGGCGGCGTCTCTGGAGGTTAGTGTCGTCCTGGCACCTATTGCGGATGTCTCCTTTGCATGTCTCAGTTTCGCGAGGAGCGGCGAAATTCATGAGCTACTGGACGAAGCAGTCCCGTCCGAACGTACAAGTTTGCGATTGCAGTCGCGACTTTCCATACAGTCTTTGTCTTTGCCAGCGACGCGCTTGCCAGCCATATCCTTAGTACAGTACTTGCTGTTCTTGTTGCAGCAGATGTGCCTGCGAATTGGACAATTAGGGAATGCCATGGTACACGGGGTCGCTGCCGTCGTAGGGCGACGCTAGACTTGCCTAGGGCAGCCGGACACCCGTAACGAGGGCAGCCAAATGAGATACTGCAGTGTGCAAACTGTTGCCATTATACAGTGATTGTTTGGACATGCGACCCATTGCAATGCCCGTGTGAGTCAATAGGGTTTGCGCCAGGCGTCACTGTCACCAAGTCATCCGCTACATTGCATCGGGGTGCGGGTTGCGCCAAGCGGCGGCGTAGGAAGGCGCCAGTCGATTTCGAAGGACAGTCACAGTGCGTGGCAGTACTGACGGTGGGTATTGAGTTGGCGCGATGGCTTCTTAAGGGACGATGTTCGCTCGTGACAATTGCGGTATCTGTTTTAATCCAACTGTTTTACGTATTCCAGAAATTGATACTGCAGCTGTGCCGAACGAACTTCGTCTCTTAATAAAGCTATAGCAGCGTTAATGTCTTATATAGCAGGATCCATTGCGGTAACGGCCGCCGTTATGGTTGACGAAATGAGGAGCGATACCTGTTCCGTTTCAGAAAATAGATTAGCCGCCGAACGGGTTGCCAGGGCGACGAAGTTGTTCCAACCCGCACCCCATTGCGACTTCGCTGTTACTGGTGGCCTCATTGTACGCCCCTGCGAACCCGCGCACGACGCCCGCGTTCGAACTGAACTCCAGGGCAACATCCCGCGCCATGCCGCCCAACTGTCTCAACTGCTGCAGGCCGTTGAAGCAAACATGATAGAATGGATGTCGGTCCCTGATAACCGTTTCGAGCTGCATTTCGACCAGGGGTCTGATACCTGGGACAGCGGCCAAATTGCAATTGCGTAAATGCAATTCCGTTTGAGAAGTTGGGGAAGGATCGACAAAGTAGATCTGGGCGAAGGAGGGGGGTTTCTGGTTGCGCAGAGGCTGGCAGTATAGGCCCTACCAGATGGACGATGCGGCCTCGGACCACATGTGCAGGTACGTACACCGGCGCGTCCTCCAAATCGCTCGCGGTCGTGGACAGTTGACGCGAAGGACAGGCTCGTGTTGATCTGAATGGAATGATCACGCCACAGTAAGGCCAGCTCGCGGTTGTAGGAATTCAGGCTGCGGCGGATGATCAACTGCTGGATTTGCTGAGGGATGTCGGCGACGGTTCGTAGCGGCAACGTGATATGGTGGTAGCGGCCACAGCAAGTGATGTTCTCATCTGGAAACTTTCGCGCCCGACAATGCGAACATCGTTCGTCCCTAGTACCAAGGTAGTCTTCGACCAGACCGTCGTCCATGTCTGATCTGTGGAGCGCACCACGTACAATGTGACAGATGTACCAGACATGTCACGTGCCCACGGCGGGTGAAGCACCCGAGTGATTCTTCATCGTACAGGCTGCATCATTCATCAGTGATGAATGATGAATCATCACCGGCGTCGGTGAGCGGAAATGCATGCATACAGTCATAGTCGGGCGCTAGACGACGTCGACTAGCGGGAAGAGGATGTCGCGCGTCAGGAAGAAACGGGAGAATCAGGTGTACATAAAGGACGTGGACGAGTGGATGGCAACAGTCGGAAAGCCCGGCCTGTTAGTTGCCGAGCTATACGCTCCACATTTCGGGCCCTGCGAGACCATGTTCCCCGTCATCGATGAGATCATGACCAGCCTCGACAACGTCGACCGTGGGGATGAAGTCCGCTGGGCAATCGTCAATGTGTCGAAGCTTGAGGACGACAAAGCTGCGGCCAATGCCGAAGACGCCCTCAAACGGCAAGAGACGAAAGGTTGCTTCGTGTCGAACTGGTGCCATACAAATTTATTGACAGTACGCCAGCAACTAAAGACAAGGAGAGAGCAGAGATGGGCGCGGAGGAGCAGCAGCCAGCAACTCCCGAAGCAGAACCAGAAGACGACGACCCTGTCGGAGAGGTACACATGGATACCACAATCCCGTATCTCGAGAAGGTATGCCTCGTGGTAATCCCCAGACGAAGGTGATAGCCTGACGTTATGTGCTTAGTATTCTGGGTTTTGTCACCCAGCGCCGATGTACATCTTCTTTCGCAATGGCCGGGTGTTGGAAGAGCTGCGAGGCGCCAATCCACCAAAACTGGAAGAACTCGTCCGGCAGATGATCGATCAGAAAGACGAGCCCGCTCCTGTGGTCGAACCGGCCATCTCGATTCAAACCACAAGACGCGGCTCAATGTCTCTGGAAGCTCCCGGTGACGAACCCGAACCCGACAATGAGCCTGAGTCGCAAACGGAAGGAATGGCGGGTGCCGATGGACCTCCGTTGCCGACCGAACCGACCCCAGACGACACCACAGTGGCGCCGCCGGCAGAGCACCCAGGCGTGCCGCCTCAAGACCAGCAAGTATCTTCTCCTGATCAGCCTATTGCGACCCCTGAAGTTGGGCCTGAAGTGCCGCCTCAAGAACAACCTGGTGCTCCTCCTGCTGCTGCACAAGATCCACCTCCAACTGCGACGGCGGCGGAAGCTAATGGACCAATCGCCGACCCAGGTTCCGAACCGAAACATGCAGAAGCCGGCAATGCCGTCGCCGCTGCACCTGAGCCGATGCCCGGCTCGGCGCCAACGGAGACGACTACAGTGCTACCGAACGAACCTTCCGCAATTGCTTAGGGCCCCACACACGCGCACACACAACACACCTTTGACAATACAGCGAAAGCGATTCATTGTGATGATAAGGAAACGCTCACGCGAAGAAGACAGCGGACGCGACCAGCAGAGCGAGCGCCAACCAGGACGCGGGTGCCGCCGGGGACGACGCCGAGGACGAGTTGAACCAACCCTTGCGTTTGGCGGGCGCTGGTGCGGGGCGCTTCGTTGACTTGGTACGCTGCGGCTGCTGCTGCTGCGGTTGCGAAGGTTCGCCGACGTCCCCAGGTTGTGACGCGTCGTTTGCAGACATGTCGCTGCCCTGCATCATCATCGGCATCGCGTCCTGCTGATCCTGCATTTGTCCATCGGCTTGCTGCGCGATCGCAACCGCCGCCAGGCACGCCAACAGGCCCACAGCCGAGAGCATGGCACGTCGCTGCATCGTCCGCCTTCTACAAACAACAGATACTTTCACTAGTGGTGATGGTCCCGATCCCCTGGGACTTGGCAACGTTTGCCAGCTGGCAGTTGACTCACCCCTGCATTGCGTCATGCACGTGCCCAGGTTAATCCAGAGGAAGGGCCGTCAGCAGGTCGGGGGATTGCCGCGGGTCCGGATCGGCTGGCTGGGTGGCGGTCACGTGCGGATTGCACCTCCGGCGTAACCGTATGCGGCGGCGCCCGACTCGCTGCGACCTCGTCCTGGTCGCGGTCGGCGTCGTGCTGGGCTGCCTCACATGGCTGATGCTGTACGTGACTCATCGGGCGGCGCTCGTGGCGAAATCCTACCTGCAGGCGACACTCCCGTCCGCCATCCACGCCAGGATCACTGAATCCCGCATCATGCTCTTCTGGTGCTCGATCGAAAGCATCACAAAGGTCGAGTGTCGTCCTGCGTTGCTTCCGTACCCTATTGAACCTGAATTAACTGCCATTCAGTGGGGGATGACAACGTTTGCAACGTCGCCGGACCATGACATCGACAACAACGAGCGTGTCTGACCGGCTTACATGTTCCAACATAACTAACACCCCCATAATATAGACACTTGTTCAAGTCGATACGAAACGTTCAATATGACAAGCGAACAGTATCGTACTGGTGAATAACTATCATATATAGAGCCAAGACGGAGGGTTTGCTGGAATGCGCACCAGGTCAGTGTCGAAGAGCTCGATGAACTGTTCATTCATTAGGCGAACCTGCGACGGAAGAACGAATGAGGGGGGCGCCCAGCTTGAAACGCAGTTACAACGGAAACCCGGACCTTGGTCCCAGCGTATCGCCGGTATTCCTCGAATATCGATGCCAGGTTCCAGCGCTGGACTTTGCGAAGGCAGCCCAGCACGGTGCCAGTTCGGTGCCGTCCCAGATGACACATCACTAGCACTGGGTAGCTGTTCACGTCCAGGATCGTATCCAGGGCAGCTAGAACGACTTCCTCGGACCTTTGTCAGATTGAATACTCAGTAGACGGTTATGCCAACCCAAGGTACAATGCAACCGACACCGTCTTCCAAGGCGTCTTTGTGCCCTCGCGCCCCAGGTGAAGAAATTGAATGTCCTGGTCATCAACGAAATTCAGCCTGGAGGCACATAGCAATGAGACGCATGGGCATGCATAACGGCACAGATTACTGCCGACAGCAGACGCGATGGTTCGTCCGGCGCCAAATAGATAATGGTCTTCAGCCTGAGGCGCTCGAGGAACGGCAGATTGAGCTCGTTCGGCTCCCCGGACCTGTAGAGGTTCTCGGCAACCAGCCCTGCCTCGCAGGCTCCGGTCACCATGATGCGCCATGCGACATTGACGCAGGTCGTACCGAAATTCTGTGGCGGTATGTACGAGTACGACATCGCTGCCCGATCGGTTGGTCCGACCAACGTTCGGTCACGGTCGCGCGGACGAGTCGGCGGAGTTCACGGTGCAGCTGAAGGCGTGCTGCTTCAATGGGGAACAGCGGGTCGACGGCTGGCGGCGATGAGGGCCCGGCTGATGGCATAGCGGTTTGCGATACTGCTGACGGTGATGGGGTAGGCGGATGCTGATTGGTGACGGGTAGATATCCGAGGATCTCGTGACGGCGCTCGTCAGACGGGAGACGGCACGGCGGCGTCGCACGCGTGAACTGCTGAATTCAGCACGGCACGTCGCCAAGGAAGATACACCCGGCGCTCAGGAAGAAGCCGTGGTTCCTGCTGATGCATCATCTGAAGGGATCAACGTTGAGCCTGGGCTAATTTCCGAAGAACAACAGCACCCGGCGGACGCGTCGGCTATGGTGACAACTGGAGAGCAGCACGAGATCGCAGGCGCGGAAGCACCTTTGCAGGACGAGACCGAGAAAACGGAGAGCGCAGTCGAACTGAGAAAGATGGAAGATCTTGCCGATCAGTTGGACGAATTCACGGCGCAACACGGTGAACCCGTTTCTGAACCGGCGCCGTGCGCCGTCGCCCGCCGTGCCGTCCTCGACTGCTATCTCAACGCAGAATCGCCACTTGCGTGTGCCGATCTCGTCCAGCGATTCGCCGCTTGTGTCCAGGAGGAACACGCCTCGGCATAACATAAAAGGTGACAGTTCACTTCTAGCTGACGACCGTGTATTGTATATTCTGCTCGGCAGGCGGAAGCCGAGATTAGATCCCCGGATTCCTTCTCGCAGCAGCACTCCCTGCAGTGCGCAAACGAACGCTGCAGCGCCATCGCTTGCAGCAATGCTCCGGCTGATCGTGCTGTTTGCGCTTGCCGCGTATCTGGCTGAGGCCACCGATGCTGATACGCCTATGGCAAGTAGTCGAGATGAGCACCTGCGCACCTGGATGCTGGACCTGTCTGCAGAGCAGCCTCTTGCCCTAACCCCCAACAGTGACGTTTCAGTGCTCCCTGTGGACGGCGTGGAACCGCGACATCGTCGCACGCGTATCATTGCGCTAGCGGTTATCGTTGCAGCTGCCGTCTTGGCACTATTTATCGGTCTGGTGGCTGGTCTCACGACTCGCTCCTCTTCCGCATCAGTGCAGGCCACGACACCAACTTCTCCGTTACCGTCCACACCGGCCTCGTTACCATCCTCCTCTGGATTCTCGGGCACTCCACTGTCGATTTCCCCACTGGGTCCTTCCCAGCTGACCGCGTTTTCGCATTCCGGCGCAACGGCGCCGCCGTCGACATCGACACCATCCACAGCAGGTCCCTTTGGCATTTTATTTACAACTTCCGTTGAACCGTCGCATACTGGAGTCGCTCCCGTAGGCACGCTGACGTCCCTTCCAAGCGATACGTCGTTGCTTTCGACATCAATTTCATCTGGGCGTCTCCATGAAGTACCAACGAC
This sequence comes from Plasmodiophora brassicae, assembly GCA_039704465.1. Classification (NCBI taxonomy): domain Eukaryota; phylum Endomyxa; class Phytomyxea; order Plasmodiophorida; family Plasmodiophoridae; genus Plasmodiophora; species Plasmodiophora brassicae. The sequence goes on from JASFAU010000004.1 coordinate 1,227,915, forward strand.
TGGAACCGCTCCTGCAGAAACCTTGCAATCTCCAAGTGCCACGCAGGGGTACTCGCCGACTACTGTTCCAACTCGACGCCCGCCGAACTGCGTTCCCAAAGGGACGGCCTCACTACGTCACCATCATCACCACGATCACCACCATAGGCAGGACGACTGCCGTCGCCAATGAACTTCCTCTGTTTCGTCACGTTAAACGGCTTGCCCGCATACATAGCACCAATATTGCTGCTCGTTCAAAGGTGCCGCAGTTGACAAAACGGTCGTACGACCAAAGTGCTCCGAAGGCTCACGGTGGACTGCGGCACACCGCGCTTCAGGGCCTTTCTTGGTCTTTTACAAGTAGAGAACCCGCTTGAATGATCTCCATGGCATTCTTGACAGTGCGGGTCACCCGTGGGCCGTCAGTCGTGCACTCGTGCGCCCGCCCGCCCGGAACAAAAGACGAGTCTGCGAGTGCCTGCACGAATGTGCGTTTTTCGTTCTCAAAGGAGGATCGCGCGGGGCCGACGCCTCGGACGCCGTCGCAGCATGCTGGCCGGGATCGTCGCCGTCATGGTGGTGCTGTCGAGCGCGGCAGCCGATCAGGCAGCGTCCTGTCATGACCTGGGTTAGACGGGACGGGCGGTCCCCGGTGCGGTCCGGGCTCATCGACATCTGGGCGTTTTAGGATTCGATGCGGCGACGCTTACCTGCGGCACGTGCGAACTGTTGAGACCGATGCCGGACGGGCCTGCAATGGTCGACGAGTGCATGGGGTGCTGTACGGCCGGTGACGACGACGACGACGACGCACAGCGGTATTTGTCGGCGATCTTCACCGTGTGCTCCTGCCGGTTCAGGTCGAACCCGGCTCTGGCCAGCCTTGTCCGCCGCATCCCCAAGGAATTCCCCAACGTGAAGATTCGGGTCTGCCGTCGTCTCATTCCGATGAGCGGTTTCCATTCTGATCCGCTTTGGTTTAGGACGTGCAAGGGTTCAAGATGAGCTTGACTGTCAAGGCCGATTCAGGTGACGACGAGGACATCCCGGTTGAAAGCTGGTCTGTCGACGATATTGAAGGGTTCCTTCGTCGGAAGCTGCAGAGCACGAAATAGAAAACGCTCTGCGCTGAGATGACCGACAATCGGTTTGTGTATGAAAGACGCTAGTAGTCGTGCACGTTGCCTGCGTTCAGCTCAAGCATGCGTTGCAGGGCAGGTGGTCGCTGCTGACGTATTCGCTGGTGAACACGCTCGACAAGGCCAGACAGTCGTCGGGCTTCATCGACAGGCGACGCTGGACGTGCCTTCTGTAGCTCGTCGCGCTCGGCTGTCGCCGTTGCCAGCTGACGCTCCATGTCGACAACGTACGATTGCGTCGCACCGACAAGCGCCCAGAGCACGTGATCACGAGCGATCCGGACGCGAACCTGCTCTCGTACACGCGACAACGTCGCTCGCGTCGATTCGTACCTGGCGCGTAACGCCTTGTCGTCAACGGGAAGTTGGATTGGTTCTGGCACAACGTCCTGTTGTGCAGCGAGATCGGCGAATTTTCTCTGCCAGAACGCGACCTCATCCACCAGCGCATCCCGTGTAGCATCACCATTTGGAAGCGTTGTCAATGGGCTCCTGTCGGTCGTAGCCAGGACGTCCACAATGGTTGACGTCGCTGTCGCGAGCGTCGAGATGGCCTGCTGGCAGCGCCGATCATGGTCCTCGGTTGACGCGATACGAACGCGGGCGTCTTCCAGGTCAGCGAACAGCTGATCGGCGTACTTGCTGGCGGTCTCCATTTGGAATTCAGCCGCCCGTTGCGCCAGCACAGCATCGCGTAATCGCCGACCCAACTCCATCTCGGAGCTGGACGCCTCCGTCTGCACTCCCAGTTCGTCCTGTTCCATTACCTCAGTTCCCCATGGGCGGTCCTGTTCTTATATGATGCTTACCACTGCAACCTTCGCTCTGGGAATGACGTCCGCCGTGTTCCCTTCTTTGCCATTGCGCCCGTCGTGGCCTGAGTAGGCGTTCACAGTGGGTACCAACGGCATCTTCGCCTGCCTTTGAACACTGGGACGCTGCCCTTCATTGCGAAAGTCGTCGAACAGATCGCTCCCAGGGCCACGGCCAGTGAATTCGGATGTGTCCCCGGACGTCCCGGATTCGACATCCGACTCGGTATCCTGCCACGGCGACGATGGTCGCACTCGGCATCGGCTCTTCGACACGGGCACTGCCCCGGTACCATGGTGCAACATCTCCATCGTTCTGCTGGCCGGCTTTGCGTCCACGATCCCGGGGTGCCCTTCAACGTACGACAACGGACGACTGTCGCGTCGAAGCGGAGCGGCGGCATGGTCAAGGTTCAGCATCTTGGCGTTCGGTGGATCGCGGTACACGAGCCAGACGCGTGACGTCGTGGTGGCGATGTCCACCAGATGACGACGCTCCTTCGGGCGTTCCCGTTTACGAAGCTTCCCGGTGGCCTGGTCCCATACGCCCAGGACGCCAGCGAGATCAGCGGACCACAGATCGCGACCCACAGGTCGGATCATGTAGACCCACTGGTCGTGCGCGTCCTCGTGTCGCTGGAGTAGGACGCCATCCGCGCTGCGCCAGACGCAGATGGATCCGTCAGCGCTCGCTGTCCAAACGTGTTGCTGGGCGTTGCCACCCAGGCAGATCGACGTGACGGCGCCCTTGTGCCCGTTGCGGAGCAGGCCTTTATGTGCACCAGACGCGCTCCACACTCGGACGCCTTCCTCAGTGCCTGCCCAGAGGTGCCCCTCCCGGGACACCACCATGCACTTCACCCAGGTCATCCCGTTGCTGACCACCATCTTCGCCTGGCCCGTCATCGTCCGTTGCACGATCGACCTGCAACGAGTTGTTAGAAACGCGGGATGGGTGGCGCCCTGCGATGGCCATGTCGTGTTACCAGTCGTCGCCGGCGGTCCACAGGACATCGCGCCCGGTGACACAACGCACGGCACCATGATGTGCTTGGAATGGGTCGCCGACCCGTGCCGACCCGTCACGCTTCCAGGCCTGCAGCGTGCCGTCCGACGACCCGATCCAGACCTTGCCGCCGCTGTCATCGTGGAACATGCAGGTGATGATGGCCGCGCTCGACGGCTGCCGTTGCTGGTCGGGCCGGGTCCGGCAGCCGGCGATCAGCGTGCCCGTGGCCCGGTCGCGTACTTCGGCCCATCCGTTCTGCAGTGCGATCCAGACGAATTCATCAGCGATCAAGGCCGCTTTCGGGTTGCTCGGCAACTCGAACGTCTCCATCAGCGACAACGATTGGGTTTCTCGGATGACCTCGGTGGCCGTATCCTCCCGGTCGAAGTCGTGAATCGTGTCCTTATCGCCGAACGCGTCTGGCGCCAAAGGGTGATCCGATCGTCCGCCCTTCGCCGTCTTCTTTCCGCTGGAGCGTTTCGCCGAGATGGATGTGACGTTTTCGGCCGCCTTAGCAGCAATGTCAGACGCAGTTCGAGTCGTCATCTTCGCTGAGGCCCCGTGTGCCAGCGTCGGACGACGATTGCCATTAGAGATGGACGATTGTGATGATGGAGGCTGTTGTGGAGACGCACCCAGCGACTCGCCAGAGACTGCTGGTGCCCTCTTCGAGAGCGTTGTGCGAACTCGCGTTCTCCGGTATGGTTTCGGTACGGCTAGCGTTATCGCCGTATCGGATTGCCCTTGCTGTCGTGAGGCAGGGTACTGGTTTGTCGTCGCCGCTGCAGGTGGATGGCCACGATGGATCCGGTTTCCAGTCGCGTTCCTAGGCGGATTTGGCCTCGGGGCGCTCAGCAGAGATGTTGCCGATGCGCACGAAGCGACTGGCCTTGCAGCCGCTACTTGATTGGGGTCACCCAGAGCATGTGATGGTTTTCGTGTCGGCGCTTTCGTCACGTTCCTTCGAATGGTTCCCGTCGTGAAGGGCGACGACCCCTTCGGGACTGGAGGGTGTGCCGGTGACGCGTCATTGACGTGGAACAAGGGCGACGCGCCCCGCGATCGTTTTTCAGATGCTGGTGCCGTCTCCGCCCGTGCGACTGGATCGGATGGAGTAATGGACAGTGTGAAATGGCGTCCAGCGACGCCGTCACTGGAACAACTCGATGAGCCTTGGGAGGAGGTACGCCGACGGCACGGTTGTCCCTTGGCGGCGGCAGGCCGCTGAGGTCCCAGTGCGCTGCGCGATGGTGGTGGTCTTTCCTGGGAGGTTGACGCACCAGGTCCGGCACCCGGCTTCATCCAACGTCAGCGACGCTCCCCAGTATACGATCGCACCATAGAATTAATATACGACTGCCGCCCTAACCGTACCGGTGGATCGCCACAGCCAGCCATCACGCAGCAAACCTTCCGAATTGTCGTCACCTTGCAGACGGCGAGCCCGTTCCGTATTGGGTTCACCGGTGCCATCGAACGAGCTCCGACCCTTGAATTAGCTGTGGCTATTTGGTTGAACACACGCGAATTAACGTTCCCCGAAGCGGTTCCCGCGACGCTTCGCAGGAACTTGGAGCGCAATCCGTCGCGGCGGGCCTGGCAGTGGCACTGGCAGGGTCCGATGGCGTCGCCGTCCGGCCTGCTGCTGCTGAAACAGTCGACCGTGCGCCTGTACCGGTGCATCTTGACGCTGCACCGGCGGATGCTGCCCTGGGAGGTGCGCAACCTGATGGACAAGCAGGTCAGGTATCTGTTCCGGGAGCATTGGCGCAAGAAGGAGCACGTCCTGCGGGAATTCATCGCCGAATGGGGTATCGGAGAGGCACTGCCCCGCTGCAAACGGTCGTTCTAAGGTCGTCACTCTCGTCAGATTCGTATTATACTGACCTGAGGAGGTTCGACTTTGGGGTGCGACTTGGTCCCGACCTTCCGTCCCCGTACAAAGAGGTATGCCGACGCCCCGTTTGCTGAGTGGCAAGACATAACCTCGACGACAGATTGTTCAGAAAAGGCTAGACGCGCGTGATGCACGGCTAAAGGCGGAAGCTAAGGACTTGGACCCCGCTGAGGACGACAAGGAACGTCGGCGACGGCGGCGACCACCGTCACGCTCGTTATGAGCGATAGTGCGAGTAAATCAGCCCGTTGGATCTTTAATGAACGTTTAAGCGATGCAGGCGGCAGCGACCAGGGCAATGGCACCGAGGATCATCTCGTTCGGTGTTCCGTAAAGGATAGCAGTCGAAGTCGTCTGCGATCCGCACGTGGTGACGTTCTTCAGGGTCGTCACGTTGTTCGCGTCCGTTACATTCTTCAGCTCGACGACACAGTTCGCGGACACGTTCCCAGAGGCAGAGCCCGACACCGATCCGCCCCCTGTCAATGTCTGACCAGCTTGTCCGGATACGTCGGGGCTAGAAGATCCAGATACCGAGCCGCTTTCAGCATTATCGTTGCTCTCGTAATTATCGGCAGCGATGCAGCTGAATGTGCTGGCGAGGATGACGATGGCGATAAGGAGGCGCAGCATATCTGTGAGAGGCGCTGGATCGGGGGCTACGACTCGTTCGATGGATAAGAAGTCCTTATCCTCGACTGGAATTCTATATGACGAAGCGCCACCCTTCGGTTGACTCGAACGCTGGCTACTCACGCTGGCGTCAACTTGGGTGCCCCTGATGAGTCAACTGATCCCATGTTACCAGGATGCAGGTCAAAAGGTCCAGCAACTTGACAATACACAGGCAGGGTTTATGATTGACGGGCGCGTCGTTCGCCCATGTGGGCGAAGTCATACGGCCATGTCCATCTTGATCGCCGGGTACGGATTGTACCCATCAAGGTGGACGTCTTCAAACTTGAACCCGTCAATGCTCGTCGTTGACGAATTGATGGTCAACGTCGGGAACGGGCGTGGCGTTCTCTTCAGCTGCTCTTTCAGAGCGTCAACGTGGTTCATATATACATGCGCATCGCCGAGCGTGTGAATCAGCTCACCAGCCTTCAGGCCGCACACGTGTGCAATGAGGCGAGTCAACAGCGCATAGCTTGCGATCTTGTAGGGAGACACTGTCAGAAAGTGACCGAGGAAAGGCAAACCCGATCGCATACATTGAAGGGGACCCCAAGGCCCATATCGCACGATCGTTGATACAAGAGGCAGGACAGCTCGCCATCGTTGACGAAGAACTGGCAAAACATATGACAGGGTGGAAGTACCATCAGATGCTGTGGAACGTTCGTTCAGACGATGTTTCCCGATCAGCAACACACGTCTCACCAGATCCGATGGGTTCCATGCCGTCATGATGATCCGACGACTGTCCGGCTGGGTTTTGATCATCTCGATAACTTGCGCGAGCTGGTCGATTCCTTGGCCTGCGTAGTCGGCGTCACATGTGGCATACTTCGCACCGAAATGCCTCCACTGGAAACCGTACACCGGCCCCAGGTCACCCGGACGACGATCGTGGAACCCAAGCCTGTCCAGGAATTCACGCGACCCATTGCCATCCCAAATCCGGATGCCTTTGGCGCTGAGCACCTCGCCGTCTGTGCAACCGCTGATGAACCAAAGGAGTTCCTCGGCAACGCCGCGCCAGAACACCCGTTTGGTTGTCAGCAACGGGAACTGCCCATTCCTGAGATCGAACCGCATCTGCGCCCCAAACACGGCGACCGTGCCAACGCCCGTCCGGTCGGTTCTTGAAACCCCAGAATCCAGAATGCGTCGGACGAGGTCCAGGTACTGGTCCTCGTCATGCTTCACCGGAACAGGCCCATCACGTTCCCGATCCGCCGCGCCATACGGGCGTCGAACGTACGTCAAGAATTCGAACCGCGTGTCGTTCTCGACCATGGGGTCCGATGCGTCAACCTCCATGAACTGCGACCAGTCCACATCGGGGAAGAACGCATCGCAGCTCTCATCGGGTTCGTCAAGAACGCGAGTCAGGTGCAGAACGTGGCACTCGTCCATCTTCAAAGCATCCGCGTACACCTTCTCGCCGCCAATCACAAAGACGCGATCGATCCCCTCCATGTCCTCCAGCATCCGCAACGCTGCAAGCAAACACGTCTCATCACAGGCTTCGATACAACGCTGAGCGATCGATAAACCGTGAGTTAAGCTCGAGGCGACCTTCACCGACGTCGAGTCAATACGCGACGGGTCCCGTGTCAGTCTGCCGTCGTGTCAGTAATCGGCGACTGCCGCGAACCCCCCGCACATCAGCCATTACACAATATTGATTCGACCTGGAAGCGGCCTGAACTTCTCGGGAATCGACTGCCACGTGTTCCGCCCCATGATCACGGCGTTGTGCCCGCTCCCGGTCGTCAGCCGCTTGAACCGGCGCAGGTCGGCCGGCAGGCGCCACGGCAGCCCGCCGCGAACCCCGATCCCCCGCGACCCGCTCGCAAACGCAGCGATCACTGCGAACGCAAACTTCAATCAGTCTGCCCTGCTGGCCCCGCGCCACGACGTCGAGCAACGCCCTGACCTTCGAACGCGATCGCCATCGCTGCGCAGTCCGGTGGACTGCCGAGTCGTCTGTCAACGGGTTTCCCCCCACCGGCCCACGGGGCTGTCGTCTACAGGGTCCGCCGCCCTCGGCCTTATGTTACGGCGGCCCGACTGCTACATGTTCCGGCCGCTCCGAGTGCGGTTCCCCTGATCCGACAAGCTCCGATCCGGTCCAATGGCGAGCGGCACCGGCGGCAACGGGGACGGGGAGCGCCTGATGGACCAGGTGCTGGACGCGCTGTGGCTGCAGGGCGACGAAAGGGAGGAGGTCGTCGCGGCGATCCGCGGGACGCCAGAGTACCGGGCCGTGTTGGCGCGATCGGGTTCGGAGCGTAATGATCAGCAGAGGGCTGCTGAGCGGATACGGGAGGTGCTGTCTCCGATCGTGAGGCAGGTCCACGGGATGAGCCCGACGTCCAGGCTCGTACGGGTATGTACTGCGCTGGCCCAGCACAACATCTGGGTCACCGACGACGGGTTCCGGGACATTGAATCCAAGTTGCTGCAAGACAGAGAGGCCGACACCGAGGCACCCTTGGTGCAACACGCGAGGGCGCAGAGCGCCAGGAGATTCGTCGCTGTTGAGACCCTGCGGCTGCTGATGCCTTTGTCGAGACAGGCGACTGAGCTATGCGCCAGACGATTGTCGGATGACCTACCGCTCGACTTCTCCGTCATGTGGGCTGATGCCGTCTGGCGCGTCGTACCGCACCTCGCCAAGGCGTACGGGTCCCGCGCCCGGCCATCGCGCTTTGCTGAGCACGTTCGACGCCACGGTTTGCTTGCCATGGCGTATCGCGCCTTACAAAGAAGCCCTGTATATCGTCGGCATCGTTGTGGACTTGCGCTGAGCACCTCTGACCGTTTGCCACAGGACGTAATGCACCGAAAGCGACAGGAGTGCACGCGTGGGATAACGTTACGACATCGGTTGTGCACCGCAGCGCATGCGGTTGTTCTCATTACAGAATGTGGCGCCAGCGTCACCGACCGTGATGCCCGGTGGAACACGGCGCTCCACACGATCTGCGAGAACGCCACACGAGGCCCGCCCGATCTTCACCTCATCACGGTCCTGCTCGCGACCGGGTGTCCCGTCGACGCGGTTAATGACAACGGGTGGACACCGCTGGCGGTTGCCTGCTTTGCGAACGCGTCTCCGATCGTCGTCCTTGGCCTGCTGCAATTCGGAGCGTCACCGAACGCTCGTGACAGCTTTGGCCAGACACCCGTCCACCATGCGGTCGCCTCCGGGAGGAACCCGCACGTCGTTGCCATGCTGTACCGGCATGGCGCTGACCTGAACGCGAAGGACGACAATGGTCAGACGCCGATGCATCTAGCGGGCGCGTATGGGCACACGTCGATGGGCAAGGTGCTGATCAGACTCGGCGCTCGCCTCGATGTTTATGACAGCGATGCGCGCACGCCCCTTGAGTACGCGTCCCAGACCAGCCCTGAACTGACCCGAATCTGGTTGCCGCATAGCATCCGCCAGAGGCAGCGAAGAGGCATCCCTGTAGAAACCTGTGCCAGCTTGAGCCTGTCGGAGCTGTTGCCGGCCAGAGGGATGCCAGCTCGGCATATCGACCTAAGCAACCTGCAGATGAGGTACCTGGTTGGGGAGATAACGTGCGCACACCCATTGGCATCAATGGACCTTCGAGGGAATCCGATGCAAAGCGTTCCCTGGCTGCCCTGGTGGTTGTTCAGCGGCGAAGACGTCGTCCAGTATCGCAGCGCCCGAGCGCTGTCGCACATCCTGGTGGCGATCATCACCTGCCTGTTTACTGTCGACTTGCTGGTGATTCGTAGTGGGAACGCCCAGTGGCAACCGCTGGGCCTGGACCTATTCGACACGTGCGCCGCTCTGTTCTATCTTGTTGCCGCCTCGTCGGTAATGCTCGGCCTGAACTGCAACGCTTTCTGGAACCGGCGAGACCTTGTGAAGAAGGCTCGTAGCAGGAAGGTGGCCGTTCAGAAAGTCACCCCTAAGGCCACTGCCATCACAATGGCGATCATGGCGATCGAGTCGCTTCAAGTTGTTTCGTTGCTGCTGACGAACGGGAACTGGACGCTCCTTCCAACTGTCTTGTTGCTGCCCCTTCGACCATTCCTGTTTGGGGTGCCGGTGGCATTCACGATCGTCCTTCTTGTTCGCGGACTGCTGGAGGTTCGAGTCGTATGTCGACAGGCATCACGTGCTGATCAGTGGCTGTACTGGTGCTCCCACGTTCTAACGTTGCCGTTATCGTACCATCTGTTTCTCCAGACAGCATGCACCGCCGGCATGTACGGAGACGTAGATCATCCATGCGTGTCGACGCCAGAACTGCTTGTCGTGGTTGCATTCGGCATGTTTGGCATGCTGCTGCTGTATCCCATCATGGTATTGGGACCGCCGTTCTGGCAGGAATCGGCGCCAGGGTTCCCTCGAGTTCCCCCACTAGCGCTATCGTGCACCAATCACCTCAAGGCGTGCATGGCGGCCTCTGCCGCAATCCTGTGGCGACCATCGCAACGAAAGATCCTGTCCGTCGTCATCATCCTTGCCTGCACGGTCTTCATCATCGCCACGGCCAGACAGCTGTTCACTCGCATCGACCTCGCGATGGCGCTATGGCGCCTGGGAACAATAGCGATCGCTCCCATCGTCATGGCAGGCCTTACCTTGACGCTGTAAACCTATTTACACCGTCCGTAGCAACGTGTGCCCCCAGTCTCGCAGGATCCGCCCGCAGACGGACAGGGTAGGAATGTGTCGCCGAACCTTCAGTCGGCGACAGCAGTTGGTGGTAGGTACCTGAATCGGTGCCGAAAAAAGAACGACGCCGCACTGTGACAGCGGGGGACGGCCGACGGCGGACGGCAGCACCACACGGCACACGGGGCGCGGCACCGGCGCTGACTTGAGTGGTCATTCGTCATTTTGTTCGTCGGCCCATGAGCGACGACAGCGGCAGCGTCGGCGAGTGCGCTTGTGACGACTGCGGCAGCGACTACGAGGTCGGCGATGACCGGTTCCCGGTCGCTGAGGTCGGCCAGAGCGAGGCGATGATGCCGCCGCCTGCGTTGCGACCGTCGGCGGGCGGGTCGTGCAACACGGGGCCCAAGGGCGTGATGGCCGACTACCGGGCCGCACAGCTGAAGATGCGGGCCGCTAGGTTTCAGAAGGAAGCGGAATTCGAGAGGCTTCTGGAGCGCATGGCGGTTGGCGACCCGGTGGACTTCGTCCCCGAAAGCGGCGACGTACAGCCGAACGTCGTCAGCGGGGACGCGGATGATGATGACAATGCTGAACTCGAAGCGATTCGTCGACGTCGGCTGAACCAGTTGAAGTCGAACCTGCCCGTATTCGGCAAGTTGGCAGAGGTCACGCCAAGGAATTTCATATCCTTCGTCGAAGACGTTGACAAGCGCACGGTTGTTCTAATTGCTATGTATAAGCCGGTACGCGATAATCGTATGCGTCCGCTCCGTTCGTTTACGGTAGTTGACGGGGCGGCCGCCTTGCAGGAAGTCAGAGGCTGTGCGAGATTGAACTTATCGCTTGCGGCACTTGCAAAGAAATTCACTCGTGTCCGGTTCGGCCGCATGGTCATCTCCGACGCCGTCCCCGGATTCGACAGGTCGGCATCCCATTGCTTCATCTACCCATCCATCCTGTCTGACCCTCTCCTGACCACAGCGCAGGCCTACCTGCCCTTGTAGCATATCGCGGCGGTGAGCGAACGCATTCCTTCGTCCCCCTCACCGGCTGGACCGGCGAGCACTACACCGATCGCGACCTCGTCCTGCTCCTCTGCCGGTAAGACCCTGTGTTCCTCCCGTCCGCCGCCGGCTCACCCGCGCTTTTCCAGGCAGAAACTCCTGTCCGAAGAGTCGCTCGCCAGTGCCGGCTACGACGATGACGTCTCTGACAGCAACTCCAACAACGATTCGTAAAACTAACAGCGTTCGACTTGTTACCGTGCTGAAGCCCTAGTCCTACAGTACATTTGTGTAAATGGGCGTCCTGCTGGGCTGCGGGGCACGAACACTGGACACGATACTCAGTTACACCGCTGGTGGAGCAGCCCTAATTATGAGCGTCTGGTCGGACTCGGCTCATCAACAAACACCTGTGTCAAGCGACGCGGCCACTCCATACGGGGCCTGTTCGTTTTATCATAGGACCAGGAATGCAGGAAGCAAACACCCTGCAGACGCGTTTCATTTACGCCTGCACTTGACACTTGACAGGTTTGCGCTGAGGGTTCACGACCTCTTGCGGGCGCTTGTACGGCTTGCGTTCAGGGTTAACAGGCAACCCGATGCTCCTAACGTGACATCGCAAAGAATTTGACAAACGCCAGACTCCTGCAGAGCCTTCGGCGACGTCGTCAGCGACGCCTTGCTGTTCCGAAATGGCCTTGACAACGAGGTCTTCCGCGGCTTTGAAGAAGCGATAACAGCTGGCTTGTCAATCCCGGAAATCGTCGCTTCTGGCAGGCTTCGGCGGCAACGACATTCCGGGCGGTTCCCAGGCAGTACTGTACTGACGGACCCAGAACAGCGCATCGTAGATGGCTTCCAAGACGTCCCGCTGCTGGATGTGTCACTCGTCTGCCGGTGCTGGCAGCATCTTCTCCGCCGTCGGATAAACTTGAAAGTCACCGGCCAGCACGTGCCTCGTTGTGCAGGCTTACAAAAACACAGCGAGGGCAGGCATCGCTGGTCACCCGATTTCGAAGGTGGCCCCAACGGCAGGCGACGTGTCAAGTGCGGTCGGCAGCCAGAGCAGCATTGTCCATTTCGCCGCGCCCGAATTAGAATTGGCGAGGCCGGAAATCCGATTTTACTCCGCCGGCCGACCTGTTGTTACGAGACGCGACCGGAGCTCGCCGCCGTCAGGGAGACCTGTCGCCCCATGAGCTTCGATGCGTCGACCGGGCGGTCGCCGGCGCAGCGATCGCTGAGCAAGAAGGGCCTGAAGCTGCTGGGCGTTTCCGCCCGCGCCCTGATCAACAAGATCCTGGATGGGGCGACGCAGGGCGGCCTGGACCGCGACGAGCTGTTCCTGTTCTGGAGGGACCTGTCCGGCAACGACAGCGCCGCTGACAGCACAGAGTACCTGCAATTGTGTGTTGCCAGCATGCAGGAGGCGATCGACGGCAGGAGGGTGCTCGGGTTCCCCTGGCACGCCTTGGTGAACACGATCTCGTTCATCGCGTTGCGCTTGCCGATTCGGAAGAACGCGCCCAGCCTGCGGGCGACGCTGCAAGACATCAAGACGTCACGTTTGGATCGCGGTGTGTTCTCCGCTGCCGACGAGGTCCTGCGAACCGTCCACAAGCGTCTTGTCGAGAACGAGCTGGCGCTGGACACGCTTCTCATCCAAATGTCGACGCTGTATTCCGCCCAGGAGCTCACCGTCCTGACCGACTACCTGCACTTTCCGTCGCTTGATGGGAGCAAAGTCGTCGGCGGCGAACTGGGCTTCGTCTACTTCTACGTTCGGTACGGTTGCTGTCCCGAAACCTGGTTTCCGGCTGTGCGGCCTGACGCTACCTGCTTGTAGGGATTTGGCATTGGCAAACAGTCGAATATGCGCTGACGTTCTCGACAAGACGATGAACATGTTTCTGACGCTGCCGCAGACACTGAAGCTGAGCCCGATGCTGGCTGAAACGAAGTTGCTCTCGTTCTTGCATCTCGTTTCGGTACGCCCGTACATCCCTGCTTGGACATGACGTGGTCTGACGACCTTGACACGCAGGAGCTTGTTGTCAGGCGACCTCTGTGCGCTAACACTGTTCGCGAGAGAGCATTGAAAATCATGCGCCCGTTCCTGATGTGGCCGTCCCCGTTCAGCAATCGCGTCCAACAGGTGATGTTTCAGATCCAACAGGAATCAATGTGCACTGGGGTCAACATGATCGACCGCGTCATCGAGGAGTCGAGATCTGCGATCCTGCCGCTGCCAGATGCCGCTCAGTCTGACAACGCCGATCGTTCCTCGGAGCAGACATCGTCCGAGCGACGTTCCACACCGATCTTCTATATGCTCGACGGGGCGTCTCTCCCTTGCAGCTACGCGTACCAGATCATGTCGCTGGCAGATTTCGACACTGAAGACAAGGTGATTCCTCACAGACACTGCAGCCCGAGTGTGAGCCTAACGTCTTTCGCAACAGGCGCAACGGTTCGACAAGCTACAGCAGGAGCTGCCCAACAAGGACAAGGCATTCTTCATCCTGTTTCTGTTTCGGGTGTATCTGCAGGTGGAGCCCATTGACATTGAGGCTCTGCGCTGGTGCCCAAGTGATCTCCTGCACAACGCGTTCTATGAGGCGGTGTCAACGGCTCGTGACGTTCGTGACTGATTCGGATTGCCTCGTGCCACGTATCTAAGCCTTGTGTCTCCTAGGCAACAATGGTGTTGCCGTCGGACAGCCGATCCGTTATCGTCTCCCGCCTAGCCCCAATACAGGAGTATCTGCGTTCCCAGCTTCAAGAGCCTGTCGCTGATTACCCTCCGCACTTCGACAACGAGCTTGTGTCCATTGACGATGATTTCTATCCCGAATCCCCAACGTTCACCCACATCGCCTGCGTAGACTCGCTATGGTAGGCGCCTCAAGAGGTCACTCTCCGCTCCGATGGCTGACCAAGATGCACAGGTATCGCGTTCTACCCAAGAACAAGCAACAGAATCGAAACGTTCGTAGCAAGTACCCAGTGACGCCAATGACGCGGCGTCTGTCTGCCATACTCGATCGAGTGCGACCAGGTGACCTACGAATTCGTCGGTGCCGATAATGACAACTAATAGCCGGTCTGTAGCTGGAACCGAGGACAATCCTGTTGTCGTTCATATCGTGTGCTGCGGCACAGACCGTCTTATGCATGGGATCATGTGTGGATATATGTCGATCCTGTAATGCTGGGCGCTGCATTTGGTTTGTGTTTCCGAACGCTGATCGGTGGTGATGATAGGGCCGAGAATCCAAATGCTTTCGCCGGTATCGAGTTGAAATGGTACGACGGTCCCCGTCTTTGCGGGGATGCCCTCTGACGTCCAGTTCCGTCCAGGTATATTGCTCCGGTTGAAGACAACCTCCTGGCGTCGTTTATTGCTAGACGAGACGGCTGGTACAAGTACGTAGCCATTCGTTCCTAAGTCCCGGCGTCGACCTACTCATTACGTTGTGCAATGCGACAGCCGTCATGTCTATACCCCATTTCGTGCACGACCGTTCATGCTTCCCTTCCTATCGTCTACCGACACTGAATTCCCCCCACAACGTCTCATGGGCGAGATACCGGTAGCATCTGGCAACGGTCGTCTTTCATGTGCGTACTGAATGTTTGATTAGATCTTGCCCGGGCAGTTCCTTCGCGACTGCGTTGAATCGTTTGTTCGCGAAGCATCGGAAGTCATGCCGGTACAGGTCTACAAGATCGAGTGTTGGGAGAGCAACGACAGTGCTTCGCGTCACAATGAGCCCGATCAGGTGATCCCATTCCTGGCTCGGTTGGAAGTCAGCGTCAGGTAGGGAGACCCGTCTGTGGGCACCATTCTATGGCGGATTCTAACTGTGTGATGCGTTCACACCCAGGGTGGAGGCCAGGTATTTCCAGAAGATGCAGAAGGACCCTCGAAAGTTATCAGAGATCGTCAAGACGGTTAGCAAATGCAGCGTCCACGTGTGCATTTACACTGATTTCAGCGGACGCAGGTCTCGCTGGTACAGCCCCACCTGCAGCTGCAGTACACGAAAATGAATCTCGCTGGCAACTTCACGACGACGGTTAATCTCGAGTCCATCGTGTACGATGGGATCGTTCTCGCGAACGTCCCGATTGCCAAGGACCCGTGCTTCCCAGGCGACCCAACCGAAAAGGTCCGGCTTCTCCAGACGTCGATCGCTGCGTCGACTCTGTTGCTCACTCTCCGTTACAGTGGCTTGAAATGTATGCGCAGACGCATGGCGCCTCTACAGCAGGGAATGCATCTGGCGGGTCATCCAAGAAATCCAAGTCGAGCAACTCGTCGTCAGGCGGCGAACTTCGCTGCCGCGTTGGCATTGTGGAGGTCACTGCCGAGACGCCGTTTAGCATCCTGGTAGACAGTGGCCTGTTCGGCCCTTTCTACCGCATTGTCGTCAGTGCTCAGGACTTCGTGCTGCCTGTCCGAACATATTTCCCTGTCAGAACCTTCTGATAATGTTTGAAGTGTCAAGCGTGATATGCGTCGGTTCGTGCAGAGAAACCCACAATTATTATGGATGTATATAACTCGGTAGATTGCTGCACACTGATAGTGCTATAGTACAACAAACCGAACAACAGCGACCGCACGCAGGCGCTCTATGCTTGCCTAGCAGCAGCGGCCCCGAAGTCTTCAGGCCGCGCAAGGTGAGGCGATACAGGCACAGCGTTCAGCCCATACGCCATGAACGGCCTGGACGAAGCACCACCAACTGGCATTCGTGGTGGCCGAGGGCCATGTCTCCGTGCTCGTTGCGGATTCTGATGGGGACTGGGTACCCTGCCGGCCGGACGCGAATGCTGGCGTTGAACCAGGGGAGCATTCTGTGGAGGTGCACCGGCACCACCGCCGTGACCTTGTGTGTTGAAGCGTTGATAAGGCGCTGCAACGGCGATGGGAGCTTGATGACCTTGGTTATTGAACCGGTGATACGGCGCAGCAGCAGCGACAGGAGCTTGACGATGACCCATTGCAACGGGCTGCGGCGGTTGCTGGTAACCGGGTACCGGGTAGCGCTGATGGCTTTCGGGATGTGACACGACAGCCGCGGCGGCTGTGACAGAGCGCTGTTGCAAGAACTCCATTGGCGGTATGAAGATCCTGGCGTCCGACGGGGCAGACTCACGACGCCCTTGCTGCTGAGGATACCCTCTCACAAGCGTCTCGTTGCTCTGCATGGACTCCCACATGGACGCCCAGTCGCGGCTGCCTGCGGCGACATCGCTTGCGTTTTCATGGACGCCTGACTGTGGGAATGCCGCTGTAGGTGCCGGTTGAGGCTTGGACGGCTTCCTCTGTTCGTCAGCAACCCATCTCCTCGGTTCATCTGGAACGCGATGGGAGGGAGCCTGACGCTCTTGGCGCTGTGCCTGTGGACGACGTGCAGGTGGCGGAACGCCGGCTGTAGACGGGGGCGGCGCAGCATTCGACACCAACGATTGCGTCTTCTTCCCAGATCGACCTTTCAGGGTCGGAACTCGAGGCTGGCTCAGATTCAGAAGACATTTGGACGAGAGTTGCAGTCCTCGGGACGTGGAGCATCTCCCATTCAAGTCCGATCCACTCAACAGGCGATCATCAAACACAACGTCAACTTGCTCTGTACAATGCACACATTAGAGCGGCAGCCATTACTACACCCGTTAGGAGCCACCTGAATGAATGCCAATAATGTTGCCCCGACTTCCAAACGGAACACCGTGATGGCCACCCAGGAACAGGACGCGATCTCCGAGCGAATACGAGACCTGGATATACACCGGTTCAGATCACACCATCAAGCGATGCTATTCCTTTGGACCTTCTCAGTGGGCGACCATTGCACGCGCGGGGCTGGCTTATACAGGAACTCCATCGGCACGTTTTGAAGTTGCATCTCATTGACAGTGGTGCTTCTCGAACATTGTAACTGGGCCTCTTCGATTGCGGCAATGCAGTCCGGCGACAGGACTTTGCTCGAGCACGGCACCATGGGCAGACGCGACGAGGGTAGCGATTTCAGCCACTTGGACACCCGGTCGATATAATCGCGAACATCGCCTTGAACAAACGGACGCAGATCGACAACGCGTTCATGGTTCTCCTCAAGGGCGGTGAAGATTTCGGGAAATTCGTTCACGTAAGATTGAAGAATGCGGAATGCGGCGGAGGAGTATTCCCAGAGCGCCTGCGGTTCGGTGACGACGTTGCTGTACGATACCAAACGTGCTGGTTGTGTAACGATGCGAGTATACCCAGGGACCATCAGTTGACGCCTCGGAAACTTGAAATTAAGCCCTAGTTCAGTGCTTTGTTATGGCGAGAACGATAATATCGCAGTGCGACCGAACCGATGTTAACTTTGCCAGGTGCGACAAGCTGTCCCGATGAAATTTTCCCCAGCGTATTAGTCGAAATACTGAGCGCCTTAGCTATCTTGAAAGACTGCAGCCATTTATCCTGCGAGGTTTCAGCCACACATTGAACGCACGCGTGCGAAACCAGATTACCTTGGCATGCATTTGCTCGCAGATTTGGCTTCCAAAAGCGCCTTCCTTGTCCAGAATGTTCAATTGAATCGTCGCTGTACGCTACCGGATAGCACATGTCAAAGCGAGCGTATGGGGAGTACGAGCCCACTAACCATGGAGTCATGCGACAAGACAGTACCGCCGGCACCATAATACGATGGTGGCGTTCCGACAAAGACGACAGGACATCCCAGAGGAAACGCGTCCTTAATGGACAGTGCACCAGACGTCTTGAAACGAGGATCGCGGACTTGGCGTCGACTGGCAACCAACTATACCAGAGAATTTGAGGGACCCGGAATACGACATGTCACATTTCTCTTCAAACCTGAATTGGAACGAAAGTAGAAGTGTCGCTCCAAACCTTATGAACAGATCCAGACGCAGCACGACCCATTCCAGTAAACAAGCGAACTTCAAGGCGAGTCTGACCAGACACGAAATTACAATGCCGCCGAGGTTGAGCGTCAAATCACGACAGACCCGATCATCACCGATATCAACTGCCCGCGCTGACAGCATCTTCATGCGGTCATTGGCAGCATCCCGTTGATGCTGGAGAACCTCGGCTTGCGACAGCTGAACAGCAGCCTCATCTGCGTCCTTTTCGTAACGTGCGGTGCCGTCACTAACGGCAACGACCATTGCATCACGCAAGAAAGGCCAGCTGTGTGAATATGTCAACTGGACGCGACACCACCAACGACCGAAGCGACTTACTCGACGACGCATGGTTTGCCTATCATGGCACGTCCTTTGCGAAGGCTAGGCGTGGTTGGGTCGGGAACAATCGTGGCAACCAAAGAGTCGCGTTTGCTTTCCCGCCCGAACACATTGACGCCCTTCGTAAGTAGCCATGTCAGTTTGCGAGCCGAGAAGAGGTAAGCGATAACGACCGACCACTGGCGCCAGAGCCATCGTGATGTTGAGAATGGATAGGTGCGGGAAACTGGGAGCTGGGATTACGAGGTCGGCGCAAAGCCGAGATCGGTAGACGCCATCCCCAGGGATTTCGGGCGTTACTGCCTTCTCAACTCGACAGTGGCTACAACAGCGCTCAACACGAGAACAGCAGTGAGTAAATGGCAATGACCGCACCTCTTCGTGATTGAAGTGAAAATCTCGGAAATCGTGGAAGGCACGAAATCGCAGAAGTTCGGGTCGTAGCTGCCCCAAGGTTAGTTGGCGTTGTGGCACCTTCTCTACAAACGTACCTGAACGTAATTTCAATACCGTGCGAATTGCGCTGTCGTTCTTCTTCAGAAAACACGGATGGAGGAAGGGCTCGAATGGCCTCAATCAGCCGATGTTGGTCAACGAATGGGATCATAGCTATGCCTTCCCAGTCGTTTCTGATGGCGAGCGTCAGCCATTTCTTACACAGCAATTATTCTCTGTACCTTTTCCCGTTCATGTCAACTTCGAATTGTGTTGGGTAAAAATCAATAATCGGCGAGTCCGGTCGCGTCATCAGGTCAGCGAGAGCTCGAGGGATCAGGGGACCACTAGCAGGAGGAAGCACTCCGAGAAGCTGTTCAAACGGCAGGAACGGCTCCCCAAGACGAAACGTCGTCTTATATCGGGACAGTCCCTTTAACGATGACGCCAGAGGGGCGTAGAAATATGGATAATACCACTCCCACGAGGGGGTCCCTTGATAATAGTAGTGAAGCACCCATTGAAGACCTAAATACTGGCCCTTAACAAACACGAAAACTTCGGCCAGATGAGGGTTATACCTTCAACATATGAACGGCAAAGGGCATCACGCGCCTCCGGATCATCCATTTCGTGACCCCACTTCTCCTGATAGTACTCGTCAGCCAAGCTTTCCTCCTCAAACTGCAGATTTTGCAGGGCCTAGCACAATATCAGATAACGTCCCGCGTCTCTGTCAAAACCCGTACGATTTGCAAATCTTCAGGATCCGACTCGTCCTCAACTTCGACTGCAGCGTTCCCGTTGGCATCTTGCCCGTTCTTCTTCTTGCCCCTTCGCTTGTCGTGCTTTTCCCGATCGTCTTTCTCCATTTCAAGAACTTCGTCTTCGAAGTCGGCCATACGATGGATAAGTAGTTCGAGCCGCTCGAAGTCAATGGACCCCGAATCCGTTATGTAACCTAGAGAAGCATTAGGAAACGGCTCATAGATATTGCGTTTCAATCCATACCAGTTAACTTAGGCAAGAGGGACTTGTAGACCTGAACTAGACGGTCAAGGCACCCGTGATGAATATCCATGGACGGCAAATGAGGAACAAAATCATTGCCGACGAAGAACGCAAGGAAGATCCAGTCATCAATGACTCGTTGAAGATCAAAGCCGAATGGAATATCCACCTGCCGAAATTCCTAAAGTCGAGCCGTAAGGACCACCCACAAATTGTAGCACAAGTGATATTACGTATTCGAGGCACTCTCGCAATATCGAGATGTGCAACAGCTGGAAGTCATCGCCCGATGATGAGGACGTCGGTCGAGCGTCATTGAATTTCCTATCAAAGGCGTTAAAACCCCAGTTCAGCAGATGACCACACGGATAAGTCCTACTTGATACCGAAGACCACTTCCTCGCGAAGCAACGCGAAGTGCGGTTCGTGGGTCGCGAGCGACAAGAATATCAGGTCGGCATCAAGCCCATACAGGAGATGTCGTGTGTTGCCATCATATCCATCATTGGACTTCATATTCCGGATATATCGAGCAATTTTGTGTTCAGCTTCACCGGGCACCTATATAGATCGGATCAGGACAACACATTGCTCCGACAGCTACACGTTCTGCACCTCGTGTCCAGAGAATAGGACAGTGAACTGCTGCCACAGTGGGTCTTCTTCTATCTTCTTGCGTATAAAGAATTGCAGATGCTTCGTCAGCTATGTACCTGGCACTTAGAACCTGATGGAGACTGTCTGAAAGTGCTTACGTGAGCCATGAACGTCGTCCCTGGCGTAATGCAGTTGGAATCGAAGAGTTCGGCGTCCTCCGAGAGATCGCCATTACGAATAGCGTCTTCGCGAATCTGGCAACAATGACATTAGCCAACTATGGCGTCACCTAACGACAGGAGCCCTACCTGAGCTCTCTCTTGGGCGGCCCGAAATCGTCGTTGCCGCTGCTGATTCATCTTGGCACGCGGAGCGACGCCGTCCAGACACATGTACAGAAGACGTTTCGGGCGACCCAAGCGGACGACCTTGTCGATATACTTGAAAACGTTAGCAATCGCGACGCCTGCATGGCAATACGGTTTCAATCGTAATTTGGTAGTTGACACACGAGCGCATATTACTCTCAGATAGTGGCTTCGACGGATCTGTTCCAGGACCATGCGTCGCAACGTGAATGATCCCGTTCATGTCCAGGTACATACAATCTGCAGTGGCATCAGTTCACACGGTCCACACCGACGCCAGGAAACGAGACGTACCAAATTCCGGGCGAATCCCATCGTGGATGGCCTGGTTGATGAGCGGATATCGCTCGCTGAGCCAGCGGTAGAACTTCGGGACACCCATTCAGCGACGCCGACGACGAGCAGTCTCGGTGTGGAGCAGCGGGCGTGGAGAGATATGATCAGATATACGGTCGGACCAGTCACAAGGGCCCCACCACCAGGTCCTGCGCTTCCTCGCGTTACCACAACCGGTTGGCAGTCCAGCGTTCTGCGCGGTCAAATCGCTCGTTCCAACCAACCACGCCAACTTCCCCGTGCGGAGTGACGACTCCAAAGTGCCGGCAGCCCTGACCTGATTCTTCGACAGCGCCCGTTAAGCGACGTGCTCTGAACAGGAACGACGTGTGGCGTGCTTCGTTTCCGGCACCAATGGTCATTCCATGCTAGGCAGTGCCTACAATCGGTTGGCTGCCGGGCCGGAGATGTGAGGCGTTCGCAGTCATCAGTTCTCAGTGTCGCTCATGACTCGATAATAAACAGCCCTCTACGCGGGTCTACGCCTGCTGATAACTACAGACAAGGGGGGCACGGACGTAAGTGGTTCTCTTGCTATTCTCTTTCTTTGTGTATCCACAGGGGCTGGGCATGCGGGTACTGCTTCATGGTTCAGCCTTGGCCGACTTCGCGGAATTATGCTTGGTGACGGCCTCCTTCAGGCTCTCGGTGAACGAGGCTAGCTGTCGCGGGTGCGAACCGCTGTTACGGATACCATTGACAACCTCCCTCGTCTTCTGGATATAGATTCCTTCGATCGAGTTGCGAATACGGAGCTCGATATCTTCGATCATCTTGCCCATATTCGAAACGTGGGTGTTATCCGCATCCAGGGGAAGCGTCTAGCATGGTGAGGTTAGGACGAGTCGACCAGCAAAACCCTAACAGCAAAGCATACTTTGGCATCTTGCATGGTCATGTGGCCGGACAGGTCCACATCGCCAACAGCCGCATTCGAGACGTCCATAGCCACAATCACGGTCGTCGTCAGCCGGTACTCGAACTGGCCGTTCTTCTTGTCGCGAGCCTCGACGACATGAATCGAGTTCCACGTGCCGGTCTTAAGACCCTTGACACTGTCGACGTCCTTCTGGACGAGGAAACATCCCGCGAAGCTCACTTCATCAATATCCCATAGGTACACTGACGAATGCCCTCCTTCGAAGTACCTATTAACTAGCGATTAGATGAAATGCCGATATCCGTCGTCACAGTGTGATTACAGGTGCCGGTACTGGTCGAAGACGGCATTGCATTGGATTTCGAGCTCTCTAAGCTTGTCAGATGGCGTAAATCCATCGTCCAGCTCGGGAAAGTATTTGTTGGACCAGGGTGACCTGCGATGTAGTCAGGCGATTGCATTAACATAATGCCGTCATGTAGGTACCGGTAGGAATCGCCATCGCGATTGTAATCGCAAATGACGTAGTTGCGTCCGGCGACCGTATCCTTGGCGATTTTCAGCGGCTGATCAATGCGCTGCAGGAGCTCATCCGTCAGGTCGGGAACGAGATTGATCAACCCGGACAGGCTCGTTTCCGTCGACGACGGCGGCATGCGCCGCATAAGGTTCAGCGCCGCTTTCAACTGCTCATCTGACATGGGTTAGGCTGCCTCACCAGTGGTCCAGAGTGTACCCGCGACCGTGCCACCGGTTCCAATGGCCAACCGACCTTCCGTCGAACTCCAAAAATGGTGGGACCGTGACATATTTATAGAATTCGCCCAGGCCACGCCAGCCACGTGAAGGGGCTACGAGATGAGCACTGCTGTTTATACTGAGCTTTCGTGGCCTTTGCTCTGGCCTGGCACATCCTGGGCGGGTGGCGACGTTCGCTCGATGAACAGTAAAGCGACGAAAGCGACTATCAGCATGAACCGGCTGTGGGCAGCGGTCGTTTATTCGGCTGCTTCAAGTTCCGTTCACGGTACGGTAAGAAACAATGTAGCTTCACAATACGTCGACGCTTCCACGCACTGATGCGAGTGTTAGGCCGTTCCCGGCGTCTCCTTTTGGCCCTTGAGCTGGACTAGCAGGTTTCTCATCCGACCGGTTGCCTGGTCATCCTTCCCTGACTTGGGCTTTAGATCGACCAGCTTGGCCACCTTCTCCCACAGAGTGCCGTGCTGCATGACAGAGTCCAGGTCAGTGCGGAAGGACTTCTCCGCGGCCCTACGAAATTGGTCAGCGACTGTACGACTACGCTACAACGCACCTGTACCAACCTGTTTTGAGATTTCCTGGTCTCGACCGTCTTGTCCCGGTTCCGCATAAACTCTTCAATCTCAAGCTTTGCATCTTGTACAGCTTTGACTTTGGCATCGCGGTATTCCTCAACCTTTGCTGCGAGCTCTACCTTCCGCTTAGCCTGCCAAACACTTCATCGCCGCGAATCAGACGTAGATCAACGGCAAGCGTTCAGTCTTCACACTAACCTGAGTGGGCTTTCTTCATCAAACGACTGCCTGGCTTCGTTTTCGTCACCAAATGGATGTTCTACAGGCGAATGAAGACCCTGATCAGCAGACATGCTGCGGGCGGCAGAGCTGAAGACGTCTGCGCCGGTATCGGGCTCGCCGACGGAGAATGCGCGCACGTTGGCATCATCGTCATCTGTAGCGAACGGGTCACCAGACACGGCCGGCGGGACATCATCGGCGGCGAACGGATCTCCAGAGACGGCCTGCGCGCCGTCGAATCCGCCAAAGAAGTCGCCGCTTGCCATCGTCGACCGACTATCACCGTTGAACGAAATGTGGTCACTCCCTGGAGTCGCAAAAAATCGGCCCAGGCCCTCTCACATTGCCGTTTTTATCGTCATTTTCTCGGTTTGATGCCTGATGGATGCCGGCTGGGTTCTTGCCGGTCGTCGTCATTCAAAACGACAGGTTTCAAAATAGTAACGCGCCCACGCCTGTACGCATGCAATTTCGAGAAGTAGCCGAGTATGCAAATGGTGTCCAGGCGTTTGAGCCCGAGATGGTCAGGCGATTTAACACATTGCGAAAAGTGCCGTTTCCAGACAGCCACAAACTTTGCCCGTCATCTCGTCAGTTCGTTGTTAGCACACGAACCGCACCTCGTAGCCATCGCGGTCGCCTGGAAACGACATTTCTTCGCCAGTCAAACAAAACGCCCAAAAACTTTGCTAGTTGAAAAGGTGGGGCTGCTTGAGTCATAACTAGCGAAACGGTTGCCATAAGTGTGGCACTTTCTTCCATGTCTTATTCATTGTCCCGAACTATCAGTCTACCAGAGATGAACTCTCATAAGGCGTAAGCTCTCTAACTTTACTAAACAAGTGTGATTCCAGACAGACCAATGGGGTAACCCGTTGGGCAGTAAGGGCTCCACAAAGCAGCGGAATAAACAAAGACCCACATGGCTTTACGGGCACGTGTGCCATGCAGCACGGAAACGACTGTGAGAAACCGATTCATGGGACAACCTTGAATTCAAAAGCTGGGACGTGTGTTTGATACGTTTATCCATACTGCCCAAGTCGTGTGAAGCAAATGAAGCTTGTTCGTTTGCTCGGTGGCAGGTGTTAAAAATGGCGTGCGCAACAAAATCGCTCGTGGTGTCACGCGTGGCACAAGTCAGAACAGTCGTTGCTCGTCCTTCGGCACCTGTTCTCAAATACAACAACGGGCGTCCGACCTGCACACTAGTACGTCGACACATACTACTGTACCACCGTACCATTGTGCGGCACAGTATACCAGATAGTTACCGTGATCCGTGCCCACGCCTTCGGATCAATCTCGGTGACGTAGGGCCGGAACATTCCGAGACGTTCTGGCGGAGTTTCCTACGGAATTTTCCGGACCGCGATCTGTGGTGTCAGGTGCGCCCGCGAGGCCGTGGCGGGCTTCACATTGCAAATCGCCGAGTAGTGATCACGTTGTGACACACGCACACATGGCAACCGTTGGTGAAGAGACCGCCGCGATGCCGCAGACGTCCCCGGCCGCCACGAAGCCGGCCGCCTCCGGCGAACAGCCCGCTGAGACGTTCGCCTTCAATGCCGACATCTCGCAGCTGATGTCCTTGATCATTAACACCTTCTACAGCAACAAGGAGGTAGGGAATCTCGCCGCATCGCCTGACTACGATTCTTGATGTTAACGATGTCCCGCTGTAGATCTTCCTCCGTGAGTTGATCTCGAACGCGTCTGATGCTCTCGACAAGATCCGGTATCAGTCGCTGACGGATCCCTCTGCTCTTGACACTGAGAAGGAGCTGAAGATCGAGCTCATCCCCGACAAGGCTGCTGGCACCCTGACGATTCGTGACACGGGTATCGGTATGACAAAGGAGGATCTGATCAACAACCTGGGAACGATCGCCAAGTCCGGCACGAAGGCCTTCATGGAGGCGATCTCCGCTGGCGCTGACATCTCCATGATTGGTCAGTTCGGTGTCGGTTTCTACTCTGCCTACCTCGTCGCCGACAAGGTCGTCGTCCGATCGAAGAGCAACGACGACGATGAGTACATCTGGGAGTCGTCCGCTGGTGGCACGTTCACCGTCACGCCGGCCCCGACGCCTGAGCTCACCCGGGGTACTGCCATCACGCTGTTCATCAAGGACGACCTGAAGGAGTTCCTTGAGGAGAAGCGCATCACTGACCTCGTCAAGAAGCACAGCGAGTTCATCGGCTTCCCGATCATGCTGTACTCGGAGAAGCACACTGAGAAGGATGTGCCCGTCGAGGAGGATGAGGACATGGAGGAGCCCTCGGACGAGTCCAAGCCCAAGGTTGAGGAAGTTGACGAGGAGGCTGAGGCCGCTGGCGAGAAGCCGAAGACGAAGAAGGTCACAGAGGTCACCCACGAGTGGGAGACGCTGAACAAGCAGAAGCCGATCTGGGTGCGAAACCCGAGCGACGTCACGAAGGAGGAGTACGCTGCGTTCTACAAGTCCGTCTCCAACGACTGGGAGGAGCACCTGGCCGTCAAGCACTTCAGCGTTGAGGGTCAGCTCGAGTTCAAGGGCATTCTGTTCATTCCGCGCCGGGCGCCGTTCGACATGTTCGAGCCGAAGAAGAAGCGCAACAACATCAAGCTGTACGTTCGCCGCGTCTTCATCATGGACAACTGCGAGGACCTCATCCCCGAATGGCTGTCCTTCGTGAAGGGCGTTGTTGACAGCGAGGACCTACCGCTCAACATCTCGCGTGAGATGCTGCAGCAGAACAAGATCCTGCGCGTCATCCGGAAGAACCTCGTCAAGAAGTGCCTGGAGATGTTCTCTGAGCTCGAGGAGAACAAGGAAGACTACAAGAAGTTCTACGAGAACTTCAGCAAGAACATCAAGCTCGGCATTCACGAGGACAGCACGAACCGTGCCAAGCTGGCCAACCTTCTGCGTTTCTACTCGACCAAGTCTGGCGAGGACATGACGTCGCTCAAGGACTACGTTGAGCGCATGAAGGAGCACCAGAAGAACATCTACTACATCACTGGTGAGTCCCGGGCCGCGGTCGAGAACTCTCCGTTCCTGGAGGCGCTCAAGAAGCGCGACTTCGAGGTCCTGTTCCTGGTCGACCCGATCGACGAGTACGCCGTTCAGCAGCTGAAGGAGTTCGAGGGCAAGAAGCTCATCTCGGCGACCAAGGAGGGCCTGGACCTGGAACTTACCGACGAGGAGAAGAAGAAGCAGGAAGAGGAGAAGGCCGCATACGAGGGCTTCTGCAAGAAGGTCAAGGAGATCCTGGGCGACAAGGTCGAGAAGGTCGTCCTGGGCTCCCGCATCATCGACTCGCCGTGCTGCCTGGTGACCGGCGAGTTCGGCTGGTCGGCGAACATGGAGCGTATCATGAAGGCGCAAGCCCTGCGGGACGCGACCATGTCAACCTACATGTCGTCGAAGAAGACGATGGAGATCAACGCGCAGCACCCGATCGTCAAGGAGCTTCGCGCCAAGTTCGACGCGGACCCGAGCGACAAGACGCTGAAGGACCTCGTCTGGCTGATGTTCGAGACCGCCATGCTGACGTCTGGATTCTCGCTTGAGGAGCCGTCCGTCTTCGCCGGCCGGATCCACAAGCTGATCAAGCTCGGCCTGTCGATCTACGAGGACGAGGACACGACCGCACAGGAGGAGACTGAGGACGTCCCTGTTCTGGAGTCCGTTGCGGACAGCACGATGGAGGACGTTGACTAAGTCTCGTCAATCGTCGTGATAAGCCCCACGATTTAACCGCCCAGAATACACTGCCTCATGTTGCATCTATCACCACCCCGTTTATCGTCAGTGATGGAAGATGCGTTTGAAGTCGCGATCGTCGGCGTTGCCGTCAGGTTCGACGCCGGTTCCGGCGACCACGAACGACCTGTGCGTCGTCGTTCGACCCAGCTTGTACCGAAACTTGAGCTTGCGGATCTCCTGGTCGACGCAGTCGTACGAGCATTGCTTCAACCGGTGCACGATGGGCTTGATGACCACATCGCGGATCCTGTCGTCAATCTGGGGCAGGCAACATCGGCGTCCTCATTGTCCACCCAGGGGCACGACGTTTGTACCTTCGAGAACAGGTCCTCTGGGCAACCGAGCGTTCGGAACCGGGTGTACAGCAGCGTCAGGACGTCGCACAGGTTGACGACCGTGAACGTGTAGTCGAGCTCGCATGGCTGCGATCGTGAGTCAGGACTGGTGGGTGACAAACACGGGCGGGGCGCGCGCGTTTCATCGCCGTACAATGTTGGTTTGCACTAGATACTCGTAGACGACCTTCTTCCCGAACTTGACGACGCCCGGTTTGTTCGGAGCCTGTGCGGGTGCCCCGTTGAGCGGTTCGCGGCCCTCCACCGGCCTGGGCAGCGACATGGGCAGCGCGTCCCGATGCGATACGAACCGGGCGTCGAACTCCTCCAGCAGGTGAGCGACGGCGCGGGCGAGGTCGGCCCCTGGTTTGATCTGCAGGAGGCGCGAACAGGACAGGCCGAGCACGAACAGTTCGTCGACGGACAGGTGCTTCGTGGACTTCTGCCTGGCGATCTGGTCAGGGTCGACGCGGACCATGTCCAGGTACAGGGACGCATCGCCCTCGTGCGCGTTCCTGATCTGGTCAAACGTGTACAGGCGGCGCAGCGCGATCTGGTCCAGCGTCTGCGACGTGGACGTCTTGATCGCCGCGTGCCGGGTGATGGAACGCGGCATGGCGTTCCTGGGACGCGCCATCGACGTCGTGGCCGTGAGCTCGGCGCTCGCCATGGCCACACGAACGACCTCCTCTGTGACGAATAACGATGGTGTTTTGTATATGCTGATTACGAATGCGTTCGTTTGATGACCTCCTGTACAGGTAGACGTTGGAGAGCGGGCAGGATGGCCGGGTGAAGGCCACGACCAGACAGGAACGCGGTCAGGTCGTCGGCGGTGCGGAACGATCCGTGACGGAAGGCGATGGAGTCGACGTCGAGCGGGTCGAGCAGGCGGGCCGCGTCGGGATGCCGGTGCCAGAGGTCGGTGTTCACCCGGTGCACATCGTACCAGAACGACCACCACAGGAACCCGTCCGTTGTGCACCGCCTCAACCGGTCCATCGCGGCCGACAACTTCCAGACCAGGCTCGACGGGTTGCCTATGACCAGATCGTGCAATGCGGGGCACTGCTCACGATGGCGTGCCAGGAAGTCGCACAGGCCGCTCGTCGTGATGTCAGCGTCATGGTACACGTCAACATGGACTATCCACCGACACGGTCAGGTCGCGATACCACTTCCAGGAGCGCACCCGGCTTACAGTCGGACGGGAGCGCCCGTTCGCGTTCGACAAGGCCACTCAGCGCGTCCCGGCGCAGGGTGGCGAGGCCGCTCTCGATGGCGACGACACGAACGGGGTCGGCACGGTTGCCGATCTGCTCGACGTCGCACCTGCGAACCTCAACGGTGCGAAGCCGTTCCAACAGAACTTCGCCGAGTATCTTTGGGATCGGGAACCGCATGTCGTCGAACGCCACTCGGTGGAGGAGCCCATGCGAGGCGGCGCCAGCGCACTCGCACGACACGCCATCTCGTGAAACGCATACGGTCGGCTGGGCGGGCTTTAAGCGCACGCGAACACGGTGCCGGCCGTAGGGCACGACTTGCCCGTTCAGGCTCCTCAGCTGCGTACGAAGCAGCCTCTGAGCAGCGACGTCGCGACGTTGTGTGTTCAGCGCGATCAGGCGGCGCAGGTCGTCCATGGGCCCATCGGGCCGTAGGGTGAACACGACCCAGTCGTGGCAGTCATCGAAACGCAGCACAGCTCGAAACGGGAACGGGATCACCTACAGAGGACAACATGGTTCACCGTTGCTGGACGGGGACGGCAGGCCAACGCGCGCTGACCTCTAACCGTCCAAACCTGCTCGTCGACGTCGTCGGCCGCCGCTTCGACGCATTCGTGGAACAGACCCGGTCATGGGTCTGATGGAGATTGGATAAGCAGCGGTCAATTCCAGACA
Organism: Plasmodiophora brassicae; assembly: GCA_039704465.1. Classification (NCBI taxonomy): domain Eukaryota; phylum Endomyxa; class Phytomyxea; order Plasmodiophorida; family Plasmodiophoridae; genus Plasmodiophora; species Plasmodiophora brassicae. Next base: position 1,257,548 of record JASFAU010000004.1, read on the forward strand.
GCCATTTCGCCTGTTGCTGCTGCTGCTGCTGCTGCTGTTGTTGTTGTTCGTGACGATGATGATGATGATGATGCCTGAGGAGGACGTCCGGGTCAATGCCGTCAACGTCCCCGTCCCAGAACACGTCACCGGCATTCAGCTCCAGCATGCATTGTTCCACCAGCTGGTGGTACTCGTCGCCGAGCACGCGGCGGGTGTCGACCTCCTGACGGAATGCATCTAGGCCAACGCGCCGCTCGATCGCCCTGTTCTCACAGTGACGTTCCCAGAGATTGGCACGCCCCGAGCGCCTCAGTATCGCCTCCGTCGGGTGCCCGAGGTCCGGTTCGATCCAGACCGATGGCTGATACTCGCGGCAGCAATGCTGTCGTCCACGTGCACAGGAATTCGCATGCAACAGCGCATCCCACGTCTCCTGCCAGAACTGGGTGAGCAGCGGGCGACGCAGGGCCTCGATCGCGATCGGCAGGTCGTCAACGAGCGCCCGTCGCATCACTGGCGACATGTCCAGTGGCGTCGTTGTCATGCTCGGAATGCCTGACGAACGACGAGCCGGGGGGCTGAACCCGACCAATTGGCACGCGCCACCGCAACGGTGAACTGATGCCCAATTCGCACGAGCGCTGACTCGAGAATCATGCGAGTTGACTCCTGCGCGTGACTTGCAATGAAGCGTCATTCATTGTACACGCGTGACACGACGTTCAATACGGGAACCCAACCGTCGTAGCAGGTCCCTATCGGAGGGGTGGCGGCGCGCTCAACGCAATCTGACGAAGGCGTTTCTGTCGAGAGGCGCCCGGCGACGATTTCGCCCAGGATGGCGCCGATGCCGCTGACGAGATCACGGGCGGCGGCAGCAGGTCAACCTCCTGCCTGGGTGCGTGTTTCAATCGCTGCAGCGGGCGTGATGATCTCGCGCGGATCAGCGGCGCGTTCTGGCGCTCGCGAACTTGATGCGTCCGTTGCAGGGCCGCCTGGCGCGCCTCCAGGCGGCGTCTTTCGACGGCTTCGTCCACCGGTGGCACGCCCTCGTGATCGGAAACGGCGTCGTCGGCAGCAAGGCGCGCGGCGAACGGGACATCGGAATCCGACCCGTCGTCATCCGACGACACCAGGCTGACAGCAGGCGGAGCTGACGATTGCACCGCCGCCGGGACTGTCGCCACCGTCGCGTCGCCCGTCTCGTCACCAGACGATGGATACGTCAGATCGAGCACGTCCATGGTTGGAACCTGCCGACGTGGAGGCGAGCACAGCCAGCAGACGCTGTCCCGCGACGACGCAGCACAGCGTCGTTGTCACGCACCCTTGCCGAATGTCCCCCCGTTTTACTGCCATCTGCAACGGCGTCGATTCCAGCGACGTTTAACTATACAGTATACCCGCTCGCCTCGGGCTGGGACCCGAACAGTGTCGCATATGACCGCATGGTGCATCTGGTGTGCCCCGTCATGTGACCCGACGTTACCCGCCGGTGTCATGTCCCCCATGGTGGGAGATCCTACGAAACGTCCACATGGCGTCCAACGTCGTATGCGACATAATGTCGCATTCCCAGGACGGTTCCTGTGGTTTGCACTGTAGAAATCGCCGAGTCACGGACCAAGACGGGGATAAGGGGTCGCGTGGCAGAATCAAGGAGGTGGCGGAAGCCCTCAAGCAGGCGGTTTTCACGGGCACGTTGGAAGCAGATGGTGCCTCGGAATGAAGAAAGCAGATGAAAACGGTGGCCTCCATTGGCGGTTGTATTGTCGGTGAAACAAACAACCGAGCAGCATCTAAGCTAAGCGTCGGTTGTATTGTCGGTGAAACAAACAACCGAGCAGCATCTAAGCTAAGCGTTCCAGAGGTAACGAGCGGTTGAGACGTCGCCGCTCCTCACGAAATCGAACACGAATCGATGAATGTTCACACTCATCGATTCGATCAGTGATCGTGTTCTTGGTTCCGCACGACGGACAAAAGGTTGGAAAACAGCAGCTTCGGTACTGGGACTTGAACCCAGGTCTCCCGGGTGAGAGCCGGGTACACTGACCACCTATGCGATACCGAACATTTCGCCGCACCGACTGCCGTGTTACACCATCACAAACTATATGCTGAAAGGAAAATGTTCACGCGGAAGTCCTGTGCTCTTGGGGCGCACGACTAACGTACGTGGAAATTGCAAATACATGACCCGAACAGATGCAGTTAATATATTATAGATCGTCGTCGTCGTCCAACGGGACATCCATCATCTCCATGACAACCTGTTTTGTAACTCGTGTATCTTCAACAACAACGGCCCGCCCTGCAGTAATGTTGTCAGCATAGGCGTCCGAACACATAACACAGCGTGCGGCGAACCTTCGGTTGACAGCATGACAATGCCCGTGAACGTTACCAAGAGAGCAATGACAAACGCAATAGACTGAAACATTGAGAACGCGGCCAGTTCTACAAAAGCATCAGCGCCAATCCATACCACCGTATCTTAGGGCCAAGGTCGGCATACCTTGGAAGAATATCCCTCCGCCAATGATATTGAACAATTCGAGCGTGATGACGAAGAGTGGGATCACGAGAAGCTGGTCGAACCTCTGCATCCCAATGTTGAGGAAGTAGATTTGTGTGACACCGAAAACAGGAACGGCGGCCAGTAACATGTAGGTCTCAACGTGCGTAAACGCTGGGTACCCGTTGACGCTAGCCTTAACTAGCTCAATCGCGCATTTCGCGAAAAGCGTTGTACACGACGCGATTCCAGCAGCAAATACTGGGTACGCTGCCATATTCGCGTGTCGGGAAAGGAGCCCACGGGCGGTTTGGTGGCAGCCTATGGACGACTGCAAACGATTGACAAGAGGCTGGTCGTCCGCGCTGTCTTGGTTTCTAACGGATTGGCTAAAACGGTGTCGGGTATTCGCGACTTGCTCTTCCGCTACCGCCTGCTCGGTCGAGGGTTGCAGATCGGCGGCACGGTTAGACGTTTCTTGGCGAATAATGACGCCCAACGAGATCTTACCAACGATGCGGGTCAGCACTGGACACGGATCCCTAAATTGCCTCGCGTACCATAATAACGAGGAAGCAGAACAAATAAACGAGGAACCCAGTCGACAGAAAATGATGCCGCAGGTCATCGACCAGGGTGATGCCCGGTTCGGGAGCGCGGCTGCCTGTCAGCAGTTTAACGAAGCACGAAGGATTAACCCAGTGGATCGGACCGTTTACCTGAGGCAATAGAAAGGAACGATCCCATCATAATAATACATGTAGCAATGCAAATCCGGGTGGTGATTTGCTCGCCTAGGAACAGGACCGAATTGACGGCATTGTAGACGAGGCCGAGCGGTGAGACAACGGCCAGCATGGATTGCGGTGCTATTCATTCCAAACGTTAGCGAGATAAGCCTTTGCAGAGGTACAGGAAAGGGCCAACTACCTACCTAGACCAAGTCCGAGCGCGTTCATGACGGAACCGGTTAAATACAGGGCCACGCCCGCCAGCCAGCGCCGTTGCGTCCAGTAGCGACCGCGGGCGTCCTCCGCCTGCAGATGCAGATGCGACATCTTCTGCAGGCACACGCCAAAGTTGTCGAGCAGGCCGCCCAAGATCGCGCATCCGACGCCAACCATCTCGCTCGCTGGCATACCGCCTGCCATCGTCATCGGAGGTCTCCCAGTCCCACGCAGACCGAACGTCTTCGGAACAGGGGCGCGTGCCTACCCTGCTATCTAGAGCCATGAAACTGATATCTATTCATCTGTGCAAGATATGATATATAATCCCATTATCGAATGACATTTTTCGTCCACGTGAAGTGCATGAGCTTGGAAGGACGCGATGAGTGACGTGGCAGCGCGAAGGCGACAACAGTGCGCGCGGGGCCAGGGGTCCGTGAGCCGTCGACCTCGCGTTGACGCGGCCCTGCCGTCTTGGAGGCCCTCGACGCCGACGAGTATCCGGGACAGCGACCAGGGTCCAATGTGCTGACCGGTACGGACGAGGCCAACGAGATCCCCCGTCCGCGTTCATGACGTTTCGGAGGCAACGCAGTCGGCCATCGGAACTGGCAACCGGGATCGTCATCAGGCTGAGAAGGCTGGGCAGGCATGGCGGATGGTCGATCAGGCCTTCGGTGCCGCGACAATTTAATGCAGATCCCGAAGGCAGCATTGCAGTACCGCCATTTTCCTACACAGATTTGTCTTGCTTGTGCAAGGCCGCCGAATCCGACAAGGTAAACGGGTTGCTGGGATAATCCGGAACCTGGTGAACTGATGGTGGCGTAGGATACTGAAAACGTCACGGATGCTGTGTATCGGGCGCGGCATCGGCCGCTTGAACTCGAGGAACGCGAGGAGAAACGCCTTATGGTTCCGGAGGCCTACGAGCGATGGGCGGTCTGCGACGCTCCTGAGTGTCGAAAGTGGAGACGTATTCCGTCCGATGTTCAAATTCAACAGCAAGACAAGTTCTACTGTGGTGGACACGACACACCACATCCGGAAGTAAGGCTATGTGTTTATACGTCGTTACTCCTCTTTCCGGAGCTCACTGTGCGATGCCAGTGTTGCGACATTCCAGACGACTGGCTCGTCGAATGCCTGGGCAAGACGCTGACCCATAGATGCGAATCGATTGGCGTCAGTACTGTAGAGGCGCTTCTGGATCATCCCAGGCTGATCAAGCGTTTGAATGATATTGGAATCATCTACGAGCCGAAGACCATGGCATTGCGCACGTACAACGCCTAGCGGTCAATTCCTGTATCGACACAAGAAAGCGGTGAGCGAGTGATTCTGCATGTATAGACTACCTACCTACCTAGGCGTCATCGCATGTATAGCGGATATATTTTTGCATTCTATTCTACACGGCCATGCACGTGGCATGTTATTGTACTATCACATGAACAGGACGTTACGACCATGTGTAAAATGGTATAAACGAATCGTGTAATCGGTAAGCGACAGAATGCGTCAGTTAGGCAGCAGCTTTGTACAGGCGTTCGATCTCTTCGACGTCCTCGCGACTGCCGAGGAAGACAGGACGCGGCTCGTGTAAGGACTTCGGAACAATATCAAGCAAGTTCTCTTTGCCCGTACTGCCCTTTCCACCCGCCTGCTGCATTATGAACGCCATCGGCGCGCCTTCATATAGCAGCCGCAGTTTCCCTTTCGAACTCTAGCATAAAAATATTAACCATCCAAAGAACGTTTGCATTGGTAGGCTTGTACAGTACCGTTTTACTCCCAGGGTACATGAAGATGCCCCCGTAGAGCAACGTGCGATGGACATCGGCGACCATGCTGCCAATGTATCGCAGCGATTTCGCTTTTCGACCACCAGAACTGCTCTTGCACATTGCAACGTACTTCGAGGTTGGGCCATCCCACGTCTCAGAGTTACCCTCGTTAATCGAGTAGATGCTGCCTTTGGCCGGGATACGAATATCTTTGTGCGTGAGGATGAACTCTCCCAGAGAAGGATCCAGCGTGAACCCGTTGACGCCATTCCCCGTCGACAGAACCATCATCGTCGCGGCACCGTATACTGCATATCCAGCTGCGATAAGCTTGGAGCCAGGTTGAAGCACGTTCTCGAGCTTCTGGGTGTTGTCGGGGTCGGGGTTCATCCAAATGCCAAAGATTGTGCCAATAGAGACGTTGGCATCAATATTGGAAGATCCATCCAGAGGGTCGAACGCAACGAAATACTTCCCAGTTGCGGTGTTGTTGTAGATGGGCGTGTCGTTCTCCTCGGATACCATGATCGATACGCGGTTCGAGAACGTAAGTGCATTAATGAAGCTGTCGTTCGAGAAGACATCCAATTTCTTGACGGTATCACCCGACGTGTTCGTCGATCCATCCAACCCATACAGCTTGAAGATGCCGGCCTTCGAGCATGCGTTCGAAATCACCTTGCAGGCAAGCTGGATCGACGACAGCAGAATGGTGAAATCGCCACTGGCTTCCGGGTGAGCGTGCTGCTCCGTCAAGATGAATCTCGACAACGTCACCGGGTTGCGATGCTCGTCCGCCATCGCTCGGTCCTGATTCGTGAACTACTTATCGCACACCTCGACAACCGAAATGGCAAAAACGAACCGGAAAACGACGAACCGGCGCCTTCACTTCAGCGTTCAGACGTGCGCGGAGGCCACTTGTGGACGACGGAATTTCCATCTGTGTGCACTGTGCAGCTCCCCGTCTTCTCTCACATGCGATATACTGTACGGAGCATGGAACGATCGCATCTCGCCACTGCCTGGGACCGTCTGCCGGATGAGTCCAAGTGCATGGGTCCACAGCCCACACAGTACGACGTCGGTTATTGCTGGTGCGACATGGTCGGCGAGTGAATTCTCTTCGCGGGATGGTGGACGCAAAGGCGGGGACGGTGTGTACCGCCGACTGGTCCAGCGAGACAGTCCGCGGCCAGTTTCTCGACGTATTCGTGGACGAATCAGACGCCAATGATTTTGCTACCTGCTTTCGGGACATAAGCAGTGTGCTTCAAGTGATTCTTGGAAACCGTCAATGGACTGCAAGATTCGGCCCAGCAGACCTTCTTGCTTTATCGACATTCGCGAAGGCGTTCGAGGAATCGGCACAGGTGTGTACCAAGCTCTCATCGCTGCGTACTGTCCCTGTTAATTTCGCGAATTTCTCTGATGTCCTTGGTGAGCTGCAAGACCGGCTAGGCCGTCTTGATGTAAACTCGTGCCTGGCCTTTGAGGGCGGCCTACTCAGTGCAGATGGCACGCGCACGCCAATGGTGTACATCTTCTTCCGACGCGAGTCGACGTTTACGCTTGCCATTTGTAATACGACGTTCGGTGCGGCCAAGTACCATCCGTCAAGGGGAGAGAATGACGGAAAGACTCGGGTTATGCAGACGATTTTGGTTGACGAAATTCCGCTGGCCACCATCTGCCAAGAATCAGCCGGCTTGTTCGCGTTGCTGCGAATGTTCATCGTTCGGTGCAAGGAGAACACGCTGGATATGCTGTACGAGGTACGTTAATGAGGTGAATGGGGTATCTTGGTGGAAGTCAGTAACAGTGGCTTAGGTGATCGTGCCATACCTGTGCGGCCGCCCTGTGAAGCATCTCCGGTCGAAACAACCTCTTCGACATTTCAGGACGCCTCAGCGCTCTAACACAGCTTACCGATCAGTCCGGGAGGCGCTTTTGGCAGGCCTCATCCTTCATGGATTTAATGCGCAGCACGTCAAATACCTCACGTTTCTTATTCGCCTGGCAGTTCTTCAGTCCATTACGGGCCCCGCGCCAAGCTCTGTTGCCTCACTTGTTGCCCAAGAAATGGCATCCTGCGCCTCGAAACGCGTAGCCGCGTCTCTTCTTACTGATCAGATGATTGCCGATGTTGCAGCCCTTTTGAGGGAGATCATGCCTGCGAAGGCAACTTCCGTTCCATCTATCAAGTTCCCAGAACGAGAGACTGTGCGGTGGATGCCGCTTCCGAGTTGCGATGCTCTTGCCGCGCGATTCCAAATGGAGGATCGCTATCTGGCTAAGGAACGTCCTTCAATTCCGCCTCCCAAGCCTGTAATCTGTTCATATGCAGAGTTGCATGACTGTGCATTCGTTGGCTCCGATACCACGTCCAACCGTTTGACCCGATTGGTCCCAATTGCGCGAAGAATCGTGCAGAGTTCTGACCGCCTCCACCTGATGATGCTCACAGACATTGTTGAGCAATTCACATTGCGGTTAGAATTGCCGTTTACTATCGAAATACCTTCAACGATGCTGTCGACAGCTGACGCATTATTCGACCTTGCTGAAGTGTATCTATCGGCGTCACTAGCCCAACAGTCGACCGACGAGCAATTGCAGAGAATGACGATCACACTGGCTATGCTTGCAGCGGCTTTCGATTCGGTTCTTGTCTCGATCCCCGGGGAAGATGTCCCACCAGTGACATCCGCGTTGTCCCAGTTCGTCTTTGGTCTCGGTAATGGGACTGGCGAATCATTGGAAAGGTTAACCAGAGAATCGGCCTTTCCTCTGGAGCCTGCCTTTTCTCGAGCAAGAACACGCATCCTGACGTACTTCTCGAACGTCCCGCCAACACGTCAATCGTTTCAGGTTCACCCTCCCGATGGCATCCTGGATGACGGTCACATTTCTCTCGTTCAGTTTCTGAAGAAGGCAATGGAAGCAGGGCATTTGGCCAAAGGGCGCTTTGTGCGTTTGTCATTTGATGAGGTCGTTCAGAATCTGCCGACCATGTCGAGTCTCGTGCCTCGCCTCCATCAGTACTTGGCAATGGCCGCGTTCATAGCAATTGTATTAGACAATTCCAGAGCCCGGGTTGGACCTGGTTACTATGCGATTGGACAAGGATTGTTCTTACCGGATCTCACCATCCAGCGTGATGCCACAGGCGTGCCTAGAATGCAAATTGCAATGCTGAACAGGACACGTCTACGGTTTGTCTCCTCTAAGCCTCGTGCTTTCTTGCCAGAGAGCGAACTTCGTATGCACTTGTCCGCTCAGGAATCGTATTCGCTCTATCGGATCCTCCTCCAAGCGGAAGGGAGTTTACGAATCAATCTCCTTATGGATTTCGTTCGCAACGGGCGGTGGCATTTAATGCACGATGCTGCCTGGTTCCAGCAACTATTCCGTCACACGCTATTCCGATGTGGTTTGCCCGGCGAGAAACCCGTTATTGCAGAGGTTCCATCCCCGACATCGCCTTTCAACAATAACGCCCTCGAGACACATCCGCATCCGGGGACGATTGTTGAATTCGTCCTGGACGCTATCCTTGTGCAGACGAACAGTTGCGAAGGGTCTTTAACTGACTCTCTCCGATTTATCATCGAACTGGCAATTGCAATGCTGTCGCATGGCGTTGATGACACGAAGCAACGGTTGAAAGCGTTCTTAGCAGACGACGTTATAAGGCGATGCGTTGGGTGGCGAAATGAAGCACTATCAATGCGGGACCCCGAACGACTCGTCGAAGTATTCAGCCTTGAGATACGTCTTGGGGAGCTCCTGACGGATCGAGGTTTGTAATTTTCATTATTGTCACATTTGAAGCTGAGAATGTAATTGATTAGGAGCTCCTTCTGTTGATACACTCGTCTCGCTTGCTGCCCCGATTGCGTTTATCAAAGCGTGGTCGCTACTATGCTCAACCAAGACCGCGTCGCATATATTAGCGTGCAGACGAGGCATTCAAGTCAGAAACAGCGTCAGCCAGACTCTGCAAGAGCATCCTGAGTGGTCGAATGCTGTTCTTGACGGCATCTTTGATGTTGTCTCTCTTAGTCAAGCGCCTCTGGTATCGGGTCCATGGGTGGCTGACAAATCCGTCTATACGCGCGGTTCCGTTGCTTTCGACATTCAATCGTTATCGTTTACGTTCAGCGGTAACGACCAGCATATTGGACGCGTCGTACCGCTTCCCGATTCTATTAAGCTTAACCCTGATGTCGCAAGACTGATCCCATCACAAGCTCGATTCGGAACTTGCGTCCGGGAGGGGTTGTGGAGGATCGCTGACTGCGACCTTGAAGTTCATCTTAGTCCTGCATTCAACGATACGCTTCTTGGTGAACTATTCCGTCGTCCATTGTCGTCATGCACGGAGGATGAGCGTTGGATTGCTGATGTTCTCGGTGGTATGCAGCACGCTTCAATGTTCTTGAGAACAACACCTATTGCATTGCCCACTCTCGCACGGGCTTGGGTGCTTGACACTTCAGCCAACGTTATGCAGCTCGTCCATCGGGGTACTGGTATTGTCAGGACTTTCGACATGTCTCCTCCTGCTTGCATTATTGTTCGTGCCCAAAAGGATGTTTACGTGTCTAGGAACACCATGTTGTCTTTCGCAGATATTCCAGGCATGCTTGTGGCTGACGCCGAATCGATGTGGCGACCCACGAATAGTCTATCAGTTGATGTTGCACCTGGTATCCGTTTGGCCTTAAGAAAAGTCATTCCCGACCCGGAATCTGAAGAAGTGACGACGGGTAAGAAACCCGGAGCGAAGGCATCTGCGAAAGCGCCTGCTCCAACGCCTAAGCCTGCCCCAGGGTAAGCGTAGAAGGATTGCAGTGTGGAGCTAGGTTGCTCAATATAGTCTATTAGCAAATCCACATCGACCGACCCGCCACCTTCCGATGCCGATCCAGCACTACAGGAGCAGATGAGATGGGTGGATCAAGTCAAAGCTGAGGGTATTCTTATAGGGTGGTCGGCCATTATCACGAAGGCTGCTAGCGAGACGACTGCGCTTCGACTATGCGGGACATGTTCAGACTCCACTGCTGAGGACGCTGTTAATATCCTTGTCGATAGCAATGATGGTTCGTCGCCGTTCACGCGGGCCCTGTTGTGGACGCAGGCACTGGAAACAGACCCGGAACCCGGCACCCCTGTCCGCTTGTCAAGTATTGTCACACCATCTGGCGTGTGCGCTGCTATTGAACCTGACCGGACAATTTCTGTTCTCGTGGATGGTTCCACATATACTGTCGAACAACCGGAAGGGTTTCCAGCTGCTCTCGACATCACTCAGTCCCTGCCGAGGCACATCGTTGTTCGTCATAGGTCCACCTTAGAGTTGGGGATTCTCTTCATTCGCAAAGGTCTGGTGGTCCCTCTTCATCAGTCTCGGGTGATGCTCGACTACCACAAAATGACAATAGAGCAGCTGCTATGGATGTCGCTGTTCATGGCCCGAGTTCATCGGTTTGCCGATGCTTCTTCATTGGTCGATGCGGTCGGCTACGAAATCGGCGACAGTCTCAGCGATCACGTTCGGGAAGTCGTTTTGGAATGGCTGTCGGACGTATCTCCACACCCAGCTGCCCGATCCCTACGCTTAGCAATACTGGCCCGATTCCCCAATGTCATGCCACCTGACACGGGATCAAAGCTTCGCCGTGACTTCGAGGCATACACGTTCAGGGCGACATCATTGCCGGAAGGGCTGCGTTTGACCGGTAGTGACCTGGCCTCGCTGTCTAAAGTACTTCACTTAACAGATGGCCTGGCGCAAATCGGTACTTCCTCGTCCGTTATTTCCTGTTGTGATCTCACGCGTATTCCAGATTTGACAGTGGGCGGTGCGCACGACAACTGGGATGCTGTCAGGAAGACCGTGCTAAGTTCGCCGCGTTCCATGCATGCTCGTCGTTGGGGTCTTCAACTGGACGATGGGATATGGTCTGACTACCGTAGTAGTCTCGCAGATGGTGATGCTCTAGCACTTTGTGATCAGCTTTGGTCACGCGCAACGATTAACTGTGGAGGATTCGCTGTTCTTTACCAGCTTCTGTCGGGAGCGATCGACCTCAAGATAAGGAATCGCACAACTTCATCGGCAATAGTTTCCCGTATTCTTCTTCATAAGAGAGTGGGGCTGCTGCAAACGACGTTCCCAATGGGTGCACCCTATTGGCCTGCTGGTTGGTATCTCGCTTAACGTTGAATTTCATATCGAAGGTTAAATGGATTTCATTGCAGAATACCTGGGGCCGTTTTGTGCACTGCACTGCTTGCTTACTATGCCCGATGATCTTGAGGACGAGTCTGCACCAGAATCAGCTCAAGGTTCAGCCGGTCGGCAACGTCGGTTTGCTCATGTGGTTTTGAACGATCAGCACCGCACCCTTCGCGATTTCATCACCGCCATTCGATTTCCATCTCTGCCGCGAGGTTAGGAGTTCCTTACTGAATTCGACCCATTGGTCGGACTAAATCATTCGTAGACGGGCAAGGGCGCTTTGTCACATCCTCGTCATCATCCTGGATTCCATGGACACGATTTGTAAGGCAGAACAGTATGTCAATCTTATTAAGTTCCTAACTTTGGCTTACAAGGCGGACACCCTTATGGATATCTGTGATATGTTACGTGAGAGGAGGGTCGAGGGCGACGCTGACGTCGTGGTAGATGAGCCATCCTTGTTTAACGACAGTCCAGAGGTCAGGGCGGCCGAAATGCTTTCTTGCTAATTGATACTGACATGGATTCAGGAACTCGCATCGATACCGCTACCTGTTGTAGGTAGCGGTCAGAGATGGATATGTGCTGACATTGGTTCTCCAGCCAGAACTTTACTAGCTTATAACTCGACGAAGGATGAGCTGGAGCTTCCCGGGTCGGCAAACTCGTTAACACTTGGAGATAATCTGTACCAGCTACTTGCCCTAAACTGGGTTCTGAAGCAACCTGACGCGCAACCCCCTGCAGCAACGTCTTACGCCCATGTCCTGGAGGATATCCGCGGTGTGGCTCCTGCAACAGAGGCAGGGAGACACGCGATCGAATCTTTGCTCGCCGAGGTCGAGCAATCCCAAACTGTGAAACCTGGCCCGCTTCCTTGGCGTGTCGTACAACCAGAAGGCGCGACGGACAGAACTCAGCTGTACGACAGGTTAGACAAGGAGCTTCAGGCACAGGTAACGTTCATGCGTTGGTTGTGGACAGTGTATAATGACTGTTTTGTAGTCTGCGCGAGACCTTTCCTGTAGTCATGCATGTCTACGAAAGGCGCTATCGTCAGCGAATCGAATTGCGCCCGGACGACTCGATCGAGCAATGATCGAGATTACCCGAGGAAGTGTCATTCCGTTCGATATTTCTTCATTGTTAGCATGCTGGCTGTCCTCCACCTGCATCGACAGCATACGCGCGAGAAATGTTGACGCCGGCAATGGCATTATAGAGGCTTTGACTGCGTTTCTGGTATATTCGACGCGCGCAGCTCACATTGAGTCTACTCGGGCCGCGCTGCTCGCTTTTCGAAACGATCCTCAGTTCGAGCAGCGGCTCTCCTCGTTGCTTTGCCTTCGTCGAGGAAGTCTGCCACCTCGGTCCACATTAGTCGACCCTAGGGTCCTTGCGTTCGAGTTCTTCACATGTTTGCGTTTACGGCCGTCTCAGGCTGCTGTATATGACCAGCTCTCAGCGGCCAGCGGCAGTATCCAAGCTGTTATCGCACCTGGATCTGGAAAGTCGTCTGTCATCGTTCCTCTCCTCGCCTTGTCATCCATTGCGACTTCGCCCGCATCGTCAGCTGTTGTCCTGGTCCCCGAGCAAGACTTCCACTCTAGACGGGAATACTTGACCAAACTGTTCAGGTTCTGTCCGGCAATGAGATCTGCTCGTTTCACCGCGCAGGACCAGGGGTTGACTGAAACAGACCTCCCGGTGTATGATGATTCAAGGCGACCTTGCGTCCTCTTGACTGTACCGTCGTCTGTTCTGGTTGCCAATTGCGACCTGCAGTTATCTCTTGTCCAGTCTTGTGGGGCGTCAGGTAGGGCCAGACTTGCGAACGCGCTTCAGAGATCGCTGTGCATCGTCGACAATTCTGAAACGTGCCTTGGTGAGTCGAAATGCGATTGCAGCAGGTTGATTCTTCGCTAATACCATACGTACCAGGGAGGTCGCTTCGTTACATGCACGGGTTTCGTACGTTCCCTGAAGGTGGATCTGATCGCTGGACCGTCGCATTGCACATTTTCGATGGTCTGTCTGCCGATTCAGCGCCATCTGCAACCAGATACATTCAGCAGTTGAACGTCGATATCGTCCCTGCTGCTGTTGCCGCGTTTAACACTCTCCATGGCTGTGTCTTGCGGCTACGTCAAGAAGGACATTCCAAGGTCCCCCGAGTCGATGATCGTGTCATCTATGAGAACGACCTCCTGTCCGCTCTCATTGAATGGGTTCTCGTCTGGGCGATGGCTGCCGGTATCTGTTCTGTCACCGAGACAGATGTAAGGGTGATCGCTAAGCCAAGTAAGATACGAGCGTACTTCCGCGCTGACGTTGCGCGAGCCCTTTGCATGCACCGCAGGGCCAAGTGGGATAGCCGCGCCGCTGCCGCCCTTGTGCACGGTATCGAATGCGTTTATGGTCTCGGTTCTGACAAACTAAAGATGATTCATAGCTCGGCTCTGGCTGCGAGTTACATTGCCGCACCTGTTGACCTTGAGATACGGGAAGGACTACACTCGTGGGCCCCACCAATTACTCGCTCGAGCCATGGACGGGTCGCAGTTCAGGAGCGTGGATGTCGCCATTGGATGTACAATCATGACGTTCTACGAGCAAGGGTAATGATGCGCTTTGCTATGGTGTTAGCGTATCGTGCCTTACCTAATGTCACAGGCTCCGCGAATGTGATACCCATGCCCTGATCTGCCAAATGCAGAATGACTGGTTCCATGAAGGAAGCGCTGGCCGGTGCAATAGGCCGTCAGATGCACTATTTGAACAGTGGACAGGGAAATCTACGCGATCTCTGCGGTTAGAATCGATTTCCAACTCCGATTGCTTTGCATCTACTTAGCTCTTGCCATTAGGTCTGTGTGTCTAGATAACAACGATCAAATCGCCCGGCTGCACCAGATGATATCGACAAATCTTTCTGCCATCCGGCATTTCCTGGCACGACAACTCCTTCCGAAGATGATCAGATGGCCTTCTCAGGAGCTGCGCGCCCACATCACTGACCTGTTCCCGAGGATATGTGCTATCGCATCGAAACCGAACCTAGTCCCAAGGAGACCTTTCCGTAGTGCTTTGCCTCAGGTAGCTTAATGGTCTCTTGATTTCCCACACTGGGCTAATTCTTGACAAAGCTTGCGTACTTATGCGATGGCCATGATGCCAAGACCTTCTCTGACAATTTGCGTCAATGGCTGAGGAACCTCGAGCTCCAAGAGGCTTGCGAGGCACGAAGCAATATGTCTCACTGGGAGCGCGTTCCTCTACTATGGCACTTGATGGAGAAACTTCTGTCGCATCATGACATCTCCGACTCAGCTCAATGACTGATCTGTGGCATTGATGAACGCGGTTAGTAATAAGAACACGGTCGTTGTCTCGTGGTCTCATACATGGTATAGGTGAGAGTCGCATGACAATGCGTGCCAACATGATGGGCGATGCCGAAACGTCCCTTTCTCGCGTTCGAGCATTCCTCAGTGCTGAACAGTGGAACGACGCCCAGGCCGACCTAGAGGCATTGCGGCGCCTCAGTGACGACAGATCTGGTGACACTCCTCACGACGGTGCTTTCCGTTCGGTTTTCGACGCCGATTACGAGAAGGAGCGCCTATCGCTCACATGGACTAACCCGACGGAAGACAGCGACCTTGTTGAATTGCCACTGCCAAACAAATCGATCCTTCTCGACATGTTCTCTGCGCAAATGGACAACAATGTTCCTCGTACTGTGCCTGCGTCTGATTCAGCTTGGCCAGTCATGTGCCTTCAGAAACGGCTGGAGAAGATCACCACACGGCTACACGTTGCTAAGGCAAAACTACCGTTGCTTGTGACCAAGAACCACGGGAACGATGCTGACATCGACGTGATTCTCGAAATCGCCGGCGAACGTGCACCTTCTGCTGCTGATTCTCCAGACGATATCTCGACTAAGGTTGGACGGTTTCGCATTTCACGTTTTCGGCCTGAGAATTCATCTGACCTGTCATGTCAGTCCTTCCCGATCGATGTCCGTAAGCGATTGCTGCTCCTGTTTACCGAACAGATGCAGAAGGAGGTTCGGAGAATACCTGATATATTGTATGTCGGTTAAACGTCACGCAAGCAAATGTATGAACAGTCTCCTCATGTAGGTCGTCCTGTGCTATTCCGTTCCACTTGGAGGAATCCAGGTCGGACCTCGAGTACTGTGGCATCATTGAAGAAGCTCCTCGTCAAAGTACCAAGCCGACGCTTCGTTCCCAGGTCCTGCACCGCGACGAGGCTCCTGCACGTAACGGTAACGCAGTATCGACTGGTCGTACGTTGTCAGGAACGGGTCTGAAGTCGTCGCGGTTACAGAAGTGGTGTTTAGCAGGCTAAGCGACGCTGATCTAGAGAAGCCTATATCGGCGACTTCGTTCTCACGACTGCTTGATGGACTTGTTGGGCGCCCTCGGGTTGACACGCACACCTTCGTCGTCCTTACACTTCGGGAAGCGTCCTCGTTGTTTGATGCCATAGCGCAAGACGATCATCCCGTCTGGATCACCGGTAGGGATGGCAGCCGTCGTTACCTTGTTCCGGAAGGTGCTCAACTATGCACGAAGGTCGCTGGTCAGCCTGCCTCCGCAGCGTCGAGTCGGGTGCTATCCTCATCAAATCGAAGCGCTTCGTTCCAGCGCCATTCAGCACGACCAACACAGCCTTGGTCTGCGCCCGTTTCGCCGACGCCCGCGTCGAAGCAAGCCATCACGACGTCCATATCCTGCAGCACATCCTCCGATCCAGTACAGAATCCCAGCGAAGACAGTTCTTTGTGGAATGCAGCGGTACAGTTGCTGGTGCCGGTAGACTACGACACCAGGAATCTTACTCATTGTAGGGCGTGGAAATCGGGTCCGCGACCTGTGTTCCTGGGGTGCCACGCCTCTGAACCGTTTGTTCCACTTCGACGATGCGTCGTTCTTCACCCACGCTCGTGCGAACTTCTCCAAGCTACGTGCAGCGCTGACGTTGAGGTTTGTCTGCACCGATGCTTGTTCGGGTCTGCTGTGTGTTCATGGATCTGGCCATAGGTACGGCGACAACGTCATCAACTGCTTCAAGTACATCGACCGTAACGGAGACGGCAAACTGTCCTACGAGGAACTGCACCAAAGCTTGAACGAGCTGGGCCTCGGTTTCGCTCCCGAAGACTTGTATTCTCTGGTTGCAGGTTCGGACATGAATTCTGACGGGTACACTTGTGCATTGCCCATGCAACACCATCAGACCTGCTGACGAATTTGGCCAGTATGATCGATTTCCAGGAGTTCACCGTCCAAGTGTTCGACGGCCATGTTTCATCGAACGGCGCCGTGCAGGACGCCAATCTTGCTGTAGCGCTGGAGAAACGGGCCGCTGACGATGCGAAGCTTTCAACTGAGTGGAACGAGAAAATGCACCAGGAAGAGGTTCGTCGCATGGCACGACGTAATGATTCAGGTCGCCGTGGCATTTACACGCGGCTACAGATGCGACGTGAGGCGGCCTACTACGAACTAATGGGCGAAGAAGAACGCAAACTGAAGCTGGGCCAGCTGGTCGGGTCGTTGCGCCAGAATTGCAGTACGGCGATCAACGCAGCCAAGACGCTGATGGATTGCGAGCGACAGGCCAGGCCGTTTGAAGCACTCAGCACCAAAGGGAAACAGGCTCCGGTCCTGAAATCCCTGGAGGCCGTCCAGCAGCGTCGCAACGTGGCCGCGGGAGAACTGTCTGAGTCGCGAAACAACATCGCCGAGATCAAGAAGGAAATCAGCAAGCTGGATCCACTGTTCCAGAAGGGCGGGTCACTGGTTGAGAAATGGTTCGTGGACTCCGAGGACGCATTGGGCGAAGACTAAAACGGGCATAAACTGTGGTTGACGTGTTTGAAACGATGACTCGTCATTCTGGTCATTAGCTGCTGCAGCGGAAGCTGTTTGGTGGCCGAGCTCATTCCCGGAAACGTCTGGAAAGGAAGCGGCTGGCGCGTCTGAGCATTCGAAGGCTACGGCTGGCGTCGGGCATAAAACAGATCTGGGCGTGTTGCTTCCTCCGTTCATTTCATCAAATATGTACAGTGGTCCACACAAAGAGGTCAAACACTCCGGATCGGAAACACGCTACTGCGACAGTCGAATTGCCCACGATGGGTACAGGTAAGAAGAACCTGACAGACGAGCAGCGGCGCGGCGTTCTACAGAGGCTGCTAGAGCGCTCTGATCGAGGAAGCTCCCTAAGGGTTGCGTGAGCGAGGTCGCGAAGGAGTTCCGCGTCGGCAGAAAGACATTTGGGCGTATCTGGAAGCAAGCTTAGGCTAAGCTGGGATCAACGACGTGGCACTGCAGATGTTTCTCGGCAGATCAAGAGCAACTCAGGCATGAAGAAGCGTGATCGAGGAGTTATGCAGACGAAGGCCATGGAAACCCCCTTTGTCGGCATCGGACTACCTATAAAACGTTGTCAGCCGCGACCGAGATCTCAGCGGCGGTCTTGCATCGGATTCGCCGCAAAGGCTTGCTTCTCCTCACTACCAGCGTTGCAAAGCCCCTATTAACGGACGAGAAGAAAGTTGAACACGTTCGGTACTCACTGTCAATGCTGGGTGAAGCGTCGACGACGTTCTACGGCGCTGAAAACATGGTCCATGTTGATGAGAAGTACTTCTACATCACGAAGAATCGTCGAAAATTCTACATCGTTCCGGACGCGATCGTTCCGGAAAGGTACTTCATAACAAAGGTCATGTTGCCAAACCGCGCTACGATAATGCAGGCAAACGTCACGTTCATCGGGTTGTGGCCGATCGTCAAAAAGGAACCTGCACAACGGGCGTCTCGAAACAGGCCCCGTGGCACACTGATAACCAGGTCCTACGAAATGAACCGCGAGGCGCACATTCGCATCATCGTT
Source organism: Plasmodiophora brassicae (assembly GCA_039704465.1). Taxonomy (NCBI): domain Eukaryota; phylum Endomyxa; class Phytomyxea; order Plasmodiophorida; family Plasmodiophoridae; genus Plasmodiophora; species Plasmodiophora brassicae. The sequence continues at coordinate 1,275,971 of JASFAU010000004.1, forward strand.
GAGAACGTGATACCTGCTGTCAAGGAAAGTGGCCGAAGTCTTCGACAGCACAGCGGATCATCATCAAAACAAGATAATACCAGGTCGCACGCCAAGATATCGGTGATGCCAACATCAACGCAGCAGCCCAGCTGTCTTTCTACAGACGCGGAACTCGTGCGCGACCTGGCTCACGCAACCCTTAGGGAGCTTCCTCCGGACAGAGCACTCTAGCAGTCTCTGTAGAACGCCGCGCCGCTGCTCGTCTGTCAGGTTCTCCTTACCTGGACCCATCGTGGACGATTCGACTGTCGCAGTAACAGTTGTCCATCCCACAATTATTAGTGGTCGAGAGCAGGCGGCATTGTTCCCGATCCGGAGTGTTTGGTCCCCTAATTTAAAACCGCCGATAGATCGCTACCGTCCCTACATCCACAAGAACACTTGAAGTGATGTCTACCTACCTCTTTGTGTGGATCACTGTATAAATTTGGTGAAATCAACCCCTAATACTGACATGTTTCCCAAATGTCCCTATCATTTCGGAACGGAGGAAGTACATTTGCAGCAAAGAGAAGTGCCCAGGCATTAAAGACACAACGAACTGTTCGACGTCTCCCACGTTGATTGTCACGCAAGCAAGCGTCCGAATGTCAACCCGGTCTTGTCTCTCTAGTCTCTACAGTCTACACACAGCTGTTGATCGATGATTGCGCGACCTGCGCGGCGGAGTCCGTCGCGGGGTCCGTGACGGGCGTGCGGCGACAGTTATGACGACAGATGCTGCGGAGCGGCAACGGAAGGCGATCGGATTACAGACACTGCTGAGAAAGGGTCGGCGTCATGATCCGAAAAAGGCCAAGAAAGACAAGTACTATGCCAAAGCGCGTTTGCTGCGTTCTTATCACACCATGTTGAAACGGGAACTGCCCGAATCATCTGCGCCCGCCGCCGGACATACCAATGGAATTTCACACCGCGTTGAAGAGAAGGACCATCAGGGTGACCGTGGCGACGATGCCGAGGCTGGTGAAGTGGATATGGAGAGCGCTGATGAGGTTAACGACCATCCCCATCACGGTGAAGGAGTCGCTGACAGCGCTAATGCTGCTGACGACAACCGTGTCGTCTGCAAGTTCTACACGTCCGCGAAAGGTTGCAAGCGCGGTATGGCATGTGAATTTAGGCATGTTGGCACGCCCATCAAGAAGATTCGCGTCTGCCGGTTCTACACGTCGCGAACTGGGTGCCGGAGCGGCAGCAAATGCATGTTTGTGCACGAGGGCACGCCGCAAGTTGTCGTACACGATGAGCCCGTTCGCTCAACGATGATCGCGACATGGGAGAAGAAGCAGGACGAGATCGAGGAGGCTCAGCGGCAAGCGAAGGAAGAGGCCGAGGCGAAACGCAAAGCGATCGACGAGAAACGTTCCCAGCGTAAGGTGCAGACGTCTCGCCTAAGGCAACGAACGGAACGCGGCCAGCCCGTTATGAAGGGCATCATCAACAACCTGCTCGATAAGATCCAAACGGGGATGTAGTCCTACTGGTAACTCCATAAACACGACGCCTTTATTATACAACCATAATCGGCGTGATGGTCTCGGAGCGTCGTCCGCTTGGACGGTCGTTCAGCGTACGAGGTGCGCTCCAGTCGTGGGCGAACGACCCGACAGTTCGGGTGTCCCGCGATCCCCAGGCTTTCCGTCAGGCAGGCGAATGCCGTTGCCTGCGGCGGTCGGCCAACGATTTACGGTCCCAAACGCTAGCGCTTTAGTATTCGTCAAGCGATGCTCGTCCTGGCAATGGAAGCGGCGACCGACTTGTACTCCTTGGTCTTGACGAACCGTTCGAACGTGTCGAGCGACATCAGCCGGAAGACCTCGTGCAGGCAGTTGTCGAAGATGGAGAACATGGGCGCCATCTGCTTCCACACGTCCGGGTGGACCACTTCCTGCACCTGCTTCGTGTGATCCGGGCGCGCTCGACGCCGCTTCTCGTACGCCTTCATCGACGATAGCGAAGTGGTTTGGTCGCCGGCCGCCGTCGACGGCGACAACGGGCCAGGCGCCTGCCCTAGCCGTTGCCGGGCGGCCGTCACGATCCGGACCGCCTCCGTGCTCAGGTTCACCTGCTGGGGCGACTGCGGCGTCAGGAACTTGCCGAAGATGTCGTCGACGCTGGCCAGGAACGTCGCCTTCGCGGCCGGATCCAGCGGCGCCGTCCGGTCGACCATGGCGTCGAACATGGCGTCCTTGTAGGCGGCGACCTCGTTCCAGAAGGCGGCGTTCTCCTCGCAGAAGTTCGCCTCGCAGAACGCGGCGAACAGGCGGAACGCTTCCGGGTTCCTCAGCACGGCACGAAGTTGCTGCTCGCGACGTTCCGCCTGGCGCCCGCCAGGCGACAGCGCGTTCGCCGCCGCCTTCGTGCTGCTGTTGTGCACGTACGACGCGACCTGCAGGGCGCTGGCGTAGACGACCTGGCACAGGGACGTGGTCGCCGAAGGCGGCAGGGCGACGAACACGGGCCGCTTGGCGACCAGGAGGGCGAACGGGACCAGCTCCGTGTAGTGACGACGAAGCGCCCAGGTCAGCATCAGGCGGATGTCGTCGCTGCCGGACGTGATGCGCTGCAGGCTGACCAGCGTCCAGGTTTTGAACGTGAACGCGAACGCGTAGACGACAACGTCGAGCACGAGGTCGACGCGGTCGCCCGATACGCTGACGGTCGGCGTGAACAGGCCGACGATCAGCGTCGCCTGGCGCCAGACGACGACCAGGGCGAGGATGGCGACGGCGACGAACGCGGCGGGAATACGCGCGACCTTCAGGTGGAACTCGACGACCATCGAGCTGATGTAGAACAGGGTCGCCAGGCACTGCGCCATGTCCATGATCGAGAACAGGTGGGCGGCCGGCGCCGGCCAGTCCAGCAGGAGGAGGACGGCGGCGGCGACCCCGGTCAGGGCGCACACCACCATCATGCCGAGCAGGACGGATATCGCCAGATGGTGTTTCACGAACGACACGCACGGCAGGCAGAGGGCCTCCAGCACATGACGACGATCGGGCTGCCTGTCCCCGGCGACCACCAGCGTTCGCGCAATCGTCGACCGTACGGTCGTGGTGACGAGCGCGTCGCTATGCCTCCCGGTGGCCGTACGCGTCTGCGTCCCGGGCGCTCTCGGCGAGCTGTCCCGCAGGCTGCCGATCCAGACCAGCAACGGGAACAGAGCCTGCGCGACGCCGGCCACGACCAGCCCGACCGCAACGCCGACCTCCATTCGCTGTGGCCCGTCCACCGATCCACGATCGCGATTAGGTACGCGGTCCTGAGATTCTTCCTCGTGGAACCCAGGGGGGCGCGCACCCCACTCTTTGTCTCACGACGGCATCATCATCGTCCAGGCCCGGCCCCGTCAGCGGCGTCGTGGTATCGCAATTGCGCGCGCGGGACGTCCTTCCCACGTCATGGCGACGCCGGTGACGGTCACGTACGACGACCTGGCGGGCGGGCGCGTCGACAGCAACGCGATCGAGTCGGCGTTCGGGCCGGACGGCCTTGGGATTATAGCGGTCAGGGGCGTGCCCGGCATCGTGGAGCAGCGCGGCGCGCTGCTGCCGCTGATCGCGACGTTCGCGGCGCTGCCGGATGCGGTCAAGGGCAAGTACGTGGACGTCGTGTCGACGTACAACATCGGGTGGTCGCATGGACGCGAGGCGATGTCGACCGGGAAACCGGACCTGGCGAAAGGCAGTTATTACTTCAACGCCGTTGCCGACTGCCCTGTGGACGACGACGAGGCCATGCGCCAGTGGCCGACGTTCTGCACGCCGAACGTCTGGCCAGATGAGGAACTGCCCGACCTTCGACATGCGGCCATGGGCCTTGCCCGGACCATCATCGACGTCGGCGCTCTCGTCGCCGCCGCGTGCGACAAGCTGACCGAATCCCGCGCCCCTGGAATCGAGCACGGGTGAGGACGACGGTGGTCGTCTATCGTCGGGCAGCGCCCTAATTGTTGTCCTCGTGCAGCAAACTCGAACGCATCGTTCGCCAGTCTCGCGTTGCCAAAGGGCGGTTGCTGCACTACTTTGCCCATGGGGCAGGTGCGTCTGATGCGGCTGCCGCCTGTGGCTGGCATAATGACCACAGTACTCTCACTGGGCTCGTCCCGAACATGTACATCTCCAGCCAAGGCGCAATAGTTGACTGCCCCGACCCAGATGCCGGCCTCTACATCCAAGGTCGGAAACGTGGTTCGCCGATGGTGAAAGTCGCCATTCCAGCGGACTGCATCGCGTTCCAGGTCGGTGAAGCCGCAATGATCCACAGCGGTGGAGTTCTGGTTGCAACGCCGCACCTCGTCCAGGGTATTCGGCCGGAATACGGGGCCCGAGGTCAGCGCCCCAGCACAGCCGCTGGTCGCGCTCCCCCTTCCACTCCACTGACGACGTCGGCCGCACAGGTATCACACGAGAGACGCTGGCTGTGTTCCTCGAGCCCGAATGGGACGAAATCATGAACGTTCCCGCTGCGGTCGACCCGGCGGACCTGCTTGCCAGCCCGGCGGCTCGCGATCTGCCGCCCGGTGTCCCGACGCTGGCGTCGCGCTGGGTCCCGGGCGACACCTTCGGCACGTTCACGACAAAAACCGTCGCCGCGTTCTACTCCTGATGACTGCCCCGGGCGCCCCGTGCAGGGCTGCCTGCCGCCCCTGTTCGCAATGATCGTTCCCTGCCCCACTTGTAAGTAAAGTTGCCCCACTGGTGAGTACAGCTCCCCCACTGGTGACTACATCTGCCCCACTGGTGAGTACAACTGCCCCACTGGTGAGTACAGCTGCCCCACTGGCTGGTGAGTACAGCTGCCCCACTGGTGAGTAAAGCTACCCTCCCGATGTGCCCACGGGCGTTTGTGCGGGCGGTGCTGTACATACTTGCCCGCCACCAGGCGAATGTTTATAATTTGGGACTGCGCCGCGGAACGCGTTTGCCGTGAAAGGCGTGCCGTTGGCCACAGCGGGCGCTGATGGAGCCGGCGGGCGGCAGCGGCGGGCAGGGCCAGTCGGTCGACACGATCGATACGCTGTCGATCGCGATACGCCTGGCGAAGTCGCTCCGGTACGCCGGGTGTGCGCAGGGCGTCGATGGGCACGCGACGCCCGCGGTCGTCGGGATCCGGTCGGCGTGGGCCAATCCCGACCAGGTCGGCCACTGCGTCAAAGAGCTTGCTGAAATCGTTGATCGTTCCCGTGCGGGTGGTGACCACGTCGATATTCTGTCTGATTCCGCGTTCCGAGCGCATATATCAGCGCTGACACGGTTCGCGTCGTCGGTCTCCTCGATGACGCCCGCCCAGGATACCTTCTTTGTCGCCGTCGCTGAGCGTCTGGCCACAATCCATCGTGTGACTCGACCCCGCCATGGGACACCACTGACGAACCTGCAGATGAGGACATCGGATCGGATTGCGTCATGTGTGTTCGAACTGGCTCTTGGTGCAATCGCAAGGCAGACCGGTGATCCGGCACTTGTGGCGTCGTGCAGATCATCGATTTCGACCATCTTGTCGGATTCGGACACTGTGGATGACGACATTGGCAGCGGTAATGAAGATGATGGCGATGCGCCAACAGCGACTGCGCTCGTTCCTCGTATTCCTGACCTGTCATCTGGAATTGGGTACCGGGAGCAATCTCAGCCCCGATTCACGTCGACCTACGGTTCGGATTGGGAGGCCATTCCCGGGCGGGCCATCTTCAGGACCTCGTCGAGCAACGCGATGGAAGTGGATTTCGAAGGCTTGACGTGCAATGCGTTTGTCAACGTGGCTGATACGGGAGCCGATCTCTCTCATATGTGCAGCCGTCCACGCAACGAGACCGTTCCTCGCAACGTTCCTGACGAAGACCCTTCTGAGAACGACGACGTTTTCGACGACGATGACGATGAGCAGAGCTATTTGGAAGATGAGAAGGAGGCGGATGATTCCACGACTTATGACAGCAGGGAGGACAGTTCCAGAAAAGCGGCAATAGCGAACGCTAGTCTCGAGAAACGCTTCCACGAGAAACATGACGGGCTGGCGAGGCTACTTCGAGCTTGCACGAAATACGTGGCCATTGTCAATGTTCACAGCTCTGCTGCCGACCTTGTTTCCCGGCTATCCATTACTTCATCGTTGCTGGGCATCGTCGCGTCAATCGAGCGCCCGCTTCCCTCCTCTGAGGCGATCGTCACCGCAAGTATAGCAACATTATGTGCCGTTCTCGACCTGAATGCCCACCTTAGACAGACCGTCGCGCGCTCTGGCTGCGAGTATCTTCAGGAATTTGTCACCTTGTCGACCTCCATCAAGGATGTCATTGCTCGCATTCTACATATCTTGAAACATCACGCCCCGTTCGTGATCAGCCAGAATGCCCGGATTGCGTCTGCTTCGTCGATCATGCATTCCGTGCTGTGCTATGATGTCGCCAATTTTGACGAGTTGCATTCACAGACAGCGTTCCTTTCATTCACGGTCGACCCGTCGTTGCGATCTCGGGACGATGTTGCAGCAGCTGCTGCATCACCCGCTGGGATCGGCGATTCTGCGAGTCTTGGCGGAAGCGTCAGTACCAGCCATAACAGTTCATGCACAAACCTGGTCGAGTTTGGATCTGGCGAATCGACTACTCTGCGTTTACGGGTTTTAGAAGGGCTTGCGCTGGGCGCTAGCTTGGTTCCGTTCGCAGCCACTCTAGCAGCTGATGCGATTGACGACTGCTCACTTGGCAGTGCTCGCTCCTCCGTCAAACTGGGGCCCGCATCCTCCTTTCATAGTGTTCGTGGGGATGTTATCGTGAACGCTGAAGCCGATGCACATTGCATTCATATCGGATCTCAGACCCTGGACTTGCAAAAGTACCATTCGTTTGAAGAATGCTTGCGCTTGCTTGTTGGGGAAACCGGAGATGATTCTTTGCCCATCACAATATTCGACAAAACCGCGATTGCTTTTCTAATGCTGATATGTTCGAGCAAGACGAGCGCTGATGTTGTTGGACTGCGTGAGATATGCGCCTCATTCACGCGGTTCTTGGTGAAGGTGCTGTCTACAGAAGCGGGCCTTGGAAAGCTTATGCGATTCGTCCGACCTTCCCATCTAGAAGTTGTTGTTGGCGCATCACTCTGTTGCGATTCGTTGTTGACGTCGGAGCTGCTGTCTCTAGCGAATGCTCTTTCGCGCAGCTCCGCTCTTAGCGATGATCTGCGGCATCGTGTTGTTAAGGCAGTTCTATCTCCAAGTACATCTTTTTGGGCGTACTGCTTCCCGGCGGCAACACTTAAAACCGTGTATGTCATGGTTGGGCCCTGCCCGTCCGCTAGATCCATTCTCATCGATCGTCTTCTTGTCGGATTCGACACCAGAGTCCATTGCCTTCCGGAAGATCTTTCGGCATCTATGCCGTCCATGGCTCAAGACGTTCTTCTGTTGGTCGCCCTTCTAATGGCCGATGACAGCAATTGTCGCGCGTCTGCACTCCAACGTCTAATGCAGACAGTTATTCGCAAGACCAACATCAGCTTCGGCCCAGTCGTCAACGTTGTGCATTCCGCGTGGGCAAGCATCTTATTTGTTCTTAGTTTCCTGGTGAACAGAATTCTGTTGTCCCCATCTTCCCAGCTTCCGGTGGAGTCTTTGGACACTTCCTTTGACATGGCGGCTCGCGTCGACACGGACAATGCCATGCATGAGTTTGAGTTGCATCTGCTGGAAAAGTTTCCTCAACGCGTTCAATGCCCTGCATTGACGTCTTCAGTGTTGCAGTCGGAGTCGGCAGATCAGTTTTGCGACCGCCTGTGGCATATCATGCTGGATCTTTCCAGAAAGATCAGCGCACGAGCTCGGCAGCAGGAGGCCGACGACGTTTCGCTGACTGTCTTCCAAACCTACGTCTGGCACCGTTTGTCTGAACTGCTGTGCGTTATGATTCCCGCTGCACAGTGCCTGCCGTCACGCTACGAGACGCTGTCAATGTATTCGCCGAATTTGGATCCGCAGTGCCCCACAACTGCCCATTTCGTTAGGCAGTGCATGTTTTTCTCGAGACTTGGACCAGATCGCGGCGTTCGAAGGCTTATGCCACCTGATCCTTTGCTGTGGCTGCTAGACATAATCGACATTTGTCAACGGAAGTTGCTTCAAGCTGGTCCCGACGTCGCACCACGAATGTGGTGGCTGCATTACGCAATTGATGCCTCTGTCCAGACGTTGGGTTTCCACCTTCTCAGTAGTGACTCAGGCAAACATCTTCCTGAGATGTTCATCTTGGCTCTGCTCCACTTGGTTGATACTTATGCTGCTGTCATTCGGAAGTACTGCTCGAGCTCGCTTCAGGTACAACCGAACCTACAAGAGATGTCAACGGATTTCCTTGAGGTATTTGCGTCCGCGTTAGAGTTTGGGATTGGCGATGCTTCCCACCTGCCCCCCGGTTCAACCGACGTTGCCGATATCTCTCTACCAGACGCGTTCAAGCCGCTTTCCGACTTTTGGCGTCAGTTAGAGAAATCTCACACGCTGATTGGCCCACCGATGTCTCTATTGCGGTCTATGCAGACGACACTTCTCGTCGTACACCAGGCTCTGGAAACTTCTTTACATACGTGGCCGGACGTTGTGGCCCGTCTTGCATCCGTGGCAGCCAATGTGTTGGAACCGTTGTCCGGAAGCCGCCTCGCTCCGTTATCTCAGTTCTTCGCAGTCTATGCCCAATTCATCAGTCAAGATGGATGTGCGAGCACGTTTGCTGGTAGGAGCCAGCGACAGGACCTGATAATCCATTTAGGGCACGTGCATAATGTTTTGCATCGGGCGTTGCTTCTGTGCGGCCGCCAAGGCCATATGGCTGACGATGACAGTTCCGTGACTCGCGATCCCCTTGTTTCATTGATCGTCGACTGCCTCGCACATCTTCGCAGGCAGCAGGTTGCCTGGCTGCAAGAATTTTACTCTGCGTCTCCAGAGTCCCTTGGAGACATTGTCCAGCTAATAGTGTCCGATCAAGTTGCGATTGTTCACGAGGCACTTCGCCTTGCGTTGATCCTCACAGAAAATCACGATCGTGACAATGGCAAAGATCGAGGTGACGACATGGTATCTCGGTTCCGTCATGCACTAATGGCACCTGGGAATGGCGCCGTTGATGTCGTCATCCGGGCGGCCGCAAGTGTCCGTGCAGGACCAACGGAGAGGCGTATCCAGGAGCAATGTTGGACGTTGCTTCGGCGTTTGCTGCCATCGTTATCGTCGGTCATCTTTCGTGGCGTTCTGGACCGTGGCGATCCTTTTCTTAATTCGGTTGCCTGTAAGGCCTCGGCCCTGGCCGAAAGTGTTTTACTGGACGGTTCTTCGCCCAGTGCGATGTATGCCATCGTCTCCACCCTGTGCCGAACGGCCTCCCCGCAACAGTGCATTTCATGTTTGAATGCACTGCTTCCTCGTCTGAACAACCGCGCGGCTGCTTGCGTCTTGGACGCTCTCGACGAACTGATTGAGGTGCACATTTCAAGAAAGGTTGGAAAGAATGATGCATCCGGTGTGTCGTCGGTGTCATCGGTGGCCCTTCCGTCAGCACCACTTGTGCTGTCGTGCGCCAGTGCAACGGAGTCGCCAGATTCAGCGTCGTGCGCTGTGTTCATGTGCTATCCAGAGACGTCGTCGGCTCCTTTTGAGCTGTGCCCGTTCTGTGTTCGGTATTGCTTCTACGGGAAGTCTTATGATATTGCGTCCTCTCTTATGCCGGTCACGTCCGTACGACGTCGGTGTGGGTGCTCGGCGATTCACGTGCCGGTGGCATCAGAGGCGTCTATATCACATGATGAGCTGTCGCATTCGTTGCCATCTGCAATCTCCGCAGACCTCTTGGCGTCTTTGGAGCAGTTTATATCATCGCGCATGAATATGATCGATCAGAACCCTACGATTGGCCAAACGACTTCACTCGTTTCCCGTATCTACGCCGTCCAAATTCTCCCTTCTGGCGTGTTATCGTCCTCCGTCTCAGCACCCGGGCACGCTTCGTCTTCAGGCTCGCCTGCTCAAGGCGGCTCCCTGTTATCTCCTATTATGTGCCCTCCGGAGTCAGCTGAAGTGTCGGCTGCTCTCCGTGTCTCTCCTGCCGTTACCCGCCTGGCATGCGTTTTGCATCAGTTTAGCAACGAGCCTCTTCTTGTCGTTGCAGAGCAGTGCGCTGTTAACGTGTACGATCGATGGCGTCCTCCGCCACAACGAAACATTAGCAACGGTCCCCAGACCCGAATGTGCTCAACGTCGCATATACCATTTCGGATTGTCGGTGTGGTGTCGCATGGCGACAGAGTTGCTGCGTATGGCGCTCGACACGTTCATGTCCTGTCGTATGATGCCTCGGGTAAAAAGCATGGACGTTTCCGCCTGGAGCTTGCCCTGGAGGGTTTTGAGACAAACTTGCCGATGCCCCTCGTTATTGTTGGCCTTCAATGGACTAGTAAGGGCGATCTGCTTGTGGCAACCAGTCGCGTTGTTTTTGTTTTCCGCCTTCCAGGTGACAGCGCGTCAGCGCGCGTTGGCTCTGTTGACCCGGTCTACACGACTATATGCTCTCCTGAGATGATCATCAAGTCTGCCGCGATCTGTCGCGATCGGTATGTTTACACGATGATGGCGGACGGAACCGTGCTTGTGGACGATTTTGTTCATGGAATGGGAAGGTTGGAAAGCGTCGCTGTTCGTTCCAGCCCAGTGAACAGCAAAGACCCTAGCGTTATCCCAGCTGCGTCATCCGGCGTCTCTGTTCACTACTCTCGTACGCTACGCCGTCTGGTCTGCACGTGGAGCTTAGGCACCCGTATATATTGTTTAACAGCGGATGGCTCCTCCGTTGATGTGGAGCGGGCACCAATCTCAGTACCAGTTAACGCTGGGGCCGATTTGCGTCAGTGGGTCGACGTCCATGGGTCGCACGACGTGATAGCAAGCATTGCAACGGATTCGAATGCGATCATTCTCGTTCAGATCAACCCCAGTTCAAATTCGGCGCATTGCAGATCCATTGGAGTTAGCGAACGTGGTCGCCGTTGCACCTCATTGGTTGATGTTTCGCCTTCTCTTCAAAAGGTCTCGATACTTGTTCATCAAGAGCATGGGTCGTTGCATGAGTTGCGGCTGGACACGCTCCCGAAAACAGCGCCAAACCAGGTTGTCAGCGTGCCTTCCTTCCAGTCTTTCTTCTCACCACCGGACCCGTCTGGTCCTGACGGTTCTCGCTCGTGGAACAGTCGGGACCCCGCCATATTCGATCGAGCACGGGTTGTCGCCGACGTGCCTGTTCGCGGCACATCTTCATCAACTCACCTTATTCGAGATATTGCAAAGTCGTTAAGCGAGGAACCCGGAGCCAGTGACATTGGTTCTTCAACCGAGATCGCGTTGACTATTGAAACTTGCTTGCCTCCCGGGCATTGCATCGTCGCTATCCGAGCGATTCTTGATCGGCCGAACTCTGCTATGTCTTCCTTCGCGATGACGTTGCCGTCCCTGCATCGCACGGTTCGGGTTACGCTGTCATCTGCTTCGCCCAATAGACGGGCGGTGGATGTCCCTCTGTCGCGATGGGAATCGGCGCAGCTGTCGGCTTTGTGGTTCATAGTCGATCTGCAGTGCAGCACGCAAGCGCTAGGAAACGCTAAAGCTGTTCCCGTGTTGTCGGTTCTATCATCAGTTGAAGTGTATTCCATGCCACGGTCGGAGTTCCATCGTGCGACACTGCCGTTCCTTTTCCCGTCGAAGTTCCATCAGTGGCCGTGGCCTCTACCTAACGATTCCGATATCTCCCGAGAGGTTACGCATGAGGTCCTGCTTGGTGCCGCACTTCGTATTTGCCAACGGCTAGGGTCCGGTTGTGCCGACGAGCATCATGTCATACTGGGACATATTCTTGGCCGCGTGGTCGAAGTTATTGGGCGTCCAAGTTTCGAGCTGCTAGATTCCCAGTTTCATGAGATTCTTATCGATGTACTTCAGTCTATCAAGCCTCCTCTTGAAAGTTCTTACCTTGGCGACCTTGCCCACGCCAGTCGGTTAGGTGGGCGACTCGGATTACGGGCACTTCTATCATGCATTAATATGCGTCTGCAAGTCTGTGGGTCTGACGAGCCGTCCTGCAATGCTGCTCGCCTAATCCTGGGCGCTATTGATGATTCTCTTACGTTTATGGGAAAGTTCCGTGCTGAGTTCTGCTCTCTCCTGACTGGCCTTCCTTCCTTTATGGAGTCTTTCATTCTCGTTGGCCGGCGTGTGTTTCTGCAAGAGGACACAGCACCTGTGATGCATACGCCTGACATCCTGCCTAGCTTCATGGAGCTGGTCTGCGATTCCGCCATGTTGCTGGCAGACCGCGAAGCGGACGGCGTCTGCGCCGACGTGCCTTCCTTATTAGGTAGCGTTGTCGAATTTATCGGTCTCTGCTTGGTTTCGCCATTTCAAGCGGTACGTCACGCTGCATTCAAGAGGAGTTATATGACATTCGCAAGTGCATCGCAGCAGCTTGGCCTGAAAACCGCCCAGCTTCGACGATCGGAGGTCGAGCAACAACAACAGCAGCTAGCTGCCGCTGCTGTTCCAGATGATAGCGCCGCTGCTGCGGATGCTGGCAACTCTGGCGACCAGACTGGCGTCGGATCGTCCATCATCCCGAACCGGATGTCGTCCGTTCTCAACGGCGCCAACTCGTATCAATACTCAAGCGGTACGGGTCTTCGCAGCGGCACGACGACACGCTATCGATGCGACCTGTGCGACATCTGCCCCATCGTCGGACCCAGATATCACTGCACCCATCCCGACTGCGCCGACTTTGACATGTGCGTCCCCTGCTTCACCGCCGGGGACTTCACTGGGTCCACCCATGTGTCAAGCCACGAAGTCGTCCTGCTGAACGAGCAGGCATCGTCGCAACCAAGGGCGGGGTCCTCACACAACACGGCCGCCGTCCGACTCAGCAGGCGTCGCGAAATGAGTCACATTTGACATGTAAACTATTATGTTGTTTATTGCGGTTGGCAGGCGGCGTGTATTGAGGCCAGTGAGTACGTGGTTGACCGTATACGCCATTCGTAGACGTGACGTTGGACCCATTTATTTCCACAATTCCTCGATCTGCTCGAGAGACAGGCCACGCGTTTCCGGAAGGGTCGCCCCGAAGAACACGGCGCCGGCGAGGCACACGGCAGCATAGAAGACGAAGACGCCATGCTGGCCTATGTGGAGGACCATGTCGTCGAACAGCAGCGTGACCAGGAAACTGCAGGCCCAGTTTGTCACGGTAGACAGGGACATTGCGACGGCGCGCACTGAACTGGGATAGATTTCCGAGCACAGCAACCACGGCAGAGGGCCGACGCCAAACGCAAACATGACCATATAACCGCACCTGCGACCAACGTCAGTATTCCATCTTGCGGCACCAAACGCGGATTCGAACAGTGCGAAAATCTTGACATATGTTGCCAGTGAATAGTAAACGGCAACGGCCATGACGGAGCAGGACAGCGCCATACCAACGCACGAACTTAGCAGGAACGTTCGGCGACCAACGCGTTCCATTAGGGTGCAGGCACCCGCCGTCGCAATGACCTGGACGGCGTTGACAAGGATCGACCCGAGCATCGAAACGTACGATGCCGAAGACGAGCCATTGTCGAACAGCGATTTCATATTGAAAACAACGCCGTTGATGCCAGAGAACTGTTGAAGCACCATGAGGAGCACCCCAAGGACCACCGGGCGCCTGACTTGACTGGAAAACAACTGAACGTACGAGGACGATTCAGCGCCAGCGTTGGCTTTGTCCTACAGGGCACCCAATCAGGAACGACGCATAAACATCCTTGGGGAAGCCATATACCAACCATTTCCGTGTGATGAACCAGCGCCTGGAGCTCGTCCTCGACAGCATATTTAGAACCGCGTAATTGCCTCAGACTTGCACGCGCTTGCTCCGTCTTCCCTGAACTGCAGAGCCAGACAGGCGATTCTGGCGCCAGCAGAAGCATAGGCAGGAATTGCAGAACGACGAATCCAAGTGAAACGATCATCATGATCCGCCACCACCAAGCATGGGCAATGATGGGCAACCCCAGCACGGATACGACCAGCACCCCACCAGAGATATTCACTGCCGTACAAACGTTGTCAACAATGCGATCCGACGTTTGCATAGCTACAATGACGTACGCTGGTTAATGCATCCCAGCGTGCCGCGAAGGCTGGGTAATGCAATTTCGGCGACGTAAAGCGGTACAATGACGGAACTGTACCCGACCCCGGCCCCAGCCACGAGCCGGCCTGTAGTAAACATGGCTCGTGCGCCACCGCGACTAATGACCATCAGCACCGCGCCCGCGATATACGGGACGCAGTTCAGAAGCACAGCCGGCCTGCGTCCGTAGCGGCTGGCAATCGGCCCGCACAGCAACGCTCCCACCATGGCTCCCACATTCAGTATCGACCAGGCCAGATCGGCAGCCTGTCGATCGTTCTCAAACACCTCCTCCAGGACCGACTCTTCCGACGGGCTCGAAAACCCGGCATGGTACCCGAACAGCAGCGCGCCCATGCCCACCGACAGCGTCAGCACCCATGGCAACCGGTTATCCGCCCGCGACGCTGCCGTCGTCGTCGTCGTCGGCAGCAGCGACTCCTCGGCAGACATGGTGGGGCGCAGGTCGCACCTCCCTCCCCAACAACGAGATCCCCCAAATGATCGGTACGGCCCCGTCGGCCACTTGCCAGGCGGTGTTACAACTCTGGCTGGACGTACAAGACGGCCGCCAAAAGGCGGGGTACATAAAGCCCCGGCGACTGTCGACTTTTGCCGCCCGCCTGATGACGGTCGCACCGGCGACGCCCCCCGCCGCTCGTCGACAATGCTCGGCTGGAAGCTGCGCCCGCTCTATGTTCGCGGGTTTCGGCGTCAACCGCTGAGCGGCGCCATTCGACGGCACAGCGCATCGCATGCTGCTCATTGCAAGCGACCTTGTCGTGCCGGAATGCACTTACAGTGCCCAGGGTCTGCCCCGATGCGTCATGGCGATGTATCGCTTGTCGTGATTCACGGCCGCTAGCTTCCGGCACAGCCGTGGCGAATGTCGCGCGCCCCTTTGACATCCGGCCGCGTGGACGCTGAACCAGCCATTCTTCCAAACCGTACATCCGGTTTACCATCACGCGCTGCCCAGCGCTTAGGCCATACCATGGCATCATATCCACACCTCTGCATCGTCGCCGTCCTCGTCCTGTACTGCGTCAGCGTGCGATGCGCGGGACGCTTCCAGGTCAACGACGACGATCTCCGGAACCTGTTCCGGCCGGCCGTCCCGCCAGCGGTCGGCCCCGACAAACCTGTCGACGAGATCGCCGCGGCGTTCTGCCAGAAGGGCGACCTCAGCCGCGACGACACTCGCGAGCGCCTGCAGAGGCTGCTCGAACCGGCCAGCGGCGGTCGCGGTCCTCGCCGGACGCGCTCGCTCGTGCTCCTGGTCAACAACATCCTGCACTGCGTGCCTCGCGACGTGTACGCCGCCCTGGCTCCTGACATGATATCGTTGCTGTCGAGCAGCCTGTCGGGCCTCGACGAACCTGATACCGTCCCGGTCGTCAGCTCGATCATCGCCATCGTCATGCGGTGCGAACTCGGCGTCCTGGGGGCGCCCTGCGCCGACTACGCCGACGCGTTGGCGACGGCCGCGGCCCGGGCGCCGCCTCTGGCGCACGCACGCATGATCAAGCCCGCCCAGCTCGACGATGCTGTCGCAACGGCCGGCGACCTGCTGTTCCCGTTCGCCAACCTGGTTGGCGATTCGTTCATCGCCGGCATGACGAGCCAGACGGGGAAGCCGCTCGAAGGGTACTCGCAGCGGGAGGCGGTCCTGTTCACAGCGCGCCTGCTCGGTGCCGTTGCTGACGCCGACGACGCTGCCCAGGTCGACCTGTACCGCCGCCTGACGCTGGCCGCATGGCTGTCCCAGTACGCGCAGGTCACGAACGCCAACTCGCTCGGCAGCGCCATTGTCGCCGACGTCGTCCACCTGCTTCTGCGATTTAACGGCGCGCTCTCGTCGATCGTTGTCCCGATCGGGTGGTCCCCGACGATAAAGTCGCCCGGGCACGCGATGATGATGGACCTGGCGCTCCTGCCGAGCGGCCGCGTTCGCGTTCGCATCTTCAACGCCGGCGCCGGGTCGCATCGGCACGCGCAGGTCGCCCACGACGACCGCCTGTCTGTCGTGCCCGTCGTCGTGTTCGACGAGGTCGACCCGGACCACATATTCGAATCCGACCTGGTCGCGCGCCTCGTGGCGCTCTGCACGACGCCTCCGAATCAGGTCCCGACCGAGGCGCCGTTCGACGACGTCGACGTGTACGACGTCGTCCTGCGCCGCCTGCACCCGTACCTGGTCGCCAGCGACGACGACGTCGTGCGAACGCGCTCGCAGCTGGCCGGCACGTGCACGTTCAAGTCGATCAAGGCGGTCCTGCTGGCGGACCTGGGCGCCGATCGGTTCCGCCTCGTCAAGGCGCGCCTCGAGCGCCAGGCCCTGCAGGTCTGCCAGGACGCGTTGTCGAGCGTCGCCAACCCATCGTCCATCGACCTCGCCTGGGCCTTCGTCCTCCGCCTAGCGATGCAGAACCAGGCGCGCCGGGCCGTCAAGAACGGCCTTGACGACGGAGACGGCGACGGCGACATCCGCGCCCTGATCGACAAGATCGAGGCGGCGCACGCCCGCCTGCCATCGTTCGACCCGGCCGTGTCGCAACCGCTGCCGCCCCCGAGCGCCGGTGCCGCGTCCTGCCCGACGCCCAGGCGACACGACGCCGCCGGATCATCCCCGGCGGTTCCCCCGTCGTCGTCGTCGTCGTCGTCGTCGTCGTCGTCGTCGTCGTCGTCGTCGTCGCCGATCAGCCTCGTAGGCGACTACGACCCCGCCCGGGGGGCGGTCGACGCCTACGTCCGGCGCCTAGCGTCGACGTACGCGCAGACGTGGCCCGACGACATGGAGCTGTTGCGGCCGAACGCGCTGACGGGCGCGATCCTGTCGCTGCCCGTCGCCAACCAGGCGGCGTTCGACGCGCTGGCCGACCCGGCCGGCCTCATCGACGACCTCGTCGCCCTGTTCGACGCGATCTGGTCGTGGGGCGCCCGCGGCGCGGTCAACGTGGAGCAGTCGGCGACCCAGTTCGACCGGGCCGTCGCGCTCGCCCAGGTCTACGTCCTCGTCTGGCAGGCGACGCTGGCGGCCGACGCCCGCCTCGGCGACCGATCCGCCGGCCTGGCGAAGGAGACGCTGGACGTCGCCCCGGCGTGCCGCCTGCTGACGTCCAGGACCGTCCTGGCGTACGACAACGCGTACGTGGACCGCCTGCAGGAGGTCATCGCCCTGGGGCAGTGCGGGCACGCGGCGTCGTCCGACCCGTTCGCCTCCAGCGGCCTGCACCGCGCCGCGAAGCGCCTCGTCGAACGATCGGCGGCGCGCCTGCCGTCGCCGACCAAGG
Organism: Plasmodiophora brassicae; assembly: GCA_039704465.1. NCBI lineage: Eukaryota > Endomyxa > Phytomyxea > Plasmodiophorida > Plasmodiophoridae > Plasmodiophora > Plasmodiophora brassicae. Next base: position 1,293,530 of record JASFAU010000004.1, read on the forward strand.
AGCAGGACCGGCTGTTCCCCGACCGGCACGGGACCTGCTCGCCCGCGCGCAGGGTCGAGCTGCTGCTGGCCGCGTTCCACACGGTCGGCCCGTTGTCGCTGCGTCACGCGCTGCCGCTGATGACGCTGAGGCGCAAGCTGGCGTCGTACGCCTTGCATGGCGTTCGGTCGGTGCCGCGCCCGCTCGACGAGGTCGACGTGATGGACATCTGGGAGGGTGTGCCGGCCGCCCCTAACCCGTCCGCCTGCTATGCTGGTGTGGAACGCCCGCCGATGCCGGACGCCCGTGACTTCGCTGCCTACGACGATCAGGTCTACGCCGCCCGGGGCCTGCGTTCGTTCCCGACGGCGATCGCCAGGGAGATCACGTCGTCGGCTGCCAGGGGCGCCACAGAGAACGAGCTTCGCGTCCAGTGGCTGGCGTCGCGCGTCCCGCAGCTGACGACGATGTTCGGCGAGCAGACGACGCTGGCGGCGCTCCTGTTCGCCTGGCAGAACGGGCAGGTCGACGTGACCGCCAACGAGCACCGCCACTGGATCGACTACGTCGTGTTCCGGCCGCGCGCCTACTCGCCGTCCGCCGGCGTCCTCGACGCGCTCGTCGACGCCGCCCAGGCCGACATCCAGCGCCTGCGCCGCCTGGTCGACACGGTGCCGTCGACGCGCGTCGCCATCGTCTACCTGTACGTGCTGTCGTTCCGTCTGTACCGTCGCCTGCGACGCGACACGACCGCGCTGTGCCAGGACGGCCTGTCGGGGCTGATCCGGTGGAACCGGGGCTGGGCGCCCGACGTGCTGTCGCTCGCCCACGCCGCCCTCGTGATCGGACGCTCGCTGTCGCCGACGCTGGCCACCGGCGCGCTCCTGCTGGACGCCCAGGCGCGCCGGCTGGTCGGCGTCGTCCCCGACGGGTTCGCCCATGTCGACCACGAGGCCGACATGGTGATCGCCGCCCACCTGCCCGGGATCGTCGACGGTGCGCCCGACGCCGCCTTCCTGCAGGCGGTGGCGTCGGCGCGCGTCTCGGCCATGGCGGACGACGACGTCGTCGAGTACGACGCGGACGTGTCGCGCTGGATCGCCAGCCGGTCCTGGCAGTGCCCGACGGCGACCTGCCTGGGCACAAGCGGCGGCGACGACGACGGCGCCGCCGCCGATTGCCGCCTGTCGTTGCTCGTGCCCGAGTTGCAGTGCCCCGGGTTCCAGACGCGCCACCTGGGCGCCGGCGCCGAGCTCACCGCCCTGAACTGGTGGCGGGCGCACCTGGAGCGCTTCCGGTTCGCCGCGCCCGTTCGACGCGAGCCGTTGGCGCCCGTCCCGACCTACACGGTGACGCCGGCGGATGCGAGCGCCGAGATCTGGACGTCGCTGACGGTCGCCTTCGTCGACGGCATGTTCAAGGACCCGGTGGCGTCCATGCGGGTCGCCGGCCTCGACGGCGACTTTGTCCTTGTCGGGCGCGACCACGCCGCCGTCTGCTTCGAGCACTTCGGCGTCGTGGCCAACCGGGACGGCGGCGACGCCTACAAGGTCTGGATGCGGGCGACGGCGCCGGCGGTGACGGTCATCACCGATAGCACCGGCACCGGCATCGCCAGGGTCGAGCACAAATGGCACGGCGACGCCATCTACCAGTTCTACCCGCGGTGCCTGACGTGCGCGCAGAGCGCCCGTCTTCGCGAGCAACGCTTCCAGCTCGTCGACCTGGACGACGACAACTTCCGCGCCGTTCATCGCGTCGACGCGTACCCTAGCGGCACCCGGTGCTCGTCGACGCTGACGGCGGCGCTGCCTGACAGAGACGTCCGGGCGAACCTGTTCCGGTCGACGACGACGGGTTGCCATCGTCTGATGTACGCGCGCCTCGCCGTCGACGGCGAGCTGGTGGCCTTCAACGACTGCGACGGCGCCCGGGGCGACCTGCGCTGGGAATCCGACCCGACGCTGATGCTGTCGCCGGATCAGTCACTGGGCGGCGTCAGCGGTGGCCACCGCATGCTGATCCTGCAGAACGTTCAGGACGCGCGCGCGCGCAAGGCCCTGCTGACGTTCTGGGTGGCGGAGGCACAACAGGAGGGCGAGCCGCCCGTCGCGACGATGGACGGCACGCGGACGATGCTGGTCGACCTTGCCGAGCGGCGCCCGGATCCGGGCGGACGCGTCGAGTTGCTGCGCCCGTCGTCGCGCTGCCAGGCGCTGCTGGTCGTCTACCACGAGATGTACGACCGGCGGTACGAGCGCGCCATGCAGGCGCTGCGCACCGTGCACCTGATGTCGTCCTGGACCGACGACGAGCGCGACCTCGTCCAGGTGATCGTCGCGCGCGTCGACGCCGTCCCCGAGGCGGTCGCCGTCCGGACGATGACGGCGCTGCTGGACGAACGCATGGCGTTCCTGCATGGCCCGCGGTCGCGGGCGCTGCCGGACGCGCAGGACACCCTGCGCCTGTACGTGCAGCATGTGACGACCCAGTCCAACCTGCCGTTGGCCATGCGCCTCGTGGCGTCCCGGCAGCTGGCCGCCTCGCCCGACCTGCTGCTGGAGCGCGACCAGGAGCAGCGCCTCCTGCTGCGGTGGCTGGACGGCGCCGGCGGCCACGTCAGGGTCGTTCTGCTGGCGCGCCTGCGCTGGCTGGCCGACGGCGTGACGACGACGACGACGACGACGACGACGACGACGACGACGACGGATGCGACGCTGTACCGGATCCGGATCCGTCGCGATCAGGATAACCGCGGGTCGGTGACGTTCCCGCGCCGAAACGTCGCCAGGTACGCCGAGCTGGTGGAGCAGCAGGCGCCGGACAACGACGACGACGACGCGTCCAGGTGCTGGGCCGCTCTGCCGCGCGCCGGTGCGTCGTCGCCGGCGACGGTTCGCTGCCTGATCCGCCTGGCCGCCAACCCGCAGTCGACCAAGACGACGGGCGCGCGCCTCCTCGACTGGGCGCGCCTGCGCCGCCGCTCGCCGCACGTGGTCGTCAACGATCGCGTCGTTCTTCCTGTGGACGGCGAGGGCGGCTGGCTGTATTTGGAGAAGGCGGAGCAGCTCGAGGCCGACCTCGTCGAGCGCGCTGTCTACGCCAGGGCCGACTGGGGCCTGGCGCCGTCGCCGGACGTCGCGTCCGCGTGCCAGGCGCTCATGGACCGGTTCCGGGCGCGTTCCCTCGCCGACACGGACGACATCGCGGCGCCCGTCACGCGGGACACGTCCACGCTCGAGTTCTACGCGACGCCCGACCAGCAGGCCAGCGACGAGGACCTGATCCGGCGCGCCCGGGCGGCGCTCGCCCCGCTGGCGGCGCCGCCCGCCGCGCGTCCTGAACGGGTCGTCGCACCGGCCGACCTGACGACCCGGGCGACGATGGCGGGCGTGGCCCAGATCGAAGGCGACATTCGGGCGCTGGCGGCGCGGTACCTGTCGCCCGTCGTGCGCCCGATCCAGGCGCCGACCACCGACCAGTACGCCGTCGACGGCGACGAACACGTTCGGCGGCGCAGCGCGACGGTACGTGACGACCTCGAGCAGGGGGCCGCGACGCTCGTCGGCACGCAGACGACGTACCGGTTCGTCAAGCCCGAGTGGAGGCCCGTTCTCAGCAGCGGCCTGACCAAACACGTCGCCACCCTGTCGACCATGTTCGACGGCAAGGTGGTAGACGTCGTCGGGCGGGTCGGCAGCCACCCGTCCTGGGACGTCGGCTATCGTCCCGGGTTCGACTGGCAGGCGCTGCTGCCGTTGCTGTCCAGCGGGACCAGGTCGCGGTACAGGACCCGGTTCCCCGAGCTCGCCGACGACGACGTCGACGGCCTCCACGCCAGCCTCGTCGAGCTGGTCGTCGTCGTCACCGGCCTGCAGCACGCCGAGCGTTGCCTGCGCCTTGTCGACGGCGACGAAACGCTGCTGGCGCAGGCGCTGATGCAGGAGCGCCTGCCGATCGACGAGGTCGTCCGGCGCCCGTTCCTGGCCGTCTTCGAGGCCAGCGCCGACGTGCGCCTGCGACCGGACCAGGTCGGCGACCTGCTCGCCCTGATCGGCCCGGACCCGTCCACGTTCCCGTCGATGGTCCTGCAGCGGCTGATGGGCGGCGGCAAGACGTTCGTGCTGGGCACGCTGCTCGCGCTGACCAAGGCCGACGGGTACCACCTGTCGGTCATGGTCCCTCCGGCGTCGCTCTTCGAGCTGAACGCCCCCGAGATCATGACGCGGTCGACCAGGTTCTTCGGCCAGGGCGCCAGCGTCGTCGTGTTCGAACCCAGCAACGCGCAGGTCGCCGTCGACCGCCTTCGCGACCTGTACGACACGCTGGTCGCCGCGATCGCCAACGGCCGATACGTCCTGATCGCGCCGGCGTCGCTGCACTGCATGGAGAACACGTACATTGCCATGGCGCGGGCAGCCGACCCCTCGAAACGCGAATCGCTGGCGTTGCTCGGCGCCATCATGCGCCTGCTCAGCGAACGCGGCGCCGTCACGTTCGACGAGATCGACATGACGCTGGACCCGCGCCGGGAGTACAACCTGCCGCTGCCCGGCCCGGGCGGCAACCCCGACGACGTCGTCGCCCGCCTGACCGCCCACCTGTTCCTGTTCATGGCGACCGGGCACGGTCGCCCGGAGCACAAGGCCATGGTCGACGCCGTCGGCCTGCACGCCAACCGTCAGGCACTGATGCCGCGCCACACCTACGACAACGACGTCCTGCCGCACCTGATCGCCCAGGCGGTCGCCTACCTGAAGGCGGAATCGTCGTCGTCGTCGTCGGGGACGTCCTTTTCCGACGCCGACATGACCACGATCCTGTCGGCGGCGACGGGCGGCCTGTCGCAGTTCGCCGACCGCGTCCACGACGACGACTTCCAGCGCCTGGCGCTGATCCACGCCCAGCTGCACGACATGATCCCGTTCGCCCTGCAGGGCAGCGTCTCGCAGCATTATGGCCGGTCGTTCGAGCGGCCGCACGACCCGATCCCGGTGCCGTACGCGGCCGCCAACACGCCGTCGGAGCGCAGCGAGTTCGCCAACCGATGGGAGGTCGTCAACCGCGCCTGCATCATGCACGTGGCGCAGGGCCTCAGCATGCACGAGGCGCGGGCGTTCATCGAGTCCCTGCTGTCCGACGCGTTCGACGACGTGGACCGGCAGGCGGCCGCCGGGTCGAACGTCAGGGCGCTGATCGATGGCAGCGCCGCCGGGCAGACGTTCCGACAGGTGAAGGGCCTGCCCGCCGAGATGACGCTGTCGAAGGTCGACCCGAACAAGGAGGCCCACGTCGGGCTCGTCTGCACGGCGCTGCGCCGCCTGGACAACGTCGGCCTCGTGATGGCGTTCGTCGAGACGCACGTCCTCGGGCAGATCCGGTCGGTGACGCAGCAGGTCGTCGGCAACGCCGCCAACCTGGCGTCCATGTTCGCGTCCGTCCAGGGGTACTCGGGCACGATCGAGAACCTGTTCGTCTTCCCGCACCGGGTCTACGCGCGCCGGGCAACCGCCGTCCGGGCCGACCCGGGCGCCAACGGCCAGGTCCTGATGCGGGTCATCGGCCAGGGCGACGCCCTCGTCCACGACGTCGACGCCGCCAGCGACGTCACCGACCTCGTCGGCGTCGACGTGCACGCGTGCGCCCTGATCGACATTGGCGCGTTCTTCAAGAGCGTCCGCAACGAGGACGTGTCGCGGCGCATCCTGGACGCAACCGAGCCCGGGCGCGTCGCCGGCGTCCTCTACTTTGACGAGCGCACGAACCGCCTGCGGGCCATGATGCGCGCCGACCCTGATCGCCCGGTGACGCTGCCCGGCAGCGACCTGGCGACGATCACGGCCCGGACGGGCCTGGCGCCCGACCGCCTGTTCACGTACTACGACCACCGGCACATCACCGGCGCCGACATCGTCCAGCCCGCCGCCGGCGTCGCCCTGGCCACGTTCTCGTCGACGACGCCGCTGCGCGACCTGCTCCAGGGCGTCATGCGCATGCGACGGTTCCTGCACACGCAGGCGGTCCGGTTCCTGGTCGCCGACCTGCCCGGGCGCGAGTGCAACGTGGCCGGCATGCTCCGGTCCGCCCAGCGCGTGCAATTCGAGGACGAGCGCGGCCAGAACCGCCAGGCGGCCCTGCAGAAGATCGACGATGCCGTGCGCCGGCGCGTCCTGCGCGTCGCCTTCCGGGACGACGACGACGGCGGCGTCGGCTCGCCCGACATCATCGCCCGCGCCGACCACGTCATCGTCCGCGTCCTGACCGACGACTACACCGGTCGGGTCGTCCGGGCGCAGACGGAGGTGCTGACGAAGGCGGTCCTCGAGCGGCACGTCGCCGCGCTGCTGGAGCGAAGCGCCGACCTGGTCCCCGACGCCGCCGAGCTGAAGGACGAGCTGGACGCCATTGTCGAGTCGTTCCCGATGCCGGATGACCGCCTCCTGCAGAGCGACCTGCTGGACGGGGCGTCGCCGCAGGGCAACGTCGTCGAGCAGCAGGTCGAGCAGCACGTCGAGGTCGAGGTCGAGATCGACGTCGAACAGGACGTGATCGTCCCTGGGATCGCGCCGCTCGTTGCCCCGTTTGTCGGCGGCTTCCGGCAGCAGGTCTCGTGCGAGGCGACGACCGCGTTCAGCTCGTTGAACGACGAGCTTCAGCGCGCCGCCGCCGCGACCGGCTCACCGGTGCAGGTCGCGCTGGCGTCGGCGCGTCTGTTCGCCGACAACATACTCGCCACGGCGCGCTTCCTGACGACACGACAGGAGCCGAACGTCGACGACCTGGTCAGCAGGTACCGGAAGACGCCGTTCGAGATGGCGGTGGCGGCGCCCCATCGTCGTGGCAGGCTGCTTGTCGTCCTGTCCGACATCGACGAGCTGAACGAGTTGCTGACGTCGACGGGTGCCGTCTACGACGGATCGCCCAATCATGTATGCCGACACGTCCATGTCGTGACACCCACCGGCGTCAGCGAAACAAGCGATCGCCTCGCCCCGATCGCCGACCGGCACATGGCCGCCATGAACCACCTGTCGCTGGACGTCCTGCTCTACTATGGCGCGTTCGGCGCCGTCGACAATCGCATCGTGGCGTTCAGGGGCGGGGCCGCCGACGCGCCCGTCGAGCGCGTGCTCGGGTCGACGACGCACCTGGCCCTGCTCAAGGTCTACTTCGACGACGTGCTCCGGATGGGCGAAGAGCAACGCCGGCAGTGGGGTCGCAGCCTGCTGCGCGAGGCATGCAACCAGGCGGTCCAGGGCATGACCCTGGACGTCGGCACGATCGCGGCCCTCGCCAAGCAATACGCCAGCGAACGCATTGTCGATGACGGCGACGAGGACGGGGACGGGGACGCCGCCGCGAACACCACCACGGGCACCGCCAATACCATCACCATCATCATCGTAACAGTCATCGCGGCCGCCATAGTCGTCGCTGTCGGCGCCGCGATCGCGAACTGGCGTGGTCGGCGATCCAGGGCGCGGGCGGCGGCGGCGGCGGCCCCAGCGTATCCATCGCCGACCCAGACCGTCGAATAAACAGACTGGCTAACGCTGCTTGCTGCAATAGCGATGACGCGCGGGAGCGGATGGCACGTCCCTATCACATACGCCCAGCAGAAGCGAGGGGGCGATAACGCATACGTCACGATGATGCCCCGCGTCAGGGTCTTCGTCCTTATTGACGACTAAGCAACCCCTCTTGCGTATCTAGAGTAATGGAAACAATTGTTCGTTAGGTAGTGTGCTAGCTAGTCGGGATTGCGCATGAAGAGGATGGCGTACTCGGTATTCGGGCGACCGCCACGGCCAATTTTGTGGCATGGCGTCGAACGTGCCGAAGTATCTGTATCCGGGTACGTGGGTGGCGATGGGCAGGAGGGGTTGGGGTCCTGGGGTTGACTGTGCATGTAGTGCTGGTGACGGCGTGCCCAGTGTCGATCTTCACCGGGTACCTGGTCCGGGAGATCAACGACGGGCGCAGGGAGGACGATGTGAATATGTTGATCCTGAGGCGGCAGGCGAGGGCCGTCGCATTGGCGCTGATCAGAAACCCAGATACGCCCATTCCGGACCCGTTCTTTCCGACGTTCCCCGAATAGTAATGCTGAACTAGATCCAATTGCCGGTACCTAACACTCTCTGTGACACTGAGCGAACACGGAACACGCCCAGGGCAGCCAAGTCCAGGATGATTCGAGGCGAGTTTATCAAGCGGGGAACGATTTCAGCCTTCGGCATTCAGGGCAGAGGCGCTGCGTCGCGTATGCGAGAACGCCGGAAACGGTCCAAATCGGCGTCGAGGCTTGTGATGGCATTACGCCGGGCCCGCAGGCGGTCGGTCCAGTTCGCAGGGACGTCAGGGAACTCGTCGTCGTAGTTGTCGACGTCAGAATCATCGACGTCGCCGTTGGCATAGGTTTCGGCGTCATTCGCGCGACGACGGGGCATGCGGAAAGCTGGGCTGCCGATCATGGCCTCGGCGACGTATCCCATGGCGATCAGCGCCACCAGAACCGCAATCACCGCGAACACCTTCATGTTGTTGTTGTCCTTGCACGCTCCAATGCAAATGCGGTCTGGTCCTGCACGATGGCCGAGCGCTCTGCAAGACCAGGAAGGTCTGTCACGTGTGACTAAACGTGTTGGTTCGCGAGACGCGTGCGCTGGACAAGATTGTTCAACGCCAGCTATATTTAGCAAACCGCTGCAGCGGATGAACCGAGATGCTGATCAGAAGTACATACAGGAGTCAGGAGACGCCTGGTGTCTGAACTCCTTCCTACCTGTGCTGTCAACCAGGTCCCGAAACCGGTCATTCCAGCACATCGTAAGGCGAGCCCGGCGCGCTCCAATCCGCCCCCATGCGGCGACGTACACGTCTGTCGCCTCGCCATTGGTCGGGCGACTTGCTGCCTGATGCAGTGTTCGCGTTCGGGTGCTCTCAGCGATAGTGAACCGACCCGCAAGTCACCCCAATGCTGCCAGATGGATGTGCATAGGTAGCGCGGTGCGATCTGCGTTCGTGCAAATAGAACACGGGCGCCGTCGGGATGTCCGCCGTGAAAGGCGCTGTCGTCGATGGCGACCTGGCGGCGGAGATCGGCAGGTGGGCCGCGACCGGCGCCGTCGTGTACGGGATAGCGAGCGGGGCGCACGTGTTCGCTGTGGGCGCGCTGCCCATCCCGGAGGGCCCGTCGTCGACGGCCGCGTGGGTCAACGCGTTTATCGACCAGGTGCGGCCGATTCTTCCGGGTGGCATTGAGCCCGTCGGCGTCCTGTCCAACGCGACGCGCGATGGCGCTGACGTCGACCTCACGTTTTCGACCGATGAGCGAGGTGCGCTTCGGTGCCTGCGCCGGTCGGCGTCCTCAACGGTGGCCGTTCCTGTCAAGACGCAGCCGGGGTTGGCGTCGTCGCTGCACTGCCTCACCGGTGTCATCGATATCGGCTCACACGATCTGCCGTTCCCGTCGACGCGCGAAGTAGCCGCCCAACGCCTGAGCGAATCGATCAGCGCGTATATGGCGAAGGCCCTGTTCCTGATCGATGGCAAGCAGGTCGCTGCCGACGATTCATCGTCCGTGTCGAGCCTGGGCAACAAGGACGGGGAGCATTCTGTGGAGTTCCTGGTCAGCACCCTGATGTCGACGCCGGTATCGCCGCCTCGTGTCCGCTTCTCCGGATCGCAGCACGTGCTGGCGTACGTTCTTCCCACAGCGACGATTACTGAGGCTGTTCGTGCCGTTGTCGACGACGTCACCCGCAGGTAATGCTGCATGTTCTCACAGAATTGCATGCCTCGATTCGAATGACCCTTGCTGTCAGCTCATTGCACCGCCTTCGAGTGTTTTCCGAGGATTCTCCCACCGAATGGTCCTGGGCACCCGACGACGCTTCCGAGGGTCGGAAACCGGCCGTGTTCCATCTGCCGCGACGTCTCCCGTTCCCTGTCGGCCACGTTCGTCTCTCCGACTACGCGTTCCCCGGCGAATCCGTCGACGAAGTCAACGAACGCGTGGACGAGTTCACCGGGCGTTCGAACGCCTTCGAATCGTTCGGGGCGGTCGTTGAGGAATTCCCTACGATCGACGAGCTGCGCCCTCCGGTTCCCCAGGCTATCGTCCGATCGACGCCGGCCGCAAAGCCATCGTTCCTGGACCTTCGCCTCCTGTTCGTTCTCGTTGTCCCTATTGTGATCGCGCTGCTCGTCGCCGGTACCTGGAGACTGCACTAAACGATGGGATCCCCCGGGCACGCGACGTGATTGATTGCGAAAGCCATAATAATATTGTAAACGCTGAACTGGAGAGAGATAGAAAACGGGTCGACGGCAGATTATAGGGGGGGACCTGGGCTATGACGCCAGAGCCATTAACGACTTGATCGCGTCCACGGCCGTTTGATCAGTGGCAGTCGGCTGTGAGCGCCCGCGCTGGATCGCGTCCACCAGGCTGACGATGCGCTCGTTTCTATACCGCCCCGCTGTAACGGAGCGTTGTATGACGCGCCATCGGTCTTCGAGCGTGGGCAGATCCCGGGACAGCAGGCCCGAGGCCGTTCGGACGGCCTCCCAGTCCGTGTCGCCGTGATCCAGGATGGCGCGTAGTAACTTGACGTCGGTCGCCGGTGTCCACTTGCGCTTCCGCGTTTCGTCGTGATCGTTTGATGATGACTGCCTTCTCGGTGCTGGAACGGGTTGATCGATATCACTCTCGTCGTCCGCCATGGCTGACAGGTCCAGCTCGGTGCAATCGTCGCAGTGGCCGTACTCGTCCATCCTGTAGGCAACGAATCGCCAGAGCTGCTGGCATTCCGTGGGCGTTAACCGTCTCGGCGCGTCCAGCGACGACGCGACCGTCTCCCAGTCGATGGCGACCGATTTCTGCTTCGACAGCACATGGTCTCTGATCGTTTTGATCAGCGCGTGCACCAATCTAATATCATATCCGAACAGCGACGTCCGGTACTTCTGCTGCTGCTGCTGCTGCTCCTGCCTCGTCTCCTGTTTCGCCTTTCGTGACGACGGCGCCTTCCGCATCCGCGGCTGCCCGGCCGGCGACGCCTGCGCGTCACCGTTCGCCATGGCCAACGACGCCTGCGCGTCACCGTTCGCCATGGCCAACGACATGAGCCCATCAACGCCGTCCTGCCCGGAACGTATCGGCGGTTCCCCCGGGAACATCATCGTGTTCATGCTGCCGGCAGCCACGGCGACGTGCCTGCCACAACCGGCTGCAACACTTTGTCCGTGGCGCGCCACACACAGGTCTCTCGACGACCCACAGTGGCGGCACCAGGAAATTGCGCCACTGGGCCAGCCGTGGCCACTGCCCTGCCACTGGTACAGGTGGCGGAACTTGAACCACCAAACCCCTCCCCGCCAGAAGGGGCACCTACTCGCTACTATGTGCAGGGCTTCGTCGCTCCCACCCGGACGTCGGACACGCACGTGCTGGCATGCTAAGGCCTTCCGTCGGGTTTCTGGCGCTGTCGTCGTGCGTGACGTGGCGATTCGGTATCGGGCCGGGCTCGGCGTGGCGAGCAACCGACGACAACGCCCCTCGTGAATCGTGGTTGATGGCCGACGTCGTCTGCACGTCGGTGGCCGCGCCCGCCCGCCTTCCACGGAGACTCGGTCGCCTCATTTGGGCCATGTCCACGGGCAACAAGGCAGCCGTCCTGGCCGGTGTCGACCGGCTCGAGATTCGGGATGTGCCGATGCCGCCGGCGCCGGGTCCGAACCAGGTCGTTGTCCAGATCAAGGCGCTCGGGATCTGCGGATCCGACGTGCACTGTACGCGTGGCGGGGTCGTACGACCGCCGTTCCGTCACGCCTGACACGTACTGCGATGGGCGCAGATTGGAAGCACGGCCGCATCGGGTCGTTTGTCCTGGAGAAGCCGATGGTAATCGGGCACGAAAGCGCCGGGATCATCGCGAAGGTCGGCCCCAATGTCCAGCATTTGCGGGTCGGCGACCGGGTCGCCATTGAACCCGGCGAATCGTGTCGAACGTGCCGCTTCTGCAAGACGGGGCAGTACAACCTCTGCCCGGGAATGAAATTCTTCGCCACCCCACCCTGTCCGCTCGTTTCTGGCGTTGACATTCGCACGGCTCACCCTGCCACGTCGTACAGATGACGGGTCGCTGTGTAATTTCATCCTGCACCCGGCCGACCTGTGCTTCCGGCTGCCCGGTAATGTGTCGCTCGAGTGTGGCGCCCTGTGCGAGCCCTTGTCGGTCGGCGTCTACGCGTGTCAGCGTGGCCAATGCCAGCCCGGGCAAACCGTCGCCGTATTCGGGGCCGGGCCGATCGGTCTAGTGTCGATGATCGCCGCCTTCGCCTTCGGCGCCGTTCGCGTCATCGTTACCGATATCAGCGACGTAGGCGGGGTCGTTCCGCATGGCGGCTATCGCTGATGGCGGGGGTGGGCACAGGAACGGCTGGAGTTCGCGAAATCCATGGGCGCGTCGGCAGTCGTCAACGTCAAGGCCCTGAACGAGAAGGTCAGCAATGCGCAATAACGATGGGCTTGTGGCGTGGCCTGATGACCGTGCTATTGCTACTGCACAGGAAGTGGCGGCAGCCATCATTGGAGCGAACCAGGGCGAACCGGTGACCGCTGGGCATCATACACGTGCTTGCGCCTGCTGGAGACTGATCCTCCTTCAGGTATCGCTGAGTATCGAATGCAGCGGCTCGGAACGCGCTGTGCGTCCAGCGATCCTCTGCACACAGCCGGGCGGGTGCGTCACCCTGGTCGGCATGGGCAACGATAACGCCAACATCCCCATCATCGACGCCGCCGTTCGCCAAGTTGATCTCCGAGGTGGGTTGTCGTTTCCGCGACCCCTCCCATGTACTGAACCACACACTGCTGCTGCTGCTGCTACAGGCATCTTCCGGTACAAGAACACGTACCCGACGTGTATCTCACTGCTGGAACGCGGACTCGTCAACGTCGTCCCGCTGATCACCCATCGTTTCTCGCTGGAGACCTGGGACCACGACAACCTGATCGACGGGTTCGAAACGGCGCGGACCGGCCGTGACGGCGCCATCAAGGTCATGTTCTCCTTGTAATACGGTACAACAACAACAGCAGCAGCAGCAGCTAGCAGCAGCGTGCCCTGGGCCAGTGCCAGTGTGTGAGCGGCGGTGCATCTCTCTCTCGTCGGCTTCGCAGACGCGCTTTTAGACGTTTGGTCGAGTCCGCTGCGCCAGCCATGGCGCCGATGATGGTGATGGTGGCCGGGGCCGGCAGCGGGGTCGGCAAGAGCACCGTCTGCCTGGCGCTGCTGATCGCCCTGCTGCGTCGCGGCGGGTATGCGCCCGGCGACCTGGCGTACGTCAAGCCGACGACCCAGTGCGAGGGCGTCCAGCTGGTCGCGCGTTGGTGCTCGGCGAACGGCGTCGCGTGCCGGGGCATCGGCCCGGTCGTCTACCGCCAGGGGTTCTCCTATGCCGTCATCGACGGGACGGTCCCGCCGGATGACCTGCACCGCGATATTGTCGAGGCGGTCCGCGAGGTGGCGACCGGCAAGAAGGTCGTCATCGTCGACGGCGTCGGGTACCCGGCCGTCGGGTCGTGCACGAAGACGTCGAACGCGGACGTCGCTGCTCTGCTGGGCATACCAGTCATCTTCGTTGTACGTGGCACGTTCGTTCCATCGGGTGGGCTGGACCGTGACGGGCACACCTGCTGGCAGGGTCCTGAAGGCGTCGGGAACGCTATCGACAGCACGGTCATGGCGCTGTCGTTCTTCGGCGAGCGCCGTGTCCGCGTTCTGGGCGCCATCTACAACCGGATCAGCATGGAGGGCGGCGCCCGCCACACGCTGGACAATTGCAAACGCTACGTAATCAGACGGCTGCGGGTTGGACGGTCAGGGAACGTGCTGACCGCCTGCCCAATGTACACAGGTCACGACGTACTTTGAACGCGAACGGCGCGACCTGCACCTGTATGGATTCCTGCCCGACTGCAAACTAGCCAGCATGAGGTCCAGCCCGGCCGCCGCGTGTGCCTTGCCGAATGCACGTCAACTGCCCGTCGAGAATCTCACCCCGGACGAACAGGCGCAGGTCGTTGCCGTCGAGGCAACGCTTGTCCCTCACATTGACCTGCAGCGGATCCTCGACGACCTCGCCGCATTCTCGGTGGAATCATCACGTTCGTGATTAAACAAAGGGCGAGTGTGGTCGGCACGTTACGCCGCCATTGTGTCACCACGCTTCCACACCTCACTGGGCTGGCGCCCATCGTTGCTTCACCTGGACACTTCTGTACTACGTATGGGTACGATGACACGACGCGCGCCGGGCGCAGGGTCGCATGGCAGCGGCCTGTTGCAGGATGCGTTCCCCGGCGGGGCTGCTGGCCGCCAGGTCGATGCGCTCATCGGGCGGCACGTGTTGGAAGGTTTCAATCGACGGCGGGTCCCCGACCGACATGGTCAGCGTTTCCGTCCGCTTGAACACGGACAGGCAGTCCCGATTGCCAGGCCAGTTCGGCAACGGCAGGCGCAGGATCTCGTGGAAACGACTAACCAGGCCGAGGTGGAACGCGGCGTTGCCCGTCTGGGAAAAGTCGCCTGGGTCGACACGCACGATCAGACAAACAGGACGCGTCCGACAACCTCGACGCTGCGTACCATGGAGCGTGCGCCCGAACGACTCGCCAATGTACAGGACAATGTCGCCCGTGTACGCCTGCAGGGCGACGCTGCCCATGTCGGACAGGTCGGGCCAGCACAGGAACAAGGTGCGGCCGGTATGCTCCTGCAGGACAGCGGCCAGGTCGTCGCACGCGAGGACGTCGGGCGGGCGGGCGACCCGGTCGAATGCGACAATATCGGCACCGGTGCGCTGACGAATAAGGCGCGCCCAGTATCCCCTGGACACGCGCGTTCCTCAGATGGTGACGGTGGAGAACCCCACCCGGACCGATCGCCTACGTGCCGGCCCCGATCTCGATCACAGGGGAGAACTGTGCGATCACCTACACAGAACGCCGGGTGAGCATCGTCTGCCTACGAGGTCCCGTTCTATGCGGTCCGCCCCACGAATACGGCCTGGCGGCTGGGCACAGCGTGCGCCATCGGCAGGCGGATCGCCTCGTGGCACCTCTGGTACCACAGGAAGACGCGATCCCGGTCGGCGTCGCCCAGGGCCGGGTCGAACAGGCGGCCGAGCGGCAGCCCGTCCGCCGCGGCCTGCCGCATCGCCGACCGGTACGCCGACGACAGGTCGTCATCCCACTCCAGCACGCCGTCCGTCATCGCCCGGTTCGCATCGCTGTGCGGCGCTCCGAGCGGAATGTTTGGCGTTTGCAAGCCGTAGACGAACGCGTTGGCGAACCCAGACGTCACTGGCGCTGGTTAACCCCATCTTGGCGGCCACCGGCACCAAGACGTTCCCGTCGGCCAATGCCAACGTGCTACGAGTCAACAGCGTTTTCGAGTTGGATCCGGTCACTGATAGCGTCGTGCAAGCGAAAGCGACGGTGTCGCCTACTCGCCAGCACCGATGTGCGACGAATCGACTGGCAACCGTGGACGGGGCGTGACTCACGAAACGAATGTCGATTCCGGATTCGGGCCGGCGTGCCAAAAGCCAATCGGCGCGGCCATGTCGCTGCTGGTCCTGCTGGCGTGCCTGATGGCAGGCGCACAGTCAGCCTGCCTGCACGTTGACGCATTCGTCATCAACGACGAAATCAGATGGCGCCTGTTCGGCACTCGGGTCGAGCAGGCCACATCCGACCTGATGTCGACGGTCAGCTCCATGTTCCAGGCCTCATCCGACGAATCATCTCCATATGGGTGCATTCGCGTACGACTCGCAGGTGGGGCATCTCCCGCGGGATTGCAATGGGCGTCATGGGCATTAACCGTGGCGCCCAGGGCAAACGACGTGGACGATGACGAACCCGATGGCGTACCCGACCTGTGCCCAAACAGGCCAGTGTGGACCGGATACGATCGGTACAGCAGTAGACCCATCGGTGATGCTGGACGCCTTGAACGCCTGGGTGAAGAAGGACGCAATGACGAAACTGACCAGCCGGCCGGTGATCGTGCTCCTGACGGGCGAGTCGTTCCCGGGCATGTCCCGAGGCATATCCAACCAGGGAACGATGTGCACGGAAGATGCCCAGGTGGCTGTCAGCGTGACGACCGGCGATCCGCTCCACGATGCACAGCTGGTCGCACACGAGATCGGCCATATCGTCAACATGCCGCACAACGCGGACAAGAACTCAATCATGGGTTCGTGCAGAACGTTCGGTTCGTAACGGCGCCCAGGGCACGCTAACAGTCGCCGCAGTTGAACAGTCCAGGTCGTCGGCAATACCAGTCAGGTTCCTCGAGAGCGATCTACGGCATGCCCAGGGTGCGTCCTGCGCACCAGACGTTGGAAACGCACCATCACGACGGTGCGGGAATGGTATCGTTGACGAGGGCGAGCAGTGTGACCCGGGCCTGGCCGAAGACGCGTGCTGTACTGACGCCTGTCAGTTGGCACCTGGTTGCCAATGCGCTTATTCCGATGCCTGTTGCGTCGACGGTCGTTTCGCGCCCGCCGGCCACGTGTGCCGCCCAGCACGGCACGGCGTCTGCGACCAACCGGAAGTGTGCACGGGTGCGTCAGGCGCCTGCCCAGTGGATCAGTTCGCACCGGTCGGAACAGAGTGTGACGACGACCTTGGCGAATCGTCATCGTGCTACGACGGGCGATGCGCGTTATCGCTCAACAGTCAATGCCGAAAGCGTCCAGGCGACCAGCATTCGTTCGCGTGCGCGTCGCATCGCTGCGATGTACGTTCGATCCCGGTTCCGTGCGTCTCGTACGATTAACGATGTGGCGCAGAGGTTGTACTGCAGCGAATCTCCAGGGCTCTCACAAATGTCAGGGGCCTGCACGAAATTCATTGAGCGGATCGTAGCCAGTGGGTCGCCGTGCGGTGACGACCAGGTCTGCGTCGACGGGGCATGCATCGCGAAAGGGGACGCCAGTGCAGAACTGGTCGCCATGTCGACCATGCGGAGCGGCGCGCCGTCCGCCTGGCAGATCTCGGCATGGAGCACGTGCCGGCCCTCCGGCACCGGGTGCATCCAGACGCGACAGGTCTCCTGTCCAGACGGCGGCGGCGCGTGCCCCACACCATCGCAGCCCATCACTGCACGACGCCCGTGCACCTGCCCCGACGACGTGTCGAGTTCGATGCCGGCGTCGCCGATATCCGCGCTGCCCCTCGTCACGCTCGCTGCCGCGATTATCTTATCCTAAACGGAACGATCAATTTGAATGTGGGCTTGACGTTCTGCCTACGTCGCCAGCCGCACGTTCGCGGTCCTGCAGGCGCAGGTAGGAAATGAATGAGTGCCCCGAGCACAGGTGAAAAGTCTGCTAATTTGCATTTTCCGGTCGTTGTGTCGCCCCCGTCCCTCAAGCAAAAGTGACTCCGCGGTCGTCATGTTGAGGTTCGATGGCAGGACGGCGATCGTGACGGGTGGTGGTGGGGCTCTAGGACGGAGGTGCGATGCGTGCTAACGCGTGTCGTGGCTGATATCGATGACGTACCGACGATGCCTATGTAGCTATGCGCGGATGTTGGCGCGTCGCGGGGCCAATGTTGTCGTCAACGATATCAACGCGTAGGCGCGCTGCGAATCACTCGGATGGTTCGGATCTGACGCCCCGACGTGTGAAGGGCACTTGCAGATGAGACGGTGGCGTTGATCAAGCAGGAAGGTGCAGGGAACGCGGTCGCTAACTATGACCCGGTGGGGTCCGATGGAGCTCGCGTTGTCCGAATGGTCAGGCTTTTCGGAACGAAATGAAAGAGTCAGCCACCACTAACGTTCCGCAAGGCAGTTGAGAAATTTGGTCGCATCGGTACGGGGCAGCGCTTGTCCCGACACGATAAACAGAACGGCTATAAGGGGCTTGAGTCACAGACATTGTCATCTGCAACGCCGGATCGCTGAAAGACTCGACGTTCCATAAGATGTCGACTGAGGACTGGGAAGTCATGAACGATGTTCACGTTCGAGGAGCGTTCCACGTCGTTCGTGCCGCCTGGCCGCTGATGCGCGAGCAGCGCTATGGACGGGTAATCCTGACGTCGTCCAGTGTTGGCTTGTTCGGGAACTTTGGAGCAGCAAACTGTATGTGAAGCACTGGCTGTTGCGCGGGCTGCTGTCTTACACTGTGGGTGTCGCCATGCAGATGGCGCTGCGAAAATGGCATTGCTCGGCCTGGCAAACACTCTCAGCATTGAGGGCGCCAAACACGGCGTCCATGTCAACACGATTACGCCACTTGCACATTCGCCGCTCAGCCAGGGCGTCATACCAGCCACGTTATTGAACATCCTCAACTGGTCAGGGTCGCCATTGATTGCCATTCGTTCCCTGATCTGACAACGGCCCTGCAGCGAGTACGTCGCCCCTGTCGTCGCGTACCTGTGCCACGAATCGTGTACAGAAACAGGTACGTTCGCTGCTGCTGCTACTGCTGCTGCACAAACGTCCATGCACAGATATTAACCTTTGCCCAGGAGGGCTGTTTGAGATCGGTGCTGGATGCACATCGCGACTGAGATGGCAGCGAAGCCGAGGCATGCAACTTGCCATGCCACATGAGGCGTCTTCGGTCGAACACGTGGCGCAGCATTGGGCGGGTGTTAACGATTTCTCGTCTGGAACAACGTTTCCAACATCAGCAGCAGAAGTGGTGGAGCACATCAGTGCCAGAGCCGTCCTGCTGACAGATCAAGTTTCCCCAGCCAGTACATCTTTCGACGGGTTCAAGTCGCGGGAGGTCGTAATTGCTGATCGCCTCAACGTTGCTGTTCGAAAACGCTGACAACATGCCATAGGTAGTAGAGCGGCTGCAAACCGCAATTGAGACACAAGGTCAAGGAGCAGGGACAGGTAGCCGCTCCACAGACAAGTACGTACTAGTGGATGGGCCAGACGGGCGGTCTGCATCCTTCGTTATCGACAGCAAAGGCCCCACGCCAAAGCTTCACACAGACCCGGCCATCGTAAGCGGCATACGGCCAGACCGCGAATACGAGCTCGCCGACACCGATTTCCAAACGCTGATGACGAAGATGGATGGTGGCGTACTTCGCGACTCGATGTCGACGACCGTGACAACAGCTCTAACGTTAGGCAGTGCAGTATGCGGTATGGCCATGCTATGAAGCCACGCATAGCAACCGTCGTACGACGAGTATACCGTATAATATCAATGGGCAACAGTATTTGGGCAACGTACTGTGTACTATGATCAATCATCGTCATCTTCCTCAGCGTTCGCCTGTTCGCATTCGTCGATCCATTCGCAGTACACGTCAACAGGTTCGGTCAGACCTGGACATGCACGTTAAGGAGAGCCTACCGTCCATGACAGTGACAACAGTTCTTACTGTTTATCGGCATTCTATAGTTTGCATCACAAATTCTGCACGATATCTCTGCAACGTTCTCGCTTCGCTTCCTGCAGGCACGACGCCGTGAGCGTTCCCGAAGCGAGACATCAGCACACACGCGCGACAGCCGTACATCTTGCATTCGACAGTGAGCGAATGATTGCAGAACGGGCAATCGAATGCCGTCGCCAGTTTGTCAACAACCTTCCTGACGACGCGCTTCTTCGACTTGCGCTTGCCCATGGCGACAGCGCACGACGGACGCCAGCCGGGCTTTCTCCGCCACGGCGATCTGCGCGACAGCCCGTCATCTGGCGCTGCCTCGGCACCGCCGGCTACGAATACGCCGAATTTAATCGGGGCGATTCACCGACCAGAGGCCTATTCGTTGGCACTGCACAGAAGAAGCGGTCTCGTTGACTGCGTGATCAGTGGCCCACCTCTGGGTATGGTCATCGATACCCGGTTCGCCATGGCTAGCGGGTCGCAAACACATGTGTCGTTGTACGGGAGGATGCGTGCACTCTTCCGGCTAGGAGAATGCTTAATTATCTCTCATTGTATGATGCGCCTGGTTGGCCTTCCTCGGACTGGTCATCGTCATCGTCGTCGCTTTGGAGGATCTTCAGGATCATGTCGCGACGCCGTCGGCTGACGGTCTCTGGGCGGAACGTACACTGGGCGGCTTGGGCGCGAAGCGCCTCTTTCCGAATCGAGTCGCGAACGACCCGATGTCTGGACTGGTCCCCAGAGAACGCGAACGGCTTCACGACCGTCACGTTGCCCTGTCGTAGTTTGTCGGCGTTCCTGACGTGGAACACCTCCTGTTCCCGTTCCTGCTGCTCGCGCTTCTGACGCTCCGACAGCTGCTTTAGCTGCAGGAACCGATGCAGGCCTCGGACGACAACAGGCCCCCTTGCTGGGGCCACAAACGGTGTCGGTGTAGGCGCGAACGAGCACTCTTTCAGCTCGTTCTCTTCCATGGCCCGGCGAGCGGCATCCAGCTTGGCTTTCTTGCTCTCCTGGTACGCCTCGATCCGTTTCGCAACGTCTTGAGACTCGGAGAATTGCCACCTGCGAAGGAGTAGGTTACCGTTCAGACGACGCGCTGTCATGATTGGCAAGAACGTACACTCCAGATGCGGTTGCAGAATGGGACGAAAGGCGCGGCCTAAATGAGCACGCTTCGTTGACCTTCGTATCGATCTCCTCTTTTATGCGTTCGCGTGCGTAGAATGCCCTCTCGTTGCTCATCAACCGCTCATGGGTCCGTCTGGCACTTGTGCCGCCTTCGGAACGGGACGACACCAGCTGCTTGGAGCGCTCGTTGATGCGAGGATGGAACTCAAATTGTGAGAAGAACTCTTCCCGAACCTACAGACAGGTGTCATTCAGGACTATTGCGAGAGAACGGGTGGTATCGAGACGACCATATCACGCGTCTCGTTGCGCTTCTGGGAGTCAACCAGCGAAAGGCGGTTGAAACTGTCCTGCACCGACGACGCCGACTTCCTGTGCTGGGCTCCAACGCTAGCGGAGCGCCGGGCAGGTCGTCGATTCCCTTCTTCCGCGACGTTCATCGTTCTCGACAAGCGTCGCTCCTAATCGAATCGGGTTAGGCAACTATTTGAATGTTGAGGGATCGTCGGTTACGGCTTGTAGGCGTTGCCGTTCGATGAAATCGACGGGCATATCGTGTGAGGCCTGCAGGCGCTCCACGAGATGCTTACTGGTCTCATCGATGACCGGGCGGAACGTGCACAGGTCGTCAGCGGCAGCCTGCGCTTGTTGGCGTCGTTGTGCCCACGTTCCACTCGATTCCTGTACGAAGGTAAAGTCAGCCCCGAAACAATCTATCGAGTGGACAACCCTGTACCTGGCGAAGCATTCGCCGGCGTAGAGCAATGCTGACGGTCTTCTTGTTGAGTTCAGGTTTGAACGGCATCTCGGCAGCGAGTTCATCCAGATGCGCCTGGCGCAGCGCCTCCTTCTTCAGCGCCTCCTCGCGTTGCATGTCGCTGAGTCGCTGAGACAGTGGCCGTCTCTTCGCCGACATCAGTCGCGATCGTCGGCTGATTTCTGGTGTGAACGACAGTCCACTCGTTTCCTGCGCTTCCGCCTGCTGGCGTCGCGCCTCCAGTTGCATGGCCTTCTCGTGCGCCCGAGTTTGCAACCGCTCAGGAACGGGGACGCGGGACGACAGGACCGAAGATTTCGTGGGTCTTACCTTGGGCCGGAATGTGCATTCGGCAACGGCGCTGATTTCGCTGATCTTCTTCATCGCTTCCCGCTCCTGCTGACGACGCTTATGGTCCACTACCCATTGGGAGATGCGGGCGTCAATGGCGCTGGCAGAACGGGATTTACGACGCGGTTTGGCAGGCGGAGAGGAAGGCGTAGGGACGTCTTCGGATCGCGGCGAGCGTTTCGTCAGGGAGAACTCTACTGGGATGGTGTACTTGTGCAAAGGCCGGTATTTGGCATTCGGATGCGATGTTGAGCCTAGGTACTCTTCACAGGCTTTGATGTCTCTCTCGAGGCGGTCAAGCATAGACGTTTCGGCGTCCATAGACGGTGGCGAACTGCGTCCTACCGGGCGTCGGCAGAACGAGCCCAGGTCAACGCGATGGGAGCAGTCGCCGTGTGACGAGCTGACAGGAGTTGCACTGGTCTACGCTGCAGTGCGGTCGTCAGCCGTCAGCTTATGAAGAAACGCCGTCATGGATTGGCAATATTGCTCATCAACGGGCTGACCGGAGTGGTAATGTAGGCCGTTCACTTGGGTGTCGCAGCAGGAAAGGGATCGAAATATATAAAGTAGAGTAACAGTACGTGATAGAGCCATCGCAGTATCACATGGTATACCGGATCGGTTTCGTCTTGTTGTTTTCCATGTGCACGGTCCACTCCATTGAAAACTTGGGCGGGTGCTCAACTTCATCAATGACGGCCTTCTTGATCGCCTTGCCAAGGTTCATGATTAGATCCTTGTTGTCAGAACTGCACAACGATTCAGCGGTTCTGGCCTGGCCCAGGTCACGATTGACTTTAACATACGTTCTGTTCCAGACGGAGATTCGGTCGGCAGCGCGACGCCTCGAGATAACAGCACCGCAAACCTGCATGACGGAATCCGATTAGTACCCATATCATAAACAGGACTAGACAAGGGAGGTAAGCGACCTCGTCGCCGGTCGGATCAATAGCCTCTCCGATCAAGCCCAGGACGAGGTTGTCCCAGTACTTGTCCAGCTGGGACCTGTCATGTTTGATGTATAGTATCTGTTACGACCTAGATCAGCAGCGCTCCACTAATGAAACAGGATGGCCCACACCCTGAGAAGATCGCGTTCATTACCACAGAGCGATCGTATTGCCATCAGGAAACACGTACCATTTGCCGCCCTTCTCATTGGCCGGATCTTCCCACATTGGTTGGATACCCTTCTTGAACAGGTGGTAGTTGCTCTTGAAATCGATGCAACTCGGCCATATTGCATTTCTATAATATCTACACCAGCGAATACCGTTCAGCAGTCGCACCAAGGGCGCGCATCCGACGACCACACACCCCCAGAATCCCTCGACCGTCTCGAACGATCCGACGGCAGTCAGGTTCTGCTCCCATTCGCCGCTGCCCCCCGAATGGCTGCCGTTGGCCGGCGCCTGATAGTACCACAGGGTCCACGGCGACTGCAACGGATGCAGATCGGCGCCGCTGCCGCTGCCGTCCGCCATCGCACCAAACCCCACGCAGAATGACACGAACGGACCGCCCCACCCGTGGCCTGCGGACTGCACTCGTTCAACAATGGGTATTGGCGCTTTCAGGACAAAATTGGAATTTTGCGGTGATTTCACGGAGTCCGTGAAATCGCGCCGCATCGGGGGCGCCGCTTGTCGTCATGATCGTCAGCGCCGTCAGACGTCATCACGCATCTGCGGACACTCGTTTACACTGCTTGTATGGGTACTATATACTGAACCTTGGCAAAAACCATCTTGCGTTTATATACGGAAAATCTCCCTCGACAATATCGAACTGGATCCAGAAGTATGAACGTGATGGTTCGGTTTCTCGTAAGGTGACTCGTCGCATCTACAAGAAACATTCCGAACGTCAGCGCCGTTGGATCGTGGAACTGTTCTCTGAACACCCGACGTTATTCTTGCACGAAGCGAGGGCGCGGTTTGCGGGCAAGTTCGCGAAGTATATCTCCTGCTCTGAAATATGGGCGATTCTGCAAGAAGCTCGCTTCACTCGGAAACATGTTGAACGCCGTGCCTTGCAAATTCGAAAACTGGACATCGTTCGATTCTGCAATGATATGCACTTGGTTCGTTGGTCCCGGGAGAGTCTGGTCTTTCTTGACGAATTCGGGGTCGACAATAGGGACATGTTGCGTACCAAAGGGTTCTGCCTTGTTGGGAAACGCCTAATATACAGAGGGCAGTTCTCCCGGAAGCCTCGACGCTCAATGCTTGCGTTCGCAAGCGTTCGCGGTCTGGAGACGTTTTCTCTGTGGAAGGGACTTTCGATCGCAAGACATTTTTCAACTGCTGTCGTCAGTTCGTTCTGCATCATCCTGACATACGCACGTATCCGGGTCGTATGTCTGTCTGGATCATGGACGGTGCTCGGATCCATTGCCATCCAGGCATCGTCAATTTCCTGCGATCGCTGGGCATTATGCCGATTTTTTTTGCCAGCCTATTGCCCGTTTTACAATTCCATCGAGTTACTATTTGGGATGATCAAGCGGCGGCTTCGCGAGCTTTATGATGAGCGCTCCGGTTCCGATATTACTGCTGTCATCAATGACGTCTTGGTTGAGTTCAGCAACCGTTCAATGGAGGAAGTCTTCAAGAAATGCGGGTACGTTTGCGATCACGAATTCGATCCGTCCATCGGCATGCACTGCGACCTGAAGGATCTTGAATTTGATGTTACTGTACGCACTGAACAACCCTGGCATCCATTAAGGGCTGTATGTGACATCGTTCAACTTGTAGGTTGAGAACCGGGCCACCTGAAGCTAGGAAGGATATACCACGTCGCGGCAACTGGCAACCTCGTGCACGTGTACTCGCTAAGTTCAATATACTTCAACACTATAAGCCACTGGTGCGTATTATCGATGGTAACATTCGGGCAAGTCTTCATTTAATGCCTTATGCTTCGTCCATGTTCTCCATATCGTTGTCATGATCGACGTCGACCTCATTCGTAATCTCAGCCGCGATCCTGCGCCCGAAATCGGATTCGCCTGGACGACTGGCTGCTTCCATCGCGGCGATCATCTCTTCGGTGTCAGCAGCGGCTTCATGTAGTGATTCAAGCTGCGTCATGAGCAGATTGACGCCCGCCGTGACTGTCTTGAAGCCCGCCGTGACTGTCTTCGCAGTGTCCAAGATGTCTTCCAGCTTCCTCTTAAATCGTTCAGATACACATCTTGTTACGCGCATGCTCGTCTGCATGTTGTGGAGGACAGCACCCGAGTCTATTGGAACCATGCGGAACAGGTGGGATAGATGAGGTGGGGGCGCCTCTGCCGCCCTTTCTTCACGCACCTGCTGCGGCTGGGCCTCGATCCACGCCGCCCACTGCAACCAGTTCGTATCATAGGCGAAGTACTCCGGATGCAGTCGTCTCAGCGATTCCTTCCGGGCATCCACCAACGCGATAGATGCTGCGCCGGCGCGATCCCTCTCTCGCTGTAGTAGAGCGTTCGAGACAAGTTTGAACATTGCCGCTGACGTCACCGACAGCGAGTAGCGGTGCACGTACAGAGTGAGCGTCTTACCACAAACGTGATTGAGAACGTCGCTGTTACGATAACGCGATGGCGGATACGACCGCTTCGCGCTTTCATCGTGCACGACAACGAAATGGTCCAGATCGGCCGCAGTGGGCTGCTCCTCCGACCAATGCGGCGACCGCCCATCATCGCCGAATCCGACGTGATTCCGGATGTATCCGGCGACTTTCTCCCACATCTGCGACGCCAGGTCATCGTACGAGCTGCAGAGAACGTCCCAGGTCCCGAGAGACGGCACCGACGTCTGTCCTTTAAAATCGCGAACGATGATCTTGAAGCACAGGTGGTAGAGTCCATCACGCTGAGCGACGTCCATGACGGGCAGCAAGTCGCGGTTTGGCCGTCCGACGGAGTTCGCCGGATCGGGAAACGAGGGGTCAGCTCTCGCTTGGCGCTTCCGCTACCTGCTGATAGCCGTTGCGGCGCAATTCGAGTGCGGCGGGATTTTCCCCGCACGACTCCAATTTGGTGCTGACGCCGCCAATAACGGTATAGTAACGGGCGTATACGCAGCAAGATGCCACAGTGAACGTTGAAAACGTGTTTAGAAAAGCGGTCGGAAGGCGTTCAGGGCAGCAGGTGGTACCCTGTTTGGGATTGGTGGGCGCGAGACGCGGGTGAACAGAGCCGGTACAGCATGTAGAAGCCGAGGAGGGCGGTGATGGCAGAGGCGGAGACGATGGTGATCAAGTACCATAGGCCAGGCAGGAAGCATTGGCCGTAGCACCAGGAATTGGCGGTGATCCGGGCAACGAGGCGCGGCGTCTCGCTGAGGACGATGGTGGTGTCCGGTGCTCGGGAGATCGACCCGGGAACGCAGAGCCCGCCAACGCCGTTATTGCTTGTGATCTGAATCCGTAGGTCGTAGTTGCCGAGTTCGACCGTCATCTTGCCGTCGCGAATATGTGCACACCCACGTTGGGCGACGCATGCCGAGCACGTCATGTTCGCCCCCGTGTTGCACGCGCATTGCTCCACAGCAAACAACGGGTAATCCACGCGCCGGTCATTGTGGCACGCCCCCGTCAGCATCTCGCATGTTTGCGACCTTGAACACCACATGCACCCTGCCATCGTTCACACAACGCCAGGGCAGGCGTGGACCCGCCCGGCTTACCCGTGTGCGCCGACGTGCAATCATGGCAGGTGCCGTACTTGGAACACAACGCAGATGCTGCCCCGACCAGCAGAACGACGGCCGCGACGCGAACCGTCATGGCCAGAGGATGACCCCGCGCAACCGCCTCGTGTGCGTGTGTGTTTGCGTGCGACGGCGCGGGATTCCTCGCCGGAACTGCAACCGAGACTCCGTCCGTCGTCGGGCGCCGCCGGCTGTGACTCGGGGGGGGGGGGGTCCGTTTATGGACCCTGTACGTACCCGGCTGCGACTGCTGCAAACGGAAGTGAATTGTATTGTACTGGAATGGCGGCCGACGACGCGCGGCGGCATTCCACAAACGGTACTGGGTCGACAAAACCGGATGGGGACGCGAGCGCGGCGGCCGCGCGCGTTGTAGCACACGTCCAGACGCGATGAGGCAGTGGGGTGCTGCGTTCGCCGCCGGCGCTGCCACCGTACGTTGGGCGTGAGCACGTGTACGCTGAGCTGAGTGCCAGTGGCAGGCGGCGCGTGCGCGGCTGTCGTCGCGGATGATCCATGCAGTACGCGCTTCGTGATCCGCGCAGGGTATCGATCGTGATGGGCGTTGCAGGTCCCGAGGGGGTATCCGAAACGTGTGCGTATCGTGGAGGTGGGCCCAAGGGATGGGTTGCAGAACGAACCGGGCGCTGTAATCAAGACGGACGTCAAGGTGGCTCTGATTAACCTGCTGAGCGAGGCGGGACTGTCGGCGATCGAGGCCGCCGCGTTTGTCTCCCCGAAATGGGTGCCTCAGGTTCAGTATGGCAATGGATGGACCCGCGGGAACGTCTGACATCTGGGCAGATGGCGGACGGCGCCGAGATCATGAAGTCGATACAGAAGCGTGACGGCGTCGAATACCCGGTTCTCGTCCCAAATCTCGCTGGATTCAAACGTGCTCTGGAAGCTGGTGCTCGCCAGGTAGCGCGCTTGGTTGTGTGTTTATGCGTTCGGGCAGCAGTTACAGGTTCGTGAACAGGTGGCCGTGTTCGCGTCGGCGTCAGAAGCGTTCAGCCAGAAGAACATCAACTGCTCGATTGATGAGAGCTTTGCACGGTTTGAACCGGTCATCCAGGCAGCGCTGGAGAACGATGTGAAAGTTCGAGGGTAGCGTACCACTCTTCAATCTGCTTGCTCGTCGTCTGACAGGACGTATGTTCAAGGTACGTGTCCTGCGTGATAGGTTGCCCATACGAAGGCCCAGTTGACTCCGCTGTTGTGGCGTCCGTGTCGCGCCGCCTGCTGGACATGGGATGCTATGAGATATCCCTGGGAGACACCATTGGGACCGGAACGCCTGGCACAGTGGAGACCATGCTCTCTGCCGTGACCACGTCCATCCCGATCCATCGGGTCGCTGTTCACTTTCATGACACGGTCTGTTCGATGTGTCTAACCCGAAACGGGCGGTGCTCACGTTTGAGGTAGTACGGGCAGGCGCTCGCCAACATCCTGTGCGCCTTCTCGATGGGGGTGTCGGTCGTGGACAGTTCGGTTGCAGGTCTTGGAGGATGCCCCTACGCGCAGGGCGCGACCGGCAATGTCGCCACCGGTGCGTTGCCCTCCTTTCAGTGCGCTTCCTCTGTTACTGACATTTCGACAGAGGACGTCGTGTACATGCTGCAAGGCATGGGTATTGATTGTGGTGTCGACCTCGAGAAACTGCTCGACGCCACAAGTTTCATCTGCGATCAGCTAGGTCGCCCTCCAGCTGGGCGAGCCGCCCGCGCCCTTCTCGTCAAACGAGCTAAGGCGGGCGAATCCGAATAGCACCCAGCGGTCAGTCAGACGTCCTATGGACGCTCCCTGCAGAGTCTCATTTTCAGACATCAGATTCTTGATACATTCGTTTATCGTGCTGCCGCAGCGTCATTGTGGTTCAGCAACTCGGTATCGGTCTGCCGCTGCCGGCGGGTCTGCGCTCCACTCGTCTGGTTGCCCGGACGAGGCCGATGATGTTGCTATCCTAAGGCGCTTCTTGAGCGCCAGGTTCTCGCTGCGAAGCGTATAGAGCTGGAGGCGCATGTGAGCGATCTCCATATCCTTTTCGGTTTCATGGTCGCCTGTGTTCGTAAATGGGTCGTTGTGGTTGCCGGCGCCGGCATTATCGGTTTCAAGCAGGTTGCGACCGCTGCGGAACGATTGCCGAAGCTTGGCCCCTGTTAGCGGGCCCGCGTCTGGCTTGCGGGCATAGACAATCCTGGGGAGCGTCAGGCACAGGACGACCATGACGGTCACCACCTCCAGCGACGTGAACGACATGACGAACGATAACGTCGGGCTGGTGACCACGAACATGGACGTGGGAATGATGACTGTCGACGTGAAGAATATGGCGTACTGTGCTATACTCAACGAGCGTGTCTCTGCGAGACGCTCCCAGTCAGAACGGGCGTCAGTCGACAATGGCTACGAAGCGGCCGCACCGTTAAATTCTCTGGGGATCCACCAGCTCCTCAACGAGACAATCACGCTGGCGACGACGATGCCGCCAAAGTACACGGCCAGGGAGGTCAGCATGTAGACGTCGTATGTGCAATACTTGTCGACGACGATGCTCGTGCTGGTCCTGTCGAGCTCCATCGTGCTGATTTCAGGCGGTGACGCCAACATGCCGGCAGTGATGATGACCGCCATCCCCGTCGCCAGCATCAGGACGTGGCGTGCCACGGTCGTATCGTTCACAGCGACGACGTTCGACGTCTCGGTCCCGACGGCGGAGAATATCCTGAGCATTCGCAGGTTCTTGGCGAAGATCGTGGATAGGATGGTGACGACCAGCATCGGGAACCACGACATCCTGATGACGCACATGGTGACCGTCGACTCCCAGGCCAGCTGGATGGCCGACCCGGTCAACAGGCACGACAGGATGCAGATGACGCAGGTGAAACGGACGCTCACAGATCGAACCGCTCGCGTCCTGCGATATCTGATGATGCACCCGAGTGCCGCCAGGATGATCAGCGACGCGATGATCGATGTCGCGATCGCCAGACCCATGGTCACATCGTCCAGCTGATGTTCCACCTCGGCCATGTCCTGTCCAGCGGGCACTAATCGACACACTGGCCAGGCGATCGACTGCATCGGGATCTGGTTCACGTCCACATCGCCAGCAGGCACGTCCGGTCCTGTGAACGGTCAGTCGCGCGTTCTGCCTAGGGGCCCATATCCGGTACCCGTCATCGCTGCTGAACAGGCTGCCCTGTACGCGTAATCAGGCGTCGCTGTCGTGATGAAGGTGGGCCCAGCGTGGATCGTCCGCGGCGGCGACACGCTCTCGGTGAGGTTCGTGTCGAACACGAGCTCGTTGCCGCCCGTGATGGCGCGTACGAGCATGAGGACGTTCGGCAGGTACCCCTGCAGGAACGCGTTCTGGTCGACGGCGAAGAACCAGTTGCCCTGGCCCATGGCCGTTAACGCCGACGGGGTCGCCTGCCAGCACGCCCCACTGATCTTGCCCTGCCCCAGACCGAACCTATCGCTTCATCAGCACGAAGAACGCCAGATCTCATCTCGCGGCCACCTTCCCGTCCCCTGCAGGACGTTGATCGCGTAATCGACCATGTCGACGCCGGGGGCGACGAACAGGTCAGTACCGCTCGCGATGAACGGCGCCATTGCCGACGCGTACAGGGTCTCGTCGAGCGGGTCCGACAGGAAGGCGTAGTCAGCAGTGACACGCAGCAGCGTTAGGCGGTCGACAACGCCCAGGCAGCGATCTCGCAGGGCGGACACGCCCCGGGTTCCGTTGAACCCGGCGCCGTCGTACAGGCACGTGACATGGGCGAACCCGCCGGATGCGATCAGGTCGCCCGCCATCGCGCCCGACCCGTAATCCGGCATGAACACGTTCACGTCGTACGCCGACGCTGACTGCACCATGGACAGGTCGTTGTGAACACTGACGACCGGCACCTGCCACGTCGCGTTCCCCACGATCGCCCGGGTTGCCGACAATGACGCGTCGGCGGCAATGCCCACGCCGATCAGGTTGGTCGACGGTATCGACGCGACGTGCGCCGCCGTTGACGAATCGGTGGGCGCGGCCGGCAGGTATTCACGCACCTGACGACACGTCAGCGACGGTGCGGGGGTGCGTGCGTGCCGGTCGCCTGCTACCTGGACGCCGGCCTCACGTGCCGCCAGGATGATCCCGCTGCGCGCCTCCGCCCAGAACGCGTTGTCGGGCGCGCCGTGTACCCATTCGATGCGCCAGTGGGATCGGTCCCAGCAGAGGGCCGACCCGGTGCACATGGGGAACCCGGCGTCCTGTCGCGCCGCGTTCCCGATCGCGTTCGCGTCGACCGACGTGATCAGCCGGGGGCCCGTTTGCAGCATGGTCGTGGCGAGGCGCGACCGCGTCAGTCTCAGGGCGTACATGAGGGCGACGCTGAGGTACCCCTGCAGGTACGGCTGCGTGTCGACGAGGAACGGGACCAGGCTGTTGGGCAGCGCCATCTCCTTCGCAACGCGCTCCTGCATCTCGGTCGGGATGACGATCGTCGTGTTCGCCCCGAGGGATCGGACGGCCTGGATGACGTCGGCGGCAATGGTGCCCGTCGCGTAGATCGCTGTGACGCCGTCGTGGACGAGGTCGGCGACCTGGCCGGACAGGTTCTGGGCGACGACCTGGCCGCTGGACAGGCCCGCGCCCCGCATCGTTGCGATCCATCCCTGGCAGCGCAGGTCGTGGCTGGACAACGTGGCGACCTGGTTCAGGCAGACGGTGCTGTTCGCGTACGCCGGCAACGTCGCCAGCAGGTGCGATGCCGCCCGCGCGCCCACGACCCGGTTGTCGGGGCCCACGTGGAACACGGGACGCACGGCCGCGTCGCCGAGGAATTGCTCGCCAGAGATCACACTGGCGAACGACACCGCCTGGCCCTGCAACGAACGGATCGTCCGCATCGGCGGCGACGACAGGCTCTGCGAATTGGGCGGCGTCAGCGCAGGGCGGCCGGGCGGGGCACGCAATGACGGACGCTGGAGGACAGCTGAGCGATGACGTTCGTGAACCCGAGATCGACGGCCCTGAGGATCGCGAGCGCCTGCGCCGTCGGGGAGAACACGTCGTTCGACCAGGTGTGCAGGGGCAGGCCGCGGTCGCTCGCCGCCCTGTTATCGTTCACCCGTCAGCACCGCTGGCCCATCGCAAACGCAAACGCGAACACCGACTGCCTGGCGCCGGCCAGGAAGGCGGTGACGAACGGCGTCTTGTTGGGCTCGGCGACGATCACGGCGATCTTGATGGCGCGCGGGTCGGTGCAGGGGCAACGCGCGTTCCGGAACAGGCGGTCCTCGACGGCGACGACACCGTCGTCGTCGTCATCTGCCATGCGGTCTGTCAGTCGCGACCCCCTGTCCCCGCCGACGTCCCGCGTCACGACATGGTTGTGATCCAGTCACTGGGACTGCATGACGCCCTCCGTTCAGGCGGACGACGACGACCTCAACAACGGCTCCAGACGTATTGATCAGGTCTGCCCTGGGGCACACGGGTGCGGCGGTCGTTCGAGGGAGTGTGGGTTATATATGCATTCAGACAGAGACGGCTGCTATCGCAGAAGGTCGGCCTGCCACTTGGCGAAGTCGACCTTGTTGGGCCTGGTTCGGGTCGGGGCGGCCGTGTCGCGGGCAGACGGTCGTAGCGCGATCTGGGCACACACGATTCAGAACACGGGGCGGCGCCGCGTCGAGATGGTCCCCACCAGGTCGACCAGCTGGACAATGTCCTCGGCAGGTCCGCCCAGCTGCGTCGTGGCGGCGTGACTTGCCAGGTGGATCGCCTTCTTGACCGACTTCAGGTTGATCGAGTCGAGACTGGACTCGGTGAGGACAGCCACGGCCGCTCGGGCCTCCTTGCCGTCCTCGATATGCTTCTGTGAGCCAGTCCGGTCACGATTCTGCCTCGACGTGCCGACTGTGGGCGTACGGCTGCCATGGAATGCCAGGCGAACAGCCGAATGTAATCGGTGTAGGAGACGACGTCGTGGCAGGACGATTTGGCCACCATGGCCAGCAGGTCTCGCAGCTCCTGCACGTCGTTGAGAGAGGTCATCCCCAAGTTCTGGGATAGAAGCCGGTACAGGTCGTCAATCGTGATGGACCCCGCTATCCCATGCCGATGTCAGCTCGGACCGAAGCGCGGGAATCGATACCTCGCGCGGCCCGTCGTACAAGCGCTCGCATCGAACAGGCCGAACAGGGTCGTGACCTCCATCAAATCGGTCGCGTCGAGGTGCTTGTACTTCCGCGCAAAGCTCGGCTCATGTCGGGCGAGAAGCGCCATGGCGTTCGCCATGCCTGGCAGGGCGGCGCGGTGGGATCCGGACGCACCCACCATCGCCCCCGGGCGGGCAGTCGTCACTACTCGTACGCCAGTCGATCTCGTCGTCCTATCGTTACGGCAAGACCGTAACGGGACGCTCCACAATTTACTCGACCTTCTTCATCTCAACGGCATCGTCTTCAGGGACACCACCACGAAGGCTGGATGTGCAGTACCGGCAGCGGACAGCGCTGAGGCTGATTCGGCTGGCGAATCGGTCAGAAACGGGGACGCGGGCGCCAGGTCACGGGTGCAGCGGATCCGACCAGGTACAGAAGGGGCAGATCCGAGTCGCCGGTCCAACGCCCTGGACTCTCTCTTCCTCGGTAAACGCGTGGTTGTACACTGGTTCGCATGCCGGGTTCAATCTGTGCAGGACGAGTACCTCGCGCGATGGCGAGTACCTTTCGCAACGATGTAGACGGCGAGGACGAGGATGAATCCGTTCAGCAACGCGTGTAGGAAGGCGCCCCAGTTCCTTCCCGGGGGCGTCAGAGCGCTCATCAGGCACACGGCTTGCAAATAGCAACGTACAGTATGACCGCCCCGGCTTTAGACGCTGAGTGAAACGCGCTTAAGAGCATGCGTCGTCATGTTGATGGGCGCCGAACATACCTGCGTCGGCGTTGTCGTAAAAGCAGGTCAGCGGCCCGCTTCCGCACTGGAGCACGATGAACATGTTCTTCAGGTCCCGCTCGATAGCTTGCACGAATCAGGACGTCAGTACGGTTGGTTCGGGTTGTACTTCCAGGCGCGCTCCGTTACGAAGAATGAACGCCAGGATTGGGGCGACGATATGGTCGGCGAGCGCCCGGACGAGGTTCGAGAAACAACCGGCAACAACCTATGGCTACCGTCTCAGCACCCAGCATGTACCCATCCTGCCGAAGCGTGTGGACCAATCCCATCGACATGTCGAACACCTTCCCGGTGCCGACCAGGCGCCGCAACTCGCCGAACATCGTGAACGCTTTCTGACGGGCCACGCGCTCGAACCGCGTCTCCTCGTAGTCGTCATCCGCCATGTGCATCCCGCCGAGACAACGCGGCCGGCCGCCCAAACAGCAAACGCGATCAACAGGCTTGTCGACCAGCTTCAGACGCCTCGACGAAAAATAACAATGTGGTCCAGTGGCCACCCCCAGGCCCAGGTCGACCTGCGATTCGCAGGCGACAGCGAATGTCGTGCCAGGGCGGACAGGACCCGCAGGCGAGGGGCCGTCCGGTAGTCGGAGAACGTCGTGCGGTTTATTCGCTAGTCAATGGTGGGTGGCCCGAAACGCGCGCAGGCGGCAGGCAGGGGCGGGCCGGTCGGTCGGCGGCGGGCGTCGGGGGGACGCCGGCGGGCGGAGGCCGCGTCCGGGGGGGCGCGTGCCTGGGGCAATGCTTGGCGGTCCGTGATCGCCGCTGGGCGGGCGGGTGCCGATGGCCCGGGATTAGAAGTCACCGCCGCCGCTGCACACAGCGCGGGCAAAGTCCGAAACGCGCCTCGCCTGGTCGACCGGCGATGGCGGCCGTCGCGTTCGCCAAGCTGCTCGGCGACAACAACTTTGTGCACTATGTCACGAAGGAGACGCTGACCCTGGGGCGAACCGCCGCGCAGTCGGACGTCGTCCTCGGCGACAACAAGAACATGTCAGTGCGGTGCACCGCGTGGGTCGATCCTCGCCCGTGACGTTCGTGACAGATCGCGGTGTCATGCCCGGATCGCCTGGAACCCGGACACGTCGTCATTCGAGCTGACATGCCTGTCGAAGAACGGGGTCTTTGTGGATGGGCAGTTGAGTGGGCCAAGCAATCCTCCAGTGCCCCTGCATAGTCGCACCCTCATTCAGGTGGGCGCCCGTAGCGTGCTCCGCCGGCTCGCCCCTCTCAGACGCTTCTGGTGCAGATTGGGCCTCGACTGATATACTTCCTTCTGCCCAAGTCGACGTCGACGACAGTCGCAGTGGATGGCGAAGGGGACGTGTCGC
The DNA here is from genome assembly GCA_039704465.1 of Plasmodiophora brassicae. Classification (NCBI taxonomy): domain Eukaryota; phylum Endomyxa; class Phytomyxea; order Plasmodiophorida; family Plasmodiophoridae; genus Plasmodiophora; species Plasmodiophora brassicae. Next base: position 1,328,223 of record JASFAU010000004.1, read on the forward strand.
AGAACCCCCCGCGTGGTCTCCAAGTCAACACTGACCAGGCAACCACTGGCAAGAAGTGGAACAGGACGAAACGAGAGCGAATCAGGATGGCGCTTATGCGCTACGGGTACGTTTCGTACTGCAAACGATCTAGTCCAGTGCATTGAACGCACCAAGGTTCGGTCGGTGGGACGCGCTCGCTGGGATTCTAGACGATCGGGACTACTCTCTGGTCAACGTCCAGGTCTATTGCTGTCAGCTGGTGCAGCAGCTGATTGCCAGCTGCGATGACGCGGCGCTGGCCGCCGGCCTTCGAGAGTTGCTGAGCACTGCGCCCGTTGCGATGCCCGATGAGGACAACCCAGATTCCTCGTTGGTCGACTGGTCGTCGTTGCAAAAGAATGCCAAGAAGTGGGCGACCAGGCTGATCCTTCTTCACGTACGTAGCGTTCTGCTCCGCCCCCAACTCGTCCAGTAACTCGAGTGTCATTTAGGAACTCAAGACAGCAATTGACATGTTCGGCGAGAAGGAACTGCTATCAGACATCGGCACCATTAAGGGTGTGCTTGCGTTCGCTCCTCGGGCGACGAATCCGAATCCATTCTGATGCCATGGTCAGGTCGTCCACTTGGAGGTCATTGGGGGCGCCAGGAAGATCTCGATCTGTGCCGTGGAATCTATCGGCACGGGTTTGGTGAATTCAACGCCATTCTCAATGACGAGGCGCTCTGCTTCAAGGGTCGATGGGCGAATCGCCAAGGTTTGAAGCGGCCGGTGGCGTTAGGCGTACTGAGTGTCACCTGAATGGCGTTCGCAGAGGGTAGCAAAGCGGAAGCCGAGGAGGAGAAGGAAGATGATGACGTTTCACAAACTGGTGTCACGGCGCTGGACTCGGAAGCGGGTCCGCCTGCTGCTCCTGCGGGGACGGCTGCGGCTCAGCCGGTATCCTCCTGTGGATCTACCTGTATCTGCAAACGTTTAATTGCGCTCTCCAGGTGTCCGAAGGCCAAGGCCTGCCCGAGTGGCCGCAGCACTTAGCGCTGATCGGACGGCTTAAGCGGATCCTGGACCTTCTGCGCGTCAAGATTTCGAAAAACTACAACGGCTCGGTGTTCAAGAACGGCGGTGGCATCAACAAGCGGAAGATCGACCAGCTCGGATCGGGGGCAGATATGTCAACGCCCAAGAAGGTGGGTCGTGTCCAAAGACGAGTTCGTGAGCGGGAACTGATTCGTCGACTATCGCGTAGACCAAGCTTACGGCTTCGCGGAAGAAGTCTTCAACAAAGAAACGTGTGGACAGCTCCTGGACGATCAAAGATCAGGTACGTGCGCTTTCGGCAAAGCAATCCGAGGGTTGTAGCCGGGCTAACATCGGCATGCAGGCCGCCTTCCAGCGCGGCATTGTTGCTCAGGGTCACCCCCCTTCGTGGAACGTGTTCCGTAATGCGAACCCGTCGCTGGCTGATAAGCTGGATGCGGAAATGGACGACTACTATGACAAGTTTATCGAAGCCGTTGATCGGACAGTTGTAAGTTCAGCGTTCCGACGGCTGATCCGTGGTCTAACCCAACATAACAGATCGATTCGACAGTGGAGGAACCCTCGGAACAGGCGCCGGATGGTGACGGGTATGTGTTTCAGGTTGACGTGGTATGGCCGCCTGCTGACCTTCGTCTTTTCCAGGGACGAATCGATGACGTTTACCGTGGGTGTCGCTGTGAAGATAAAGGAGCGCATCGACCTGTTTGACATCGTAATTCCAGTTGTGGTAGCGGAATTCTGATCAGAGGTGGCAGGTTTGATCGTATGCGGGACATTTTGGCTGTGGGAGATCTGAGGCTACTACACGTTCCGCCGGACCCTGCTCTCTCAGGATTCTACCAATCATGGGCGGGCGAACACGATCTGCAATTCGTCAAAGGTGTGGTCGAGCATGGCATCGGCAACTGGGCGGCGATAATCAAGGACCCGAATCTTCCGCTGCTGTCAAGTCTTCACGGTCTGCCGGCCGACACGAAGATTCTGTCCCGGCGTCTTCAGGTACGGTTTGCTGGTCCGCGTGACCTGATCCGTTCTCCAATGGGCTGGTTTGGTTCAGCAAATCTTGTCGGCGGTCGGCCTCGATCTCGACGTCCCGCCTCTAAAGTCAAAGTATCAACCGCGTCACCCTGGCGCAAGTAGGAACTCGCGTTTGTTTAAAAGGGTACATAAGCCTGATGTTATGCCTCACAGAACCAAGTGATAGTGCAGAAGGCCCTGGCGCTAAGCAGTCTGGAGCGATCCCATCGCCAGTCGTATACGACGCCGATGGTCGTGTTGTTCTTCCGATCCAGGTCACGTCCAGCTTGAGACTCTTGTCCCTCGGTCTGAGGCATGCGTTCTGTTGTGCGCCCCGTATCTGATCCCACTCTGCCCGCAGGGACTGTCGTAAATGGACGCGGTTTCCGAGATGGCAAGCATGTGTTTCCCATCGGGTTCAAATCAGGTAACAAGGACGCCGACGTCTGCCTTCTGGCTGCTGATGTCATCGCGTTAGAACGGGACTACCCGTCGCTTGTCGACCCTGCTCGACGGTGTAAATACGTGTGCGAGGTTATCGAGGGCAGAGATGCCCGCAACGAGCCGTGTGCACAGTTTCGAGTGATTTGTGCTGATCTCCCTGATGAGCCGATCGTGGCGGACCGGCCCACCCCCGTCTGGAAGCAAATCGAGACAAGGTTTGAGCGGGAGGCCCCGTATCGCGTGACATTGTGTTGACACTGGAGATACAGGTTGGACAGCAAGCGCAATACGAGCCGAAAGAGGTCAACGATCAATGGCATGGAGAAGTTCGGTCTGAACAACCCTCTGGTGGTATCCCTGCTGTCGGAAAGCGCTGGCGCCGACGGCGGCAGTGCGGGCAACCAACAGGCGCGCCCGATGGAACCTACCGTGTCCCATCAGTCGACAGAGCCTGCGCCACAGAACGGGCATGCCAGTGACTCGTCACCCCCGGAGTCTGTATACGACGACTCGTACCGGGAAGACCAAGACGTGGTCATGCATGATCGACTGCCGTTTGGTGGGCCTCGGGTGGCGGGGAAGGAGGCTGTCCGGTCATTGCCTGCAACGATGCCAATGCCCATGGCCGTAGACTCTGATGACGACATTGACGACGACGACGATGAGAGCCAGTTTGACGATGACCCAGGGGAAGACGCTGACGCTGACGATGTTGGCGACGACGATCAGGAGGACGATTCAAGTGCAGACGAAAGCAGTGGGCTGGAAAGCGACCATGGTCGCATAAGCGAACTGTGAAAGCGTTGGTCACCATAAACTATCTTGTTGATTTCTGAGCACCGCAATGGTCCCTATCACATGGTCGTCTCGTCTCTAACGTTTCAGGTGTCAGAAACATCTTCCGCAGGCATTGTATAATAATCGTGTGGGCAATACGGGATTGGCAAGCCCCTCCATCTGCCGACCCTACACGGGTTGTACTGCGGTTTCGCCAAGGCGTGCTAGCATCACAGATCGAGGCCAGATATTTCGGGACGAGAGCACCATCAGGCGATCACCATTCCAGAGAAGGGGCTCGCGAGTCCCCCGGCGTATCCGACGTTGCTTCTTCCATTCGTCGCAACTGCCTGGCTGATCCGATGGCCGTCATCGGACGACCTTTGTTTAAACCTTCCAGCAGGACGCAGGCCTTGCAGGTCGTGGCACTCGTCATATAGCCGCACTGGGCGCATGCCTTCAACTAAGCGCGATCCAATACGTCAACGAGGCACAGAGAGCGCCGTACGACAGCCGCTACCGTTTGTTTCTTGCGTCCAGCGGTCTGGACCCTGAGCTGTTCGGCGTTCCGGATGATATTCAGGATGGTCCTCGAATCGGTCCGTTCGAGGTCCTTGATGAATTCGCGCGCATACCCACGGTACGCCTGGGGTGCATACGTGCATTCCGTGGAGAAGTAGTCCAGCTTGTTCAGGTACGCGTACATGACGATCTCCTTCTCGTACGCGTACTTGAAGGGCTTGCAGCGAGAGATGGACGAATCCACACCAGTGACAATGTCCACGCAGCGACCTGCCGAGACCTGGTCAGCGTGCAGAAACAAGGCGATGGCAATTGGGCGCAAACCTAATCTAGCGATGTCCCCACGAAGAAGGTTCATCAGAACGGTCTCGGCGACATCGTCCGCATTGTGACCAGTGACGACCTTCGTAGCGCCAATCAGCGCGGCTCCACGATCAAGCGCCTGCACGAGTACGTTAAGAACCACAAACAGCGATGATGATGTCGGCTTGTTTGACCTGTCGCCTAAAGACACCACTAACGACAACATGAGCGAGTGTGACCATCAACAAAGAGAAGTGACACGTGTACCAGAACGTGCAGTTGTTCCTTAGGCCAACTTCGGCAACAATCTCGTCCATTGTCCATCCATACAGGTCCGCGTACGAAAGCACCTGTGCGTTCTAATGTCATCGACCCGCATGAACAATATGTTACGCGGCGATACCTTTAGGGGCAAGCCGTACTCCTCCCTGTTTCGCTGAACCGTCGCTAGCGAATCATCGCGGTAACCACGAATGCCTTCGTCAATCGACAGCAGCGTCAGATTGAGACCATAGTCTCTCTCTCTGTTGAGCTTGCTTATCACATGGATCAAGACGGTGGAATCTAAACAGTACAGTGTCGGTCCGATCGTGGAATTGAATTGCGGACTCCTCACCTTTTCCTCCGGAGGCGCCAATAGCGACGTGGTCACCGCGCTCGAATAGGCGGTTCGCCACGACCGTCGCATGGATCTCCTCCTCGAAGAGCTCAAAGAAACAGGCCGTACAGACCCGCGACCCATCGGCCGGGCGCCGCACCTGGGCCTTTGCCCGCGTACAGCGTTCACAAGGCAGCGGCATGTGGGCCCCGTTGTTCGGGGTCCGTGGCGGACTCCGTGACGCACCTGACACGGCGTTCTGCTCGACACGTCTTCGTGGCGGCCAGGGACACTGCTTAGCCACGGCTGCCTGCCTCCACCATGGTCGTCTACAATTTTCGGACGCTGAAACCGGTGCCGTCGTCGAATGAGCTGCTCGACATTGTCCTGTCGCGGACGCAGCGCAAGACGGCGACGCAGGTGCACAGGCGGTTCAGCATTGCCCGCATTCGACAGTTCTACATGACGAAGATCAAGTACACGCAGACAACGTTCCATGAGCGTATCAGCGCGATCGTCGACGAGTTTCCGCGCCTGGATACCATTCATCCGTTCTACGGGGACCTGATCAATGTTCTGTACGATCGCGACCACTACAAGCTGGCCTTGGGCCAGCTGAACATGGCCCGGACCCTGATTGACAACGTCGCCAAGGACTACCTTCGTCTGCTGAAGGTGCGCAATGATGCCAGTGACGATAAGGTTGTACCTCCTAACCGACACGTGCTGACGGCATAGTTTGGCGATTCGTTGTACCGATGCAAACTGCTGAAGCGCGCCGCGCTGGGTCGGATGGGCACCATCACGAAGAAGCTCAAGTCGTCGCTTGGATACCTGGAGCAGGTCCGTCAGCATCTCAGCCGATTGCCGAGCATTGACCCGAGCACTCGAACGCTGCTTCTGACCGGGTACCCCAACGTGGTACGTTTGCCTGCGTGTCCCGTGCCCGTGTCGAATGTCCATTCACAATGCTGCCCAGGGCAAGAGCTCCTTCATCAACAAGGTAACGCGCGCCGACGTTGACGTCCAGCCGTACGCGTTCACAACCAAGTCGCTGTTCGTTGGCCACATGGACTACAAGTACCTCCGGTGGCAGGTCATTGATACGCCCGGTATCCTCGGTACGCGCGCGCCCGAGATGCCTCGTTGCGCTGGACATACGCTGACCGTCAGTGGGCACAGACCACCCGCTCGAGGATCGTAACACGATCGAGATGCAGTCGATCACGGCGCTGGCGCACCTGAACTGTGCCATCGTCTTCATCCTGGACGTGTCCGGCACGTCCGAGTACTCGATCGCGCAGCAGGTCAGCCTGTTCAAGAACATCCGCCCGTTGTTCGCCAACAAGCCGCTGGTGCTCGTTGCCAACAAGGTCGACATCCAGACGCTGGACGCGCTGGACGACGAGGACCGCGCCCTGATCGCGTCCGTCACCGAGGACGGCAAGATCCCGCTGATCCCCATGTCGAACGTCGCCGGCGACGGCATCAACGACGTCAAGACGCAGGCGTGCGACCTGCTCCTCGAGCATCGCATTTCGGCGAAGCTTCGCACGAACAAGGTCGACTCGATCCGCCATCGGATCAACGTGGCGCGGCCGGTCGCCCGCGACAACAAGGAGCGCCCGGTGCACATACCGGCGTCGGTGCTGGCGGCGCGGGCGGCGGGTGCTGCTTCCGAAGCGATGCCCGTGGAGAAGCGGCGTCTGATGCGCGAGATCGAGGCGGAGAGCGGCGGCGCCGGCGTGTTCAACTTCGACATGCGCATGCACTGGGACCTGGACGACGCGACGTGGACGCAGGACGGCATCCCCGAGATCTGGAACGGCAGGAACGTCGCCGACTTCTTCGACGCCGACATCGAGGCGCGCCTGAACGCGCTCGAGGCCGAGGAAGCGATCCGGTGCGACGACGAGGACGGGTCCGGCAGCGAGAGCGACCTGGACCCGGAGCAGAAGGCGCTCGCGCAGGCGATTGACAAGAAGAAGCGCATGCTGAAGATCAAGGCGCGCGACGTGCGCACCATGAACCAGCCGCAGCTGCCGCGAACGAAGCAGCCGGCCAAGTCCATCGACGAGTTCGCCCAGCACCTCGAGACGATGGGCCTCCCGTCCGACAAGGTACGCGAGCGCACGCGCGGGCGCAAACGCGCCCGGCACCCGCCGGCGGATGCGATGGACGTCGAGGAGGACATGGTCGACGACGAAGCTGCGCCCGCCTCGGTGAAGATTGCCCGGGTGCGGTCACGGTCGCGAGCGCGATCGATGACGCCCGGCAAAGAGAGCGCCTTCAAAGACGAGAAGTACGTCTGCGTCCGTTGCACAACGCTTTCTCTGTCGCTAACGGGTCGCTGTTGTTGTTCGCACACAGAGCGCAGGCGCGCGCCCGCAGGCTGGCCAAGATCGACCAGCGGCCGTCCAACCGGATGGCGCGGGCCGGCGAGGCCGACCGCGCCATTCGCGACGCCAAACCAAAGTGGCTGTTCTCCGGCAAGCGCGGCATCGGCAAGACCGACCGTCGTTAGAACCTGCACGACGAACGACGACGCATCGCAGCAGAATACACGACCAGCAGCCAGCGAAAGCGACCCAGGTGTTTATACGGCGACGGCCGGCATGACGATGACGACGTTGAGGATGGGGACGCCGCCGTCGCCCGACGGCCGGCAGACGATGACGCGGACCTGTCTGGTGTCGGGCGTGCCGGGCGCGATGCACCGGACGGCCACGTCCGTGTGCAGGTTGACGCCGGGCACGATGGCGGGGACGACGAACGCCGGCCTGGCGATCGTGTAGACCTGCGTGTCCAGCATGATGCAGACGGGGACGTCGAGCAGGGCGGCCGGGCCCGTGTTCCGGAACGCCAGCCGGATCAGGAACCGGGGGCCCAGGCCCAGCACCTGCGCGTTCAGGCGCAGGGACAGGTGCGACGAGACGGACCCGTGGCCCTCGGCGAGCACCTTGGCGTACGCCTGCGCCGTCGCCAGGCGCAGGCGGGCCAGGTCGCGCTGGAACACCATGTGCATCTGCGGGCCCTGCTGTCGCTCCCGGTTCATCTGGTCGACGTACAGCTGCGTCCGCTTCGGGATCGCCAGCGGCTCGTCCTGCTCGGCGGGCGGCCCCGACGACGCCTGCTGCTGCTGCTGCTGCTGCTGATTGGCGTCCAGCTGCGCCTGGCGCTGCAGGATCTTCATCGTGATGGCGCCCGTCGTCGACACCATGAACAGGCTGGCGTCCTCGCGCCCGTACTGCCCGAACTTCATCGCGGCGACCGGCGCCGAGCACGTCACCGTCGTCAGCAGCGCCCGGCCGTCGTACAGGCGGACGTCGCCGTTCGCCAGGGCGACCATGGCGCCGGACAGGTTCGACGCGCGCCTCAGCTGGAAGGCGGCCATGCAGGTGATCGGGGCGGGCAGGCGCACCGTGTACAGCAGGTTGCCCTTGACGTGGTACCCGTGGAACACGTTGTTCATGCACCCGACCAGGACGTGGTTGACGAGCAGAACGACGCCGCAGCACTCGGTCTCGGTCTCGATCGGCCCGCCGATCACCTTCCCGTTCCTGATCGAGTAGACGCGCCCGTTGCGGCAGGCGGCGACGACCCGGTACGTCACGTCGAGCAGGCCGCTGGCGTCGAGGAAGGCGGGCGCGGCGCCCAGGTCGATCTGGCGGACGACCTTCATCCCGTGCTGGTTCAGGATCAGCACCTGGCCCGCCTCGGTGCCGACCACGACCGACCCGACCGCCCTGGCGTCCTCGGACGACTTGTTCAGCGTCGTCATGCACGTGATCGGCGCGTGGTACCCGAGCGGCTTCCCGCGGCACGACTCGACAAAGGCGGCGCGGGACACGTCCGACCCGATGCCGATCAGCGTGGCCGATCGCGGCGTGATCGTCCGGCCCGCCTGGCGCAGCGCGACGAGGTCGCTGGCGCCGGCCTCCGGCCTGAGCTGGCCGGACGCCAGGCGATCCCAGATCAGGGATTCGTCTGGGTCCGGGTCGACGGCGGGCACCTGGAACTTGTAGAACGGGCGCAGGTTCCTGTAGATGTACAGGAGCGGGCCGGACGCGATCGCCAGCATCGGCACGAGCGGCGTGGCGGCGTCGGCGTAGAACGCCTCGACGGCGGTGGGCTCGTCCAGCAGCGCCATCTCGGTCAGCGCCGCCTTGCCCCGGTAGACCTTCAGCCGGCGGCTCTGCAGGGCGACGACCGCCTTGTAGTCGCCGTCGCCGTTCAGGTCGACGAGCTGGAGGCACCCGCGCGACAGGCGCGCGTTCGCCACCGGGTCGTCCCAGGCGTTCAGCCAGATCCGGGCCGCGGCCGCCGTCGCCGCCGGCTGCTTCTTCGCCAGCGGCACGTCATCGTCGCCGGCGTCGTCGTCCTTGCCGGTGTGGCCTTCGCGCGGGAGCGTCGCCGCCGCCGGCTGCGACATTGGTCACAGACTGAACCCGCTGAGGTCGAGGGCGGGTCGAGGGGTGGGCCGCCCTTCGTTTCGCGCGTCGTTTTGCGACTACGCATGTGACGACGCGCACAAACGCGCATCGTGAACGTTCGTCGGCGCTGTTTATCGTCACGGCGGCGCGCCGCGATCCTGGACGTCGGCGATCAGGCGGTACCCTGGGGCTAGCAGGTCCGGACGGGAACGGCGTCGGCGCCGGCGAGCGGCGATGACCACGGTGACGCAGGCGCAGATCGTGGACAGGGCCAGCAGCGCCAGGATCGCTAGCAGCGCCATGGCCGTCGTGTCCACCGCGGGCGGCGACGATGTCGGCAGTGCCGTCGTCGTCGCCATCCGTACCCGCTGACCGATTCCCGCACCCGACGACGACATGATGGTAGGGACAGGGCGCGACAACGGCGACAGATTCCCAGCTGAGCGCGCGCGCGCGTACGCCCCACAAGAACGCAGATACCAAGTCGGCCAGTTTCCGTCGTTTACCTAATGGATTCATTTGGGCAGGGTGGCGGACGCGTTGCCGGAGACGACCCGGTAGGCGCGCCAGGCCAGAACGGCGACGCAGGCGTGGTACAGGAAGACGCCGGTGAAGGTGGCGGAGACGGCCATGTTGTTCGTGGTGACGACGAGCAGGAAGACGAAGGCGCCGCTGAAGAACAGGACGATGATGGCCAGGACGAAACAGGTCAGGCAGGCCGACGGGCTGCGCTTGTTGAACGCGTGCAGGGCGCAGACGGCGAAGATGATCTCGAACAGCATCAGCGGCAGGAGCACCATGCAGAACACGGTGAGGAACTCGTCAATGACCTTCCGTAGCGCCTGGAACAGCGCGATCGAGACGATGACCAGGCCCAGCACCTTCAGGAGCGAGAAGACGCCGACGGCCAGCAGGCAGGTCAGCGAGCAATCGTCCCGCTTCTGCTCCGACGTCGACATGGCGCGCCCGCTGGTGTTTCGAGGAATGGATCGGGCGGCGGCATCCGGCGCTGTGGAAGTGACTCACGTTCAGAGTGATTCACGACGATTCGGTGCCCCACGTCGTCAAGCAGAATCGGGGGGCGACTGACACCTCGCGAAACTTCGTATGTACAACATAATGGGTAAAATCTTGACCGTTTAATATGTCACGGGGACCACACGCTCGAGTCGATATCGATGGACAGTGGATTGACGACAAGTCGGAATCCTGCTTAGTCGACCTCCTCGATCTTGGGGCCCGGGCCGGACGGCTTCGAGCCGGCCGCCTGGCCAAAGTCGGGCATGCCGCCGCCCATGCCGGGCATGCCGGCGCCTTCGGCACCGCCGGCCGCTTGGTACGCCTTCGTGATGATGGGCGTGCAGACCGACTCCAGCTCCTTCTGCTTGGCCTCGTACTCCTCCGTCTCGGCGTCCTGGTGCGCCTCGAGCCACTTCAGGACGTCGGTGATGGCCGTGTCGACCTTGGCCTTGTCGTCCTCGCCGATCTTGTCCTTGAACTTCTCGTCCTCGATCGAGTTGCGAAGCGAGTACGTGTAGTTCTCCAGGCCGTTCTTCGCCTCGACCTTCTTGCGCAGCATCTCGTCGTCGTGCTTGTACTTCTCGGCGTCGCGGATCATCGCCTCGATGTCCTCCTTGCTCAGACGGCCCTTGTCGTTCGTGATCGTAATCTTCTGGCGCTTGCCGGTCGACTTGTCCTCGGCGCTGACGTTCAGGATACCGTTGGCATCCAGGTCAAAGGTGACCTCGATCTGAGGGACACCACGCGGGGCCGGCGGGATGCCCGACAGCTCGAACTTGCCGAGCAGGTTGTTGTCCTTCGTCCGCGCGCGCTCGCCCTCGAAGACCTGGATCAGGACGCCGGGCTGGTTGTCGGCGTACGTCGAGAAGATCTGCTGCTTCTTGCACGGGATCGTCGTGTTGCGCTTGATGAGCGAAGTCATGACACCACCGGCGGTCTCGATACCGAGCGACAGCGGCGCAACGTCCAACAGCAGGATCTTGCTGGTCTCCTCGCTGGAGTCGCCGCTGAGGATGGCGGCCTGGACGGCGGCACCGTAGGCGACGGCCTCATCCGGGTTGATTGACTTGCACGGCTCCTTGCCGCCGAAGAACTGCTTGATCAGCTCCTGGACCTTGGGGATACGCGTCGAACCGCCGACCAGGACGATTTCGTGGATGTCGCTCTTGGAGAACTTGGCGTCGCGCAGGACCTTCTCGACCGGGATCAGCGTGTCCCGGAAGTAGTCGCCACACAGGGCCTCGAAACGCGCGCGCGTGATCGTCGAGTTGAAGTCGATGCCGTCGAGCAGCGAGTCGATCTCGACGGACGCCTGCGTCGACGACGACAGCGTTCGCTTGGCACGCTCGCACTGCGTTCGCAGGCGACGCAGGGCGCGGTTGTTGCCCGTGATGTCCTTCTTGTGCTTGCGCTTGAACTCCTCGGCGAAGTGCTGGACGAGGCGGTTGTCGAAGTCCTCGCCACCGAGGTGGGTGTCACCGGCGGTGGCCTTGACCTCGAAGATGCCGTCCTCGATTGTCAGGACGGAGACATCGAACGTACCACCACCCAGGTCAAAGATCAGGACGTTCATCTCCGATTTGGAGTTCTTGTCGAGGCCGTAGGCGATGGCGGCGGCGGTCGGCTCGTTGATGATACGGAGGACGTTCAGGCCGGCAATCATACCAGCGTCCTTCGTCGCCTGACGCTGCGAGTCGTTGAAGTAGGCGGGGACGGTGATGACGGCGTTGTTGACGGATTCGCCGAGGTACGCCTCGGCCGTCTCCCTCATCTTGATGAGGACCATGGACGAGATCTCCTCCGGGTAGAACGTGCACGTGTCGCCCTTGTACTGGACCTCAAAGGCCGGGCGGTCGCCCTCCTTCTTGACGACCGTGAACGGCCACAGCTTCATGTCGGCCTGAACGATCGGGTCGGAGAACTTGCGGCCGATCAGGCGCTTGGCATCGTGGACCGTGTTCTCCGGGTTTCGGGCAGCCTGGTTCTTGGCGGCCTCACCAATGAGACGCTCGGTCTCGGTGAAGGCGACGTACGACGGCGTCGTGCGGTTGCCCTGGTCGTTGGCAATGATCTCCACGGCGTTGTTCTTCCAGCATCCGACGCACGAGTACGTCGTGCCGAGGTCGATACCGACCGCGGGGCCACTGACTTTCTTCTCAGACATGGCGCTAGCGAATCAAATGTGTCCGTGCAGAAGCGGTCTGCGCTTGTGCGCTCCAATGACAATGAAGGACGGCGGACGCGCAGTCCGTGGATCGGATCCGTACGCGCTCATTCTCTGGAACATTCCGCGGCAGCGCCCTCCGCCCGCCCTCCGACCAGCCCGGACTTCCCTGGGGCGGCGCGTCGCCAAAACCGCGCGGAATATTCCGATCTCGAGCGCGCGGATCAATTCCACTGCCCGTTTTGTGGCGCCTGCCGGCTCCCAGACAACCCGCCGTGCGCGCTGCTGCCCTGCGGCCACTTCCAGCTGGGCGAAGAGCCGCAAGTGCTCAGAGGCCAGCAATGCAACGCTGACGACATGACATGTACGACGTCCGCATGAAACGCCTGGCAGGATCGCGAGGCCGCCGAGCATTTTTGCTCTTCATCCTCTGGAAGTGTTCCTTCTTGTAGTATCGTTAGCACTCGGGTTTCGCCAGGTTCACCTTCTGGCCACGTTTCAACGTACGCATGGGAGCGCCCCTCCCTTGATGATACTTGTTCCTTGTTGGCTCGTCGCCTCTGGATTCTGCGTGGCGCAATGCTTGAACCAGCCTTGTCTTCGTCTGGAATTCTCCCACGTTCAAATGTGGAGCGTGGTGTGCAACGTTAATGTCTGTTAATCGCCGCCAGCAATTCGGGTACTGCGGTGGTCGTTAACTGGATGTAGAGGTGTGCCGTCGGAATGCCTTGCTCTGTTCGTCAGCAGGCGCGTGGCGTTTCGCTGGGTCTGCCTGGTTAACATGCATTAACGTTGCGCGCCACACTCCAGTACAGTGCGAGGACAGTCGTCGATTGCTTCTGATGCCGAGGGATTCAGCCTAGGTCCCGTCCGGGTCCACCACCTTCGCGCGTCAAGCATGCCGACCATGTTCGTCAGACACGTCCAACATTATCCATGTTGAGGGTCTGTTCCGCTTCCAGCATCGTCCAACAGTTTGCGAGCTTCGTCACCGTTTGCGTCCAGTACTGCTGGCAGGCGGACATGCGGTTGATGCTGCTGGCCATGTCGATTGTCGGGACGACCGTTTCGGTCGGCGGCGCTGCTTCTGCGCGAATCCGCAGATCGCAGACGAGTGGCCGACGCGACAGGTGGGCGCCGCGCCACCGTTCCCATCCATTCGTTTGTTGCACCGGGTGACGGGAAGTTGAGTCAGTAGTACGTAGTGCAACGCAGCGCTGGGAGTGGGCCGGTTGCCAGCTGCCATCGAGGCCCTGCACCAGGTCGTGCCGGCTGCCAGGGTACCGTCGCGATCGCTGGATCGCCTGGCCGGTGATGTGCCCAGGGCTACTAATGTCGCCCAGCGGATCGTCGCGTCGGCCAGTGCGCAGGCGATTCCCGAAATCGAAACCCACTGAGGGTGTTGGCGTCCCGGGCGCACGTTGGCGCCACCGCGCGTCAGGCGCGCTTGCGTCGATCGGTCTGGGTGGCTGCGTCGTCGCGGCCATGGCCTCAGCCATTGCCATCGAGCAGTACGCCGATGGGTGGGTCGTGTCCCGCGAGATGGTCGTCCTGCTGTATACAGTGGCTGGCGCGCTAGCCAGCGGGCTCGGATGCCTGCCACTTGTGCTGCTGCCCCGTATGGATCGGCGCATGCAGGGCCTTGCAGGGGGCGTCACCGCAGGAGCCATGTTCATGGCCAGCATAGGTGTCGTATATTCACATCTCGTCATCATCTCACGACGCCTCCTTGACGGGGTCGTTCGCCAGACATGCTGGCTGAAGGAGCGGCCTGCAACGTCCCTGCCGCTGCAACGACCTGCCTGGTCTGCATGGTCCTAGGTGCGGTTGCTGTTGCGATCATTAACGCGTTTGTTCACTGGATGGACCTGTCCGTCGGTAGTCGTCCCGTCTGTTACCTCGGTGTTCGCCGAGCGTCTGACACGTTCGTGCCTGCAGAAAACCTCAAGGGCGCCGACCATAGGAAAGCCATTATAATTATCCTCGTCCTAACGCTGCATTCATTCGCGGAAGGTGATGCTGATCGGCACGACAGTATCGGCTTCCCGGGCCGTCCCTGACGACCAACGTTGCAGGGCTGGGCATCGGGGTCTCGTTCTCGGAAGAAGCCCATCGCGGTCTCGGCCGTTATATTGCGATCGCGATCGCGCTGCATAATGTTGCAGAGGGCGCCATTGTCGGGTTGTCACTTGTCCCGCGGGGCGAAAGCCCACATCGCGCAGCTGGGTTCGCAATCATCTCGTCTATACCGCAGCCCATCGTGGCCCTGCCGTGCTTTGCTCTTGTCCAGGATTTCTCTGGTACATGCGGGCGCCCCGTTGACAATTGCCGATTGTTAAGTCTGCGTTCGTAGCGTTGCTGCCTGCCGGGTTGGGCATCGCTGCAGGCGCGATGCTGTTCCTGGTGTTTTTCGAGATCGCGCCCGATGCGCTGAAGTGGACATCATGGACCGAGTTCACCCTTTGCGCCCTCGCAAGCGCTGCATCGATGGCTTCCTTGAGAATCTTCATTGGAAACCTGGATACGGTGGCTCTCTCATAGTGCCCTATTTCTACCCTATCAGTATTCTATTCAGTAAACACTTATGTAATTCGCGTAAAGTACTGCATGCAGATTGCGTCCAAACTGTCCGACATAATGTGTCGTCCTTGGCACCGATAACGCAGGAGGAACAAGCGTTGCAGGCTTTCATGTGATCATAACGAACAGTATTTACCGCCTTACCTCGCCTCACTGCTTTCGTCTGGATCCGATTTGTCAGGTGCGCTTGCCTCTGGTTGCCACGATTGAGGTCCGGTACCGGCGATTTGCGCGGCGCGGTCCGTGGCGGACCAGTGTGTTATCGGTTGGCGCAGGGCAGTCGGAGCCATGAGGCCGATCCTGCTCAAAGGTCACGAGCGTCCTCTGACGCACCTACACTACAACAGGGAAGGCGACCTGCTGTTCTCATGCAGCAAAGATCACAAACCTACTGTGTGGTATGCCCATACCGGCCAGCGCCTCGGCACGTACAACGGCCACAAAGGTTCCATATGGCATTGTGACACGAACTTCACCTCGAAGTTGTTCCTGACGGCTGCTGCCGACAACACGGCCAAGCTGTGGAATTTGGAGACCGGCGAGGAGCTTTTCACGTTCAACCACCTGTCGCCGGTCCGGTCCGTCGGTTTCGCGCTGGGTGACCAGCAGATCCTGACAGTCGGCGACAAAGCGATGGGCCAGGTCCCGAAAATCTTCATCTACAATCTGTACGGCGGTGACGTGGACCGGATTGAGGACAAGCCGATCCAGGAGTTCGTTGGCCACGAACTGAAGATCAACCGCGCGTACTGGGGCCCGCTGAACGACACGATCATTTCGGCCAGCGACGATGGGACCGTACGTCTGTGGGACGTCGAGACGGCCAGGGAGATTGCTCGTGCCAGCGATCATTCCAAAGGCATCAACAACATGACGTTTTCCAAGGACAAGACGATGTTCATCACAAGCTCCAAGGACACGACGGCGCGGCTCTACGACGCGAGGACGCTCGAGTGCGTGAAGGTCTACAAGACGGATCGTCCCGTCAACGCCGCGGTCATCTCGCCGATCATGCCATACGTCATCATTGGTGGTGGTGAAGAAGCCATGAACGTCACACAGACGCACACCCGCCAGGGTAAGTTCGAGGCCATGTTCTACCACGTCGTCAACCAGGACATGCTCGGCACGGTCGCTGGCCACTTCGGTCCGATCAACACGCTAGCGTTCAACCCGGACGGGAAGAGCTTTGCATCGGGTGCCGAAGACGGTTACATTCGGCTGCATATATTCTCGGAGAAGAACCCGGTCGATAAGGACTACTTCAACACGAAATAAACGACCAGATACCTCTGCCACTGGTCTTACAATGTGTAATGGAGCGTGCGTGTCCCGATCGGCGCCGTCGCGCCCATCATTCGGCCTTCAACCATTTCTCCAGGTTGTCCTCCTTGGTGACCCACTCCTCCCACTTCTTCAAGTTGTCTTCCTTGCTGGCCCATTCCTGTGCGAACGCGATTCAGAGATCGGTGTTGATCACGCAGCGGAGCAGCACACATCGAAATTCTCCAGGGTCGGAACGTCGAACCCGTATTTCGAGGATCCCGACGCTCGTGACACCGCAGGCACCTCAGTCGGTGGTGTCTCGGGCTTGGGCGTCTTCGGCCCCGACAGCTTCGCCTTGACGAGGTCTGCCGCGACGACCGGTCAGCAGTCCGACCTCAACGTACCGCATCAGACCGCTCGCTGACATATCAGCCCCGCGTAGGCCGCCAGCGTCCCAAGGACCTTCTGGTGGGAATGCGCGAAATATTTGTTCAGAATCGCTTCCATGCCTGCCCTACCCGTTGTCGCGTCACCCGCACACTCCCGAACTGACTGCGGGAAGCGAACCTGACACCGACGCACCCCCCAAAACGACCGCCCACGGTCGAGCTACCGTACGACAATGACAAGCGCAGCCCACTGTCGACTGCAATAATAATTGCGAGCTGCTATTCGTGTTCTTCCTACTGGCGAAAGAGTACTTTGGGGGATAGAAAGTTCAAAACGTGCTTCAATAGATCTACAGAAGCGGATGCTGGTCGTCGTCGAACATCTGTCTGGATTCCGGTACGAAGGGAGCCCGTCGTGGTGGACCGAGAGCGCCGAGCGCACGTAATGCCATGAAGAGGAGCGCCGTTGTCAGGTTGACGGCAATGGCGGCGAAGAGGAGGAACGGGGTGCGGGTGCCGATGGATCCGATGGTGAAGAGAACGACGATAGTCTTGACGACGGTGATGGCCCAGGCGCCCGTCAGGCCGAAGGGGACAACGTATGGACGCGGCGTCATCGGCTCCGTGTACTTCAGGACGATAAACGCAGCAAACTCTAGGAGCAAGTTGAAGCATTGGAGAATCATCTCAAATTGGACCAACTGGGAGAAATCCAACACGACAATGGCACCCGTAACGACGAGCTGCGCAACGATTGCCTTCACAGGCGTTCCATGCTTTGGCGACAGGTAGCTCAAAAAGAGTGGCATCGTTCGAATGAACACGCCCTGTTCCTCAGACGTATCCGATGCCATTGCCCATATTCGCCGAGATGTTGACGCCATTCCTGCGTTCTGTCGAGTCGCGCGTTAAGTACCATGGTGATGAGGCAACAGGTTTCCGTACCAGTTGGCCGACGCTGCCGCAAACGCAGGCTGCCCTAACCCAGATTGCTAGCCACGGCGACGCTTGCTTGGCGGCTTCATAGAACGCATCCGCAGTCCACAGTGCAGGGTCGGGCAACAGCGAGTACGAGATCGCAACGGGGCCGACAAAGGCGCATGTCGACGCGACCAATGCCAGTGCAATACCGAGCGGATACGTCGTCGGAGGATCGGCAACCTCACCGGCAATTGAACCAAGAGCATCCCAACCTGCAGGGCAATGTCATATGAAACCCACGAAAGGGCGTAAGGCCCTTACCGGTGTTTGACCACAGCAGAATCGATGAGAACAACGCCCAATCCGGCTTAAGCGGGAGCTTACTCCATGGGCCCGTCTCGAACGACGTAATTGCATATGGGATTTCGACAGCAAATACAGACTGGACACCACAATTGACACAGTTCCAAGCAGGTGCATGACGCGAACGTACCATGGAAGCAACAAGAAGGGCAATGGATACCTCTCCGACGAGATCAAGACCCATCGCGTTACACAATGACATGACGCCAAGGATGGAAATCTTCAACGCCCAGCGTGGAAATTGCCCCAAGTGTCCCGGCAGGTACGAGGCAATCAGGTTTGGATAAAGGCAAATATCTAGGAACGACGACGCTAACGTCATGTAAGCGTTGACAACGCCCGCCGTTTCCCCCAGGGCTCTCCAGACCCATAGAAATGACCCTACTGAACGTTCGCAGTTGTCCCCTTAGCAATCAACAACGGCGGATCCAACCTCCATTGTCCGGCATCATGGTTGACAATTCTGTACGACAAACAAACGCTAAGGAAACGAAGCGCGGTCCCCAGATACTGTCCAACCGGCTGTCATCAACGACTGCGGGATGGCCCAGACGAACGGGAGCAAAACCAGTCCTAGGAGGCAGTAGAACACACCTCCAGCACCAACGGCTTCTTCCAACCCGAAAGGTCCTTACGTTCACAAGATCGTCACCAATTAACCCGACAGTTGACAGTTAGTTCCAAGATGGGCGTACCGCCACAGGTCAGGAAAAAGCCCAGTGCGACGAATCGCCCGAGCGTCAGGACGCGGACGGGCCTGCCATCAAGCTGCACGACGCCATCGATATTAGGGTCACTATCGGGCATGGCACGCTGCCTTGGCAGCGCCCGCCCGCCTTCGTCAGCAGCGCCCCACGACCGGCGTTGTCGTGCTGCTCACCACCGTTACCGGAATGCCGTCACTCCGCCGAGCGAACTTCGTCTCTCGCGCGCGACAATGTTTTGCAGGATTTTCCAAACCCGGACTCGCGACGGGATGATTGCAGACGCGGGCCGTGACCACTGAGCTGCTGCCCAACGAAACCTGTCGTGCAAGTACGCACTGCCAAGCCCGGTCCGCTAACCATTGCATAGGTGAGGCTGAGCGCCAGGCACGCATGCTGCGGCATGGTATCTACGTAATTGTACAGGCAGGTGTACGCATTTCGTGTACGGGATGCGCCGATGACGATGGGGGCACCGTCGTTGTGAGCACGTGGTGGTGGTAAGAACGGTAACGCAAAATTTGGACATCGGACTGCGTCGCCTGGACAAGGGCCATGTCGACGCTGGCAGAGACGAGCTCTGTGGTAGGAACGGATGCGGTGTGCCTGGCCTGGGTGTGATCCGTTGGTTGAACACTGTTGCTAGTTGGATGAACTGACCGCTGTGTTCGCTGCCGACGACGATGAGCAGCTGCTGCGGCACGTGCTGGATACGAAGGCGACGATCGAGGCGGACTACGACAGGAAGGAGGCGCAGGTTCGCGCCGTGATTGACGACCTGGGCAATGCTATCTCGAACCTGCAAGCTGAGATCGCGGCATCACCCGAGGAGCACTTCGTCCAGGACAGGGATCGTGCCGAACGCGACCAGCAACGACTGCGGGATGAGATCAGCAGATTGCAGAAGCAGCGTGATATCGCCATCCAGAGGCTTGCGGAGGTAGGGCATAACGACGGACGGGCTAGGCGCTTTCGCACAGGTTGACTTCATGCCAGATCGAAACGGAGAACGCGAAGATCGACGAGCAAGAGACGGAGGAGTCCAGCACCGTCGGTGCCCAGATTCCGCATGCGAAGCATTTAGTGAATCTGTACTCGTCAATCTCGAACATCAAATGGGATTTCGACGAGCTTGACGACGTAAAGGGCACGATGTTCCTGCCCAAGAAGAGCGACGTCAAGATGTTCCACTACAAGGTCGGCGACCCGATGTCGCTAGCCGAGATCCGCAACGCTCTGTGGGATACGATGTGGCTCAATCATTCGCCACACGAAACGTAGGGTCCCCTATCAAGCAAGCGCCGCTCGATGTGTATAAAGCCAGCCGTTCCTGTTGTCACTGTGCAAGTATAATATTGTACGTATGGTACATTAAGCAGCCAACGCGCCCGTCTTCGTTTGAGGGAACGGCCATGCATGAACGACGTGGTCGCCTCCGGTGACGCAGACAGGCGCGGTCCCATGCCACGACATGCCTGTCGCGCCCATCTCCTGCGTAACCGCCCTCTTCTCTTCGGTCGTAACGTCCCACACCTGAATATCGCGACCCATCGTCGTGGCTAGCACCGCCGGACTGCTGATCGAGAACCGAACGCGGTCGAACGGGGACAACGGCGCCTGCTCTTGCCGAACTGGACTGGCAGCGAACCGACAATCGAACAGCGACAGGCGGTCGGTGCTGACGGTGGCGATATACGGGAAGTGGAAGTCAGCGTCAACGACAAGGCTTGTGAACCTCCTGATCAACGAGTCCGCGTCGGGCGTACTCCTCGGGTCGACCAAACGCATGGCGCCGTTCAGTTCGGCGACGAAAACGACGTGCGGCAGGCGAGTCGACGTTCGAACTGCGACGCCCGACGATTGCAGCGTCTGCAACGTGCCCGACTGGCACGACTCGATATCGGTCAAGCAGACGAGCGCGTCGTCGGCAGCGGTGATTACGGAGGATTCCGTCAGAACGCACGCGTTGATCAGGTCGCGGTGCGGTTCGTATTTCCGAGACGCGGTCCGCTCCTCGCCGTCCCCGTCGACGAAGCGGTAGACGGTGACAGAGCAGTCCGGAGTCACCATGCCGAGCGTCAGGTTCCCAGGAATGCTCTCGGGATGCCACGACACGGACGGGACGTAGCAATGCCCGTGCCGCGCCTCGCGAACGACGCGAACCTCGCCGCGCTGCACGTCGTCGACCGTCGCGACGGTCAGCACCGACTCTGCGCCGATCGCCAGGTACGACGCCGCGAACGGGAACGGGCACATCTCGACCGACGAGATCGTCGACGCCGACTCGCACGCGTACGACCACGGCTTCGTCGTCGACGCCATTGCGCGCAGTCCCGGCGGCAGCTTCTGCGCGACTGGCGCGCGTCAGGTGCCGAGCAAATTGACTGCAGGTAGGTGCCGGTAAGTGGTACCAGGTGACGGCAGCTGTATTGATCGTTGGGGGCGGTGGCACAGCAGAGCGATCTACTATTTACTTCATGGAGTACATGCCGGGCTTGTAACCCTTCAGCGGCGGGTGCCACTTCGGATTCGGGATGCACAGCGGCATCTGGTCGTCGTCGTTGAGGACCTCGGCGGCTTTGCGCAGGGCGTCGGTGGGCAGGGCGGCGATCGCCTCAGCGCGCAGGCGAATGCGCTCGGTAAGATATGCCTTGATCCGGCGGTCGCGAGCGCCGCACTGCCGGGAGTATTCCTTGGCGAGCTCCTTATGCCGGTCAAGCTCCTGCAACGTAGCCAGTTAGGAACGCGAACGGCGGCGCCGTGGACAACTGCCAACCTCTTGTGTTCGATCATCGGCCGCGCCCTTCTGGTCGTACCACTCGATACACTGCGCGACGACCTGATCGTCTTGGCCCGGCGATTCCCTCTCCTTCTTCGGGTCCTTCTTCCCCTTCATCTTCGACTTCTTCTGCTCCGTCCGCTTCCGCTCCTCCTCGAGTTCGTCCTCGGTGGAGTCCATCCTCTTCACGGGGATCTTCAACGACCGCCACTGCATACCGTGCCGGGCAATGCTCCATCGCCGCGCCGCAATCCCCACCAGCATGGCGACGGAAAACACCGCACTGCCGCCTCCATGCCGCCGAGGCGGTCCCCCACCGGCCACCTGACCTTGTCGCCACGAGATAGGTGATACTGGTCCCCAGTGCGGCTATGTAGCAACCATCATCAGCTGATATAACTATACACGACGACCCACCACTTTCAGCGTGTCCTAAGCAACGCCCGGGTCAAACGTCGTCGACCTCGCAGGTTCGCGGTCGTTCGCACGAGCGCCTCAATCGCGTTAGGACTAGGGGTCACATAATATGTATATCGTTGTGCCCAGAGGCCCCACGGCCTCCTGCTCGATGCTCGGCTGACGATCCGCGCATCAGGATGCCGCTGGCGATGCATGCACCATTCGTCAGCGCTTGGCCCTGCTCCGCACGGCGATCCGTCCGACCACCATCCCTGCCCAACACGGGAATGGCATCCGTCGATGCCCATGTCCCCGTCATTATCGTTACGGGTTCGTTGCGGTTCCAGCCGAGAGGCGTCCTTGGGAGAGGCGGGTGTCTGTTGCTGATATGACGGCACAGGGTTCCTTGGGGCCGGCAAGACCACGCTGATCCGGTCGATAACGTCACAGCTGCAGGCGGGCAACCCGGGGTACAAGTCGGTGTGGTTGAAGAATGAATTTGGAGACCAGGCTGTGGACACGGCGCTTGCCGGGTCGTCTGTGTCCGTGAAGGAAATCGTCAACGGATGCCTTTGCTGCCAGTTGGTACGACGCTCCGAGTTACGAGGATAGGCGGCTGTGGCTTGACACGGCCTGCTGGCCAAGGTTGGACAGATGGCGGATGCGCTCGGGGAGCTCGTCGCGTCGCGACCTGCACCAGAGCACATTTTCATTGAGACGTCCGGGTCCGCATATCCGGCGCCTCTTGTTCTCGAGGTCCAGCGATTGCAGGTCAGATATCAACCCTAAACCGAAAGTATGTATATTCCGGTTCATCGTTCTTCTTGCTGCCCAGGGACAAGGTTGCCGACTCAAGATTTCGTCAGTCGTCTGTGTAATTGACTGCGAGAATTTCCCTGGGTGGGTTCGGCTCTTCTCGTGGGACCATATCCACTGACATGTGCCTGTGTTTAGGTACAAGGATACCAGTATCACTGCAAAGCTGCAAGCCAAGTTCACTGACCTTATCCTTCTCAACAAACACGAGAACATCTCTGAAGACCACCTTGATAAAGTAGTCGATCAGGTTCGTGGCTGTGCGCGTTCGTCCAATATTACGAATCAGCTTTAGCTGACCGGTCTTCTATTGTCATTGACAGGTCGTAGGGTTGAATCCGGACACACCTCGCCTGAAGACAGCGCGTGGGGCAGTGAACGCTGAACTTCTACTGGATTTTACGCACAGGGAAGAAATGGACCGATTAATGGCGTCCGATCCTGTCGTCAGCAATCCACATCACCATTCTAATGAGGTTACACATATTAACGGCGGGCCGATTCCCTACAGTACTCAACCGCCCTCCCTTGAATAGGTTGAGGTTCTATCGGTTCAGCGGCCGCGGGCGGAGCCGTTTCTCGAGAACGAGATCACAGAATTTCTGGGGAATTTGTCGCGGGATACATTCTACCGCGTCAAAGGTCGGTGATGACGACCCATTCTAATATGCAAGCTGACGGCCACATCCAGGTTTTGTCTGGACGACTGAAGGACCTAGATTGCTGAACTTTGCATTCGGACGTTGGGAGCTGATTCCGCTCACAGCCGACGATCGTGCCGTGCCTCCTGTGTCGAAGTTGACCATTATGGGCAGCGGTATCCGGTTTCGGACGGGTTCAATTCGTGACGCTCTACGCGTTGCAGACGACGCCATCACGCTGATTCAGTGACATTCGTCGAGGGAGCGTGCCCTCGTCTGGTAGCACGGGTATTCATGGGCTCACAAAGCACGCGAGTCAGACGAACCATTGTATTGTTGGGTGGATCGTTGGACAATCAATACAATAATGGGCTAGGTACCGACGCGCCACTACCTAGGCGTCCCACTGATCAGGGACGTTGTCGTTACGAAGCGAGTCCCAGATATTCGACGCGCGTTGCGGTTGCTGCAAGCGGAGACTGGGCTTGCCGGCGTTGGGTTTCGAGCCTTTCGACGCCGCCGCTGACGCCTGCATTTGATCAACGAACGATTGCGATGGTGCCACGACCTCCGAATAGACCAGTCCGGATTCGTCAACATTGCACAGAGCGCTTTGCAATGCATCCGTACTGGCGAATGCAATCACAACAGCGGTCCGATCGAGCCAACGTACCTGGACGTGGTCAGAGTGTCGCCATGACGCGACAAGCCGGTCAAGGAGGATGTTGCCGCCTTCAACGAGACCGTTGATTTGGACGACTGCGTGCGTTGACGGCGCTTGTGCCACTTTCGGGCGAGTGGAAGACGGGTCCCGAGCATACAGTTGCGCGCAGGATGACAGTAAGGCTCTGGAATGCAGGGCACGCGAGCTGTCCTGACGAACGAACCGGACGCAGCGGCCTTTCCCGTCGTTGAACACCTCCGAGACGAGGCCATACGCCTGCGCCATGTGGCGTAGGAGTTGAACACGGTTCAGAGTCGTGGCATCCATAAACAGAGTGCGATTGCTTGATGACAGGAAACTGTCCAGCTGGCGTTCGGCGCGTTGAACGAACACTAGGTCGTTGTTGGCGAGCGTTAGGATATGGACGGTCCATGGGATCTTGACAGGTTCCGCCGATGCTCCTATGGGGACATCAAGGGCAGCTGCCAACGCTCGGTTCCTTTGCGTCTGCAGGCAAACGGTGTCGCAGGGCAACTGTTGGGCATCAGGGAACCCGGAGGTATAGCCACATTGCTTTTCGGCAACCAAGCGTCCACAAGCGCACTGCACTCGAATGCATTTCTTGCAAGGTACACTTGGACAGTTGTCGTCGCCATGGCAGGACGCGGCACACGGGTGAGAGCATGGGCGAACAGAGCCGCATTTCTCGGTACAAGGAGAGTCGCGTTCATGAACGTGACAGGGTTTGGTGCAAATGTGCCGCCGGCATGGCATGGGTTGCCCACAAGGATGCCCACAAGAAACAGCTGCGGCCGAGCAAGGAACTGAAGGCATGGTCTTGTGCCCTCCCGCGCATAATCTATAGGCGAGCGTCAGATGTCCCGGCTTGAAGCGACTCGTAAAGTGATGCCTACCTCTTGACAAGAATCATGCACTTTGGGCAAGGTCCCACGTGACAGTTGTAAACGCAACGATGCCCACAGGGACGGGTCACGCGGCATGGGTTCGTACACTCTGGAGGATCAGTTCCGCATAGCACTGGTCCAGGAATTCTCCTGGCACCGCAGGGGCACGACACACCTTCGACAATGGGGCGACCACAGGGCTACAAATGAACATCAACGAAGGCAGACCGATGAACAACCGGGAACCGGCTTACTGGACACGGTTGGCTGTGGCAGTTTTGCTCGCAGGCATGAATCCCACAGTTGAGCGTCTTCCCACACGGCACCGTACATGTGTGGGACACAAGATCACAGCAACGTTTCGTGCATCGGTGGCGACCACACCCAAGTGGAGCATTACACACAGAAGCACATCGCAGCTTGGGCGTCCCATCCTCTTCAAGAGCTGCGCACGAAACTCGTCAGCGAATGACATGCGATACCATGCAAGTTCCGAAACAATGCTTACCGTGGCGATATTCAGGGCAAGGAAGAACGCGAACTTCACGGCCACAGAAGCAGAGCGTCGTCACCATTTCGGAGCATGGCGGACAGGGAGAGTCGTGGCATGGATTCGTGCAGACGTGTTCACATCCAGGCAGGCGGCGTCCGCAGGTCTGATCGCACGTCGGGATCGGGTCAAGGCAGGAGACGCGGCGAGGAGCATCAGGCGGAAACAATTTCCCACATGCACATGTCTGGGGATCGGTTACAGCGCGATCGCAGGATGGGCACGGTCCTGAATGGCACAGCAACGTACAGGAATGATTTCCGCATGCAAGCTGCTTCCCGCATGCGGTTCCGCACGTGAAGTGAAGCGTCCCAGAAATCTTGTCAAGAACGCCTTCTCCGCAATTCATCGTCGCTTTTGACCGGCCACAGAAACAGGTGAGATCGTTCTTCAAATTGCAGGGCCCGCACGGCCCGTTATGGCACATCAATTTGCTGCAGGAAAACACACACACATATCAGATCGATCATGCCTGGGCAAACGCGAACATCTGGTAACATACCAGGTGTGTTTCTTGCACTGGAGCAATCGCCTGCATACTGCAGAGCATGTCGGTTTCGAGTCCGTTCGTCGGCTGCATCGAATATCGATCCTCGAGCGCTTGCAGGCGCACTGCACCGATACCACGGCGGTGCACTCTGGGCATGGGCCCGGGTGGCAAAGCAGCGTGCACGTATGGACGCACCCAGCCACAGATCGCGGGCGCCCACAAACGCTCCCGCATGAATGCGGCGTTAGATCAGGGTCAAACGATGGATCCTTCATCTTGCCACAGAAACACTTGTAGAACGTCGGCAAATCCTTCTTCGCGGTGATCACGAACTGACAATTGGGACAGCGCCAGCGTTTCAACGTTTTGGCATTGGAAGCAGGCGCATCCTGCGCCTGCTGTGATCGTCCCCAGCGCAGAGCACATTCTAGATGGACGCACGCGTAGCAAGACGCACAGGCAAAGATCGCCGCGCGCGCTCCAATGTTCTCGATACATATCGCGCATGAATATTGCCCTAGCGTGAAGCGCCGGATCATCTCTGTGGCATCACAGAATCAGGGGCGAACGCTACCCACAGCGACACACGACGGGCCCTACCATCCGCTAGCATTGATATCGTGGGCGCGGACGCCGGACTGGACGCGGGCGCCGGCGCATCGTGAATATCGTCGCCTGCTGCCGGGACGGACCCGCTCCGTTTCTGCCTTGGCCGCCAGCGTCTGCCCCGACCGCGGCGACCGCGTCGCGCGCCTCGGTCCGCCTCCGACATCGAAACCCGCTCCTGCTGCTGCTGCTGCAAACCAAACCCAGAGCAAACTGCGGAATGCCGCTCGCGTCGCGCGCGCGCGGCCGGTCGGATCCGCGGAATAGAAAATTCGTATCCGAACCGTGGCCCGTATTCTATTCGGGGCGGGCCCTGAACCCCCCAAAGTGGACGGGACGGGTCGCGCGTTACAGCGCAGTGTGCCGCGGCGACTGGGGGCAGCCGGGGGCGGACTGCTGGACCAGTGGTGGAGGGCGACCCAGCACGGCCGCCAGACGGGTCATGGTCGGGCGGGTGGCCCTCTAGGCGGCCGGCCGGTACATAGCGGGACGCATGAGCTATGCGCACGCCGTTGCCTGGCTTGCCGACGACGGCGGCGACGACGACGACGAGCGCAAGGCGCCGCTCGTCGACGACGACCCGGAGCGCGGTCTGCTGCTGGAATCGGATCAGGAGAAGGACGGCGAACCGAGTCGTGATGTCCCGAAACGCGTCCTGTCGATCCGGCGTCTTGTGTTCCTTGCGTTCTTCCTGACGTGCGGCGGGCCATTCGGCCTCGAAACGGTCTGACGAGTCCGTCGCCTGCCTCTATTGCTCATCCCATTTACACGTGCGACCAGGCGGTGGAGGTTGGTGGCGTCGGCCTCGTTATTATTGGTCTTCTAGTCCTGCCCGTCATCTGGTCTATCCCGCAATCGCTGATGACGGCTGAGCTAGCAACCATGATGTCTGTCAACGGAGGGTACCGCTCTGCTGTCGCCGACGCCTGTCCTGCTGATTTTCTGACTCGCTGTGCTCGAAGTCCACTGGTGTGGGTGTGGCGGGGCCTGGGGGAACTACCCGGCGTAATCAACGCGGCGAACGGTCTAGCGACGAGCGTGATCGACATCAGCGTCTACCCAGACTTGATCGTGGCCTACCTGCCGATAACGCTGTCCCCTCTCGCAAGATACCTGGGAAAGGTCGGTATCCTGGCCCTCGTCACCGTCATCAACATCCTGGGCCTGGAAGTCGTCTCCGTCGTCTCTGGCGTTCTCGTGTTCATCAGCATGGGTGTGTTCGTTGTCGAAGTACCGTATGCAGTTGCCGTCTGGGATGCGTCTAAATGGACGTCGGTGCCGACACCCATCGACTGGGCCCTTCTGTTCTCCATTCTGCTGTGGGCCAACACCGGCTACGATTCGCTGGGGAACTTTGCAGGCGAAGTGGAACGCCCGACCCGTACGTACCCGCGGGCTATCGCCCTGACCCTTGTGGCGAATTCCTTCGCGTACATTGGCCCAATCGTCGTCGGCTACACGCTGCTGCCCGACGTTAAGCTCTGGGACGACCGTGGGTTCCTTGAGGCCGCCGAGAAGACGACCTTTTGCATTGCAATCTGGATGACAGTCGCCGCGTCGTTGTCAAACGTGGGCAAGCTGAACGTCGGTATCGCGACAACAGTAAGGAATCGTTCGGAATGCGCACGTTTGAGGCGTCGCGCTCAGCGGGATTCGTTCAGGCACGGCTAATGTGGGCGATGGGTGCCCGGATTCAGGACGGGGGCGTGTCCATGCGAACGCTTCCGTCGGCGTTCGGCGTCCTGTCTCGACGGTTTGGCACCCCCGTTCGTGCGCTGCTCGTCCAGTTCCTTCTGGCATCGGTCATGTGCCGGTTCGACTTTGCCGCGCTCGTCCAGTTCGAGATGTTCCTCAACTGCGTCTGCTTGGGCCTTGAGTTCGCCGCGTTCCTCGTCCTCAGATACACCGAACCGCTGACACCGCGCCCGTACGTCGTCCCAGGCGGGCTCTGGGGCGCATGGGGCATCACCCTGTCGAAGAGCGCAATCCTCCTGTTCACGGTGGGCTCAATCATCTGGCTGAAGCCTGTCATCTTCGCCGGCGCCGTCCTCTTCAACGCCCTTGTCGTCGCCGTGTACTACTGGCAGCGTTTCCGCAAACGAAGAAGGCGGAAGCGTCATCAGAGGCAGAGGTCGCTGTCCCATTTCGGGGGATAAATCTACGCATCCAAGCGCTGAATGATACACCTCGTGGTCGTTTCGTCGCAGTTGTGTCCAACAAGGAGGACCAGGTAGGAGGAATCCGTTTCCCAGCAGGGCAAGGCCCCGGGACCCGCTTCTGGTCACAGGAGCGACCACGTTTGCAAGGCGCGTAGCAATGCAACGGTCGTAGGACAGATGGCTTGCTGAGGGAGGCGAACGCTACCATGGACGATGAGGACGATGAGAGCACGGCGGCGCTGCTGGACGAGACGGGCACATCGGTTAGTCTGGGGGACAGCGAGCAGAACCCTGACGCGCCGGTCCCCGTCCGCGAATCGTCATCGTCGTTCGGTGCCCATCGTCGTTATATTCGCCCGGAACGGGACGCTTCCCCAGCATCGTCGCCACTGCCGCACGTCCCCATCGATCCCGATGCCGATATCATGCGCCGGAACCTGAACCTGGACCAGCAGCGCTGCTTCGCCAACGTCATCGCCTGCCTGCTGCCGAACGATCCAGACAACCTTCAGTTTTCCGCCGAGTTCTTCGACGAACTGACCGAATACCTCGACCTGATCGAATACCGCCCATCGTTCCACCCGCTGCTGATGTCGAAGAACATCAACCCGAGGCCGTTCGCTGAGGTGCGTTCGCTGGCTGAGACAACCCGATCGATGCAGTGATCCCTGGCAGGACATGGAACTGTCGTCGACCGTGGAGAAGGCCCAGCTCCTCATCGACCTGCTGCTGTTCTTCACGTCGAGGTTCCAGACGTACGACGCCCGGCTGCGCATCGTGCTGGTCCAGCTAGCGGACCTGTTCCGCGTGTCGTGGCACTGGGTGGTCCAGGAGGAATCCGCCCTGATGCACATGCTCAAATCGGACGTCAGCGCCGCCGAGATCAGCAGCCCCAGGACGTCCAAGGCCAAGAAATGGGCCAAAGTGGGCGCCGCCGTCGCCATATCGTCGTCGCTGTTCGTCGTCACGGCCGGCCTAGCGGCACCCGCTCTGGGCGCTGGCATCGTCGCTCTGGGCGCCGGGTCAGGCGTCGGCGCGTTCATCGGGTATCACGGTCGCCCGATGTGTATATGTCTTGCTGACGTTCCTGGGCCAGGTCGACGGCAGGGACGGCGATCGTGTCCGGCTTGATGGGTGCCACTGGTGGCGGGCTGGCCGGCTACAAGATGAACCGCCGCGTTCAGGACATACGCGAGTTTGCGTTCAGGCCGGTCGACGGCGCCGATCGTGACCGGGATTCCATGCTGGTCACGATCTGTGTCACCGGTTGGTCACCAGGGGGGCACCCGCGTCCTGGGCGGGTCTGATGGATGCGCTCCCGCAGGCATCCTTGATGACAGCGTCGGGTACGACGAGCTATGGTGGCCGATGAAGGCGTTCATCCCCAGCGACTGCTACGTGCTCGAGTGGGAGACACAGGTCCTGAAAGACACGGGCAACGGCCTGCGTAACTTCGCCAAGTATCAGGTGGGCCCGCGTGCCGCCTCAATGGGACGACGCGTTTGAACAAGAACGTCGTTCAGCTTGGGACGCAGCTGGCGCAGGAGGCGCTGCGACAGACGTTGATGATGGGTGTTATGACCGCGCTGGCGTGGCCGTCCGCGTTCATTTCGGCCAGCTATCTGATCGACAACCCATGGTACGCCGACACGGCGTCGGCATGATACGTGTGGCGTCTGAGGGGGGACAACGGACAGGTCCCTGGCGGTATCTCGTGCGGATCAAGCTGGCACATTGTTAGCCGACGCGTTGTGCGCCCGGGCACATGGCCTGCGGCCCGTCAGCCTCATCGGCTACAGCGGTACTTCAGACTGAACCGTCTGCCTCCCGTCGACATTTCGTCGTCATTAAGTGCCGTCCGACAGTCGGAGCGCGGGTCATCTATCGAGCGCTGATGGAAATGTCGACCCGGGGATTCGAGGCCCAAGGGATCGTTCAGGATGCGTTCCTCCTCGGTACCGGGCCTAGACGCCAGGGTTATCGCGCGCGCTGACACGGGGTCGTCCCCAGGATGTCCTGAATCGGCCAAGCCCGCCAAATGGGAGCGCATGCAGAGCGTCGTTGCCGGTCGGCTTGTCAATGCGTACAGCAGATCCGACCTGGTAAACGCGCGCTGACGCATGCAGATCGGCCCCGCCAACCGCCCATGCACAGGTGCTGAAATTCCTGTTCCGCGCCGCGTCCCCCACGCTGCACGTGTGCGGCCTGGAGCCCGTGCAACTCGACACGGTGGAGAACATCGACCTAACCGCCATGATCGACGGCCACCATACCTACGTGACTGTCATGCCCGACCTGCTCGACGTCATACAATTCGCCTGTTGCTAAAACATTCACGCCGATCGCACACCTTACCCTACACCCGCGTTTCACCTCGATGGGACACACCCGAACGCGTTTCGAGACCGGGGCGACGGCACGAGTCGCCCTTCAATGCAGTGGGCGACTGTGCCGGCGCGAGATTATAATTTTAGGCACAGCGGCGGCCTCGTGCCACAAAAATATCCGCCGCCGCCTGCCGCGTAAGCCGAACGGCGGCCCGCGAACGCCTCCTCCAGCAACCATGATGGGACTGTTCGCCAAGCGAAAGACGACGAAAGGTTGGCTGGCGTGGGGTCCGGGCGGTGGTGCCGCGGTTGCCTGATCGGCGTGGTTTGGCAGAGATCGTCCGGGAGCAGAAGCGGATGGTCGATAAGGCGATCCGTGGCCTGGAGCGGGAACGCCAGGGGATGGAGCGCCAGGAGAAGAAGCTGATTATGGAGATGAAGACGATGGCAAAGAAGGGCCAAGATGTGTGTATGCATTTTCAGTGACGTTTGGGGTGGGCGTCGACGCTGACGCGGATGGCGCTGTAGAGTTCAGTTCGGATCATGGCGAAGGACTTGGTGCGAATTCGGAAGCACCAGGAGAAGTTCCTGAACATGTGTGCCCAGCTGCGTGCCATCAGCCTGCAGATGACGGAGGTGTCATCGACGGCGATGCTGGCCGAATCCATGTCGAAGGTGACGAAGAGCATGGGCGTCCTGAGCCAGCAGATCAAGCTGCCCGCCCTGCAGAAGATCATGATTGAGTTCGCCAAGCAGTCCGAGCAGATGGAGATGAAGCAGGAGATGCTGACCGATGCGGTCGACGACGCCATGCAGAACGAGGAGGACGAGGAGGAGCAGGACGCCATTGTCGGCCAGGTCCTGGACGAGATCGGTATCAACCTGGGGCAGCAGCTGGTCAGCGCACACCGGGCGGCACCACAGGAAGAGGTCCAACAAGACAATGAGCTGGAGAATCGACTCAATAATCTCAAGAAATAACAAATCGTACCCGGACTGCCCGGTATACTATGCACTTACGACGAGCATCTCGGACAGGCCAGGAATCCATGATGACCCATAGCCGTTGTCAGCGCCGCGTATTCGGCTGGAGTCGGGACTCGTTCCCCAACTTGGCTACCCGAGAGTTCCTTCAGTGCGGTCTGAGGGAGTGCCTACGTTCTGCAACATCGGTTTGCCGCACGATCATGCATTTGCGGGTCGTCGGTTCGCGTACAACGCTGTGCGCGCAAGGTCGCCGTGTGTATTCTGTCGTTCGCAATCGGACACTGGCACGGTTAACCTGCCATTACGAGAACCGGCCCTTGACGGAAGCCCACATTGCCAAGACCCTCTCCGCAACATAGCTGATGGCCCATTTGCACGCGGCGTAGATCCTCTGGGTACATCCAACGATGGGCGCTTCGAAGGTGGACGTTTTGGCGAGAACAGTCTCGAGGTAGAGCTGGCCCTTGACAAAGGCCCAGATTGCCAAGAACCTTGCCGCTGCGTAGTTGACGACGGATGCGCACATGCCGTATGTCCTCTGGGCATATTCGGCTACGGTCGCTTGGTGGGCCGTCCGTTTGGCGGCAACATCCTCGAGATGGAGACGGCCCTTGACGAAGGCCCCGATTGCCAGAAACCTTTCAGCAACATAGGTGACGGCGCATTTGCACAGGGCGTAGGTTCGCTGGACATATCCAGATATGGTCGCTTCGTAGGCCGTCACTTTGCCGAGAAGAGCCTCGCGGTGGGATCTGTATCGGGACCTGGCGACGCTGATGATGCCAGTCGCCCACGTGTACGGCAAGCGAATCACGGAGACCGTCTTGTTCCAGATCGAATGGTAGTCCACATCGGGAAGCTGGCCACGAGCCGCGACCGCGACGGCATCGATACGCTTTAGGAGACGTCTGCCAATCTCGCAGGCGATACCAGCCAAGGTGAGGATGTGACCGGTGGCCGACGGCTCGAAAGGTTTCTTCCTCGACTTGGGCAGCGGGCCAGTCGTCGTCTGGTGCAACTGTGGGTCAGCCTTAGACGACACCGGCTTGGCAGGTCTCGCCGGCAAGATGTAGTCGACGCCGACGAGGACTTTGGCTAGAGCGGCCTGGTGCGCACGGAATGCCAGTACGACGACGAAGGTCACCAGGCGTTGTAGTCCGATGTGAAGGATGTCGGCCAGCGATGTCGTTTCGGGCTGACCAGGTGCCACCACCGCTTTCAAAGCAGACAGGTCGACCTCGGCAGCCGCCTTCACCTTGGCAGCCGATTGGCGAACCGGGCCGACCAGTTCGTCCTCGATGAAAACGGTGACGCCGCCCTGGCGAACCTTGGAAAAATTCGGCGCGACATAACCGTCGTAGGCGGTCGTGACCTGCGCCCTGATCCTTTGCAATACCTCCGCCAACGTCGCCGACTCGCCTTCGCCAACGGGCGTGATAAGCGACGAAACGCGCCCATGGACGGCCGAATAAGTGGCGACGAAAGGGGCAACATAGATGGCATACAGAACGCTCAGGATGAAACCGTAGATGACGGATGGATACGAAGAGCGATCGCCCTGTGCAACCCCGGCGACAAGCTTGGACACAGGTTCGTCGATGGCGTCGAGTGTGTACCCGGGCGGCGACACCCAGATCGCCGTCTTCCGACCTAGATCGACGACCTGCGACGCTCGTGCCGCATAGTCGATCGTTTCGCGGATCAGCGTGCCGCGCTGGGCGGCCGCCACGAACCCCGCCTCGCCAGCGCGCGCCTTGGCGACGCCCATTATGACGACCAGCGTCGCCCAACCTGCGACGGGCTGCCGCCGTCAAGGTACACGCTCCGGAATCGCGTCGTGGGCGTCGCCAGCCCGCACCGGTGACGATCGTACGCGTACCGATGATCGTCGCCACCCGCGCCGACTCTGCCAACGCTGACTCGCAGCGTGCGTCGCCTCTAGTCCGCGCCCGCCCCCAAACCGCCGCGCCCCCTCCCCAACGACCACAAATTCAAAATGACGCGCCGGCTGCAGTTGGGACTCGCGTCGACATGACACGCTGCAGCTCTGCGCCGACAGTCGTCCGTCACAACGGTGTTACACGTTTGGGACGGTGCCCAGTCGGGTCTACCTAGGCGGTTGCTGTATTTCCAATGGCGTAGAGCTCGTCGGGGATGGAGAAGATGACGATGCCGGCCTGGTCGGTGCCGACAAAGATCTGGTGGAGTTCGTCGTCGTACAGCATGCAGCGGCCATGCTGGGCGTGCGTGAACCGCTTCCGGACGGACCGGGTGGTGTAGTCCCAGAGGAAGACGGCGCCGTCGGCGGCGCACGTCACCAGCGACTGGCAGTCGGGCAGGAACATCATGCAGCGGATGCTGTCGGCGTGGTCGTCCAGCGTCCACAAGCAGTGCCGATAGTACCCGTCCCATATCCGAACCGTGCCGTCATCGGCGCCGGTGAACACGATGTTCGCGTCGAACGCCAGCGACGTCACCGCAGCCGTGTGCCCTTGTAGGCGTCCCCGGCTCTCGTACGTTTCCAGGTCCCAGATATGAACCAGGCAATCGTTACCGCCTGCCAGGACCGTCCCGCTTGACGGGTTGAACGCGACGGTAAGCTTTTCCAGGATGGGCCCCGCGTGTTGCAATTCATGGTCCTGACACGGGTTCACCGTCTTGCGGTTCGTCAGGTCCCAGATGATGACACGCCCGTCGAATCCGGACGTGATCAAGTAGTCCCGATGACGTCGAGGGACGCGGGCGATCGCCATGCACGTCACCATGTTCGTATGAGCCTTCAGAACCAAAGTGCTGCCCGTGTCGACGTTCCACAAGTGGATGACGCCGTTGTCCAGGCCAGACAGGACTAGGTTCGTATCAGGAACGTGTGCAATGCTGGCAATCTCGCTGGCCGCTTCACGAAGGACAGCAACGCAGGACATGCTGCCGATGCTCCAACAGCGTATCGTGTTGTCCAGCGACGCCGAACAGAGCATGCGCTCCTGTTGCAGGCGCGCCAGGCCGACGATAGGGCCGGTATGCCCTTGGCACTCCCTCGATTGCACCTGCCGATGCACGTTCCAGACCTCGACGCACTCCTGGGCGCCAACCACGATCAAATCGTCGCTGTGCACCGAGATCTGGTGCAATTCGCCACGACGGATGCGCACGACCTTCAGGCACTTCTCCATGTAGACATTCCAGACCTGCAGGTACCCGATGGCATCGACAAGGAGCATCTCCTGACGCGCGTGATCCCAGGCAACGCCCGTGTACCGACAGCGGTTCGGGTTTTCGACCGCGAAGAACCCGTTGCCGTTCGAGGCGTCGTGCACCTGGACAGTGTTGTCGAACGATAACGTCACCACGAAGTTCTCCTGCGGGACGAACAGCACGTGCGAGATGCCGCGTTCGTGCAGGTGCTGCTTAGGCCGGCACTGTTTCAGCATCTGCTGCCTGCCCATGGCCTGATACGCAGACAGGTTCCCTGAACATGGTCATCAGCAGAGACGCCCGACAAACGTCAGCGACACCGGCCTTTTCCGTCGCCGACGAAGAGCGTCATGGCATCCCCCGGTCGTATGGACAAGGAGTTGACCCAATCGCCTGATTCGCTGACGACCTGTGTGCAGATGTACCATGGGTATGTGGTGATGGCGCGTTCATCTTGTGGGCGCCACACGCGAATGGTGTGATCGGTGCTAGACGATATCAGCGTGCCGTTATCGTATTCGATACTGGTCACGGTGCCGTTGTGCCCGACCAGCGTCTGTATACAGGGGCGGTCTGTCTCCGGGACCCATGGGTTCCACATGCGGATGGTGCGATCGGCACTGCCCGAGAAGACGACGTGTATCGTCGTCGATCTGGGTAGCGGCACACACTTCATCACCCAGATGCGACCTTTGTGCCCGGACAGGACCCGGCCCTGCACCATTGTCGTCTGCGAGTAACTCTTCTTCGACTTCCACACGAGAATGTCGCCGGAACTGATTCCCACCATCAGCGACTTCATCGCGTCGACAAGCAGATGGCATGTGCATGTTAACTGCCGCGTTATGAATCAGGCTCGGTCGAGGCAGGCGAACAGCGGAATAGAATGACCGACATGAGGCGCCTTGGTGCCGGGCTGCTTCGAGGCGATTGCTGATGTGGAGAACGATTGTAGATGGGTCAGGGTCAGCGTCAACTCCATGGCGCACCAGTAATAACGACAAACTATAGTACTCGACGGCGATCGATTGATTTGCAAACGCATGCATGCGTTGTTTTATCCTCAATGTAGACGTGAGACGACGACCGCGACCCGCTGGCCGGCTTAATCCTTGATCTTCTTCTTTCCGCGGAGGCGACCAGTACGGCGGGCGGCAATAAGACCAACCTTCTGACCAGCCGGGGCATCCCGCCTGCAAGTCGACGGGTGACCAATGTGCTGGTGGTTACCACCACCGTGCGGGTGTTCAACCGGGTTCATGGCCACACCACGAACAACCGGCCAGCAGTTGCGCTTCGCCTTGTACTTGAAGTACGCGCGGCCGGCCTTCAGCATCGGCTTCTCGCAACGGCCACCGCCAGCGACGACACCGACGGTCGCACGGCAGTCCGAGTTGACGACCTTCTTGGAGCCAGACGGCAGGCGCAAGCGCGTCTTGTTCTCTTCCGCGTTGTGCGAGATGATGGTGGCGTAGTTACCGGACGTACGCGCCAGCGTACCACGGTCGCCAGGGTTGCCTTCAACGTTGAAGACCAGGGAACCTTCCGGCATCTCCTTCAGCGGCAGCACATTGCCGATCGTCAGCTGGGCCGTCTTGCCGCAGTAGATGAACATGCCCGAGTACATGCCTTCAGCGGCGATGAACAGCTCCTTGTTCGTCTTGTATTTGTACGGGTGGCGGAACTCGACGCGGGCGAGAGGCGCACCACGGCCCGGGTCGTGGATGATCTCGCGGACGACGCCCTTCACGTATCCGTTCCGCTCGCTGTAATCAACGGAGCGCAGCTTGGCGGCGCCCTTGCGGTTCTTGACATGGGATTTGAAGATGCCGCCAGCGCCCTTACGCTGCCCACGAATCACGCGACCCATGGCGCCTTCACTATTTGGAGGTGGCCTTCCTCCCCGACACGGACTTCGCGGACACCGTAGCAAGTTTATACGGAACGCGCCCTAATAATCGCCAGTTGTGGAACCACGCCTCCGGCAATTGTGTATCTGAGCGAGTGCAGTGTAACTCAGGTCCCTTCCCGGCAGCGGTTGAAAACAATGATCGCGGTCGGTTCCGTGTCGAACGCGACAATGGATCGGGGCAAGAAATTTCGCATGGCTCGATCTGGCGACCATACACATTTCAACATGAAGTATTTCGGGAGGTCCCGTCGAACGATTCGCCTGACTGGAGGCGGGGGCTATCAACAATGCGTCGTCTCAGCCGACAGCGCTGAAGCACATGCGTCGGGCGCCTTGATCAGCGCCGTCGATGAAGACTGTCATACGTTTTATCCGGATACTGCCGCGTTTCAGGGACCTCCGCCTCCGTTCGATCCATCAAAAATATCGTCGTCCACCATTGCTGCTCCTCTAACGTACAGTAGTTGGGGCACCCCCATGTTCATCCGGTATCTTCGCCGAGCAAATGCACGCACGTACATCCATTCCACCCACGGACGTCCGCTGTGCGATGCGTCCCTTCATTCGAAAGGACATCTGCAGCTGGAATTGCTTGTTTCCGTTCCGCGCCTCGTGTGGAGCAGCAGCTTCATTCAGACTGTGAGGTGCGAATTTGCGGTATCGCAGTTCGATTTTGGGATGGCGACGTCGGTCCTGACGAGTACGCTGGTCGTGCTGCTGTGGGCTCTCTCCCTGACCGTTCTGGTCCTATCGCCGTCGGTCGGGTTCATCCCCAAGCCGTCGTCGCTGCAGGGCGATGAGGTGGACGATGACGGAACGGCTGCAGCAGCGTCGACGGCGAACAATGTGCTGGCGACGACGCCCACCGACACAGTTGTCGCTATGGCGGCAATGATTGCCATCAGTGTCCTGTGTTCCGTCTTGGTAGTCGTCTTGCATCAAAGGCACGTATTCGTGCTAGACACCGCGCGACGAGCTATTGGTGGTCTCGTCGTCGGCACAGGTCCAGTGGCGTCACGGATTCGTTTTGACGACGCATCGCTGAACCCGAATGCGACAGGTTTCATGTGGGTCGTGGTCGTCGTTTTAGGTGCGGCGCTTCTGGATAATATCTTATCGACACTGCTCCTCTCTTGTTTGCTAGCGTCGTTGACTCTACTAATGCCCTCGCTCCTGTTCGGATTGCGAATCAAGGATTGGCAACGCGCTCTGGTGCTCTTCAAGTGAGTACTGAGCGCTCGTTCAAATTGGACTGCGTCTGATCAACCTGGATAGGTTCCAGACGTCTTTAGAGAGGATGACTGCGTTCACAACGTATGCGACGCTGTTTGCGGCGTGGTGTTCCAGCCTGGCGCTGACGCTGGACTGGGACCGCGCCTGGCAAACGTACCCGGTTCCGATCGGGATAGCCGCTGTTCTGTCGTTCGCGGTCACATCCAGCACCATGCAGATCGTGCATTCAATCCTGGAGGTCACCGAAAGGACGCGAACCGGTCCCAAACGCGAATGAAACACGCCCATCTGGACCACGTAACTCCGTTCTTCGTCGTCGTACTTGTACGTGCGTTTGCAGCTGACGTGTCCAATGGATGGCCATCCGTCATGCCTCGACCGCTACTCGGCCTTGATTTAGTTCCTTCCTGAGTGCGAGTGGAAACGCGGCCGGTCGAACGGAGGAGCAGAGAGACCTATAACGACGTGCTCTCTCTTCGTACCTTCAGCACTTGACTGGAATTGCATCGATCTGTTTTTATCTCAGCCGTGATGTCTTCCGTTGAAACAACGTAACACATCGATGAATCTTGTCTTAAGCTGGCGTACTTCCTGGTCCAGCGTGACGAGACGTTGATCATGGTCGGCCATCTCTTGA
Organism: Plasmodiophora brassicae; assembly: GCA_039704465.1. NCBI lineage: Eukaryota > Endomyxa > Phytomyxea > Plasmodiophorida > Plasmodiophoridae > Plasmodiophora > Plasmodiophora brassicae. The sequence goes on from JASFAU010000004.1 coordinate 1,367,048, forward strand.
TCGATCTTACGTGCGGTATACTCTTGAACTTCCGAGCTGATGGCCCTACTAGTCTTTTCCCTGATTTGGGAACAACTCAGCCATGGTCGCGGCGGTATATCCAAGGACAACAAACCTGCAACGGATGTCGTTCTCGAGGCGTTGAATCTCGTCCCGGACTACATCTCGTATTGCAGTGCTGTACGCTGCCAGTTCGCGAAACCGAGTGGATATTCGCCTTTCTAGCTCCTAGTGACAGGCGTCAATCGTTTGCGGGTCCCGATCTGCGTATATGTAGGAGAGACTACCTGAAGAACGTCGTCCACTTGGGATTTATCGCCAGCTCTCCCCTCGAGCTGCGTTAGTCGCTCTTCGACACGCCGGAAGCGCTCGTCGTATGATAACTTGAGCTTCTGTATGGCTACGTGTTCGCAGTCTTGGTGAGCGGCCGGAAACCCCTGACAGCACCATCAGGCATGGAAGACGGTCAGTTCACCGGCACGTCGTGTAAACCTTCTCCGACGCTCCTTGATGGCCCTCAGTATTGAGCGACCGTATCTCAGCGTATAGAGCACTGATCTCCTTCGCCAGCTCCGCCATGACGGCGTTTCCGTTCGTCCGCCAACACGATCAGCCACCAGGTACCCGGGCGGCGATCGCCAGTGGCCAGCCGTACCCGTTACTAAACATTAACACGACTGCCGTCGCTGTTGGTTCGCTGCTTTAAGCCCGCTTGATCAGCAAGCTGTCATGCGACGCGTTGGGCGACATCGTGTATCACTGTCGTTCCAGTCGACCGGGTTAGCTGAATTCAATGCTTTCTGCCGGCTCGGGACGATCATGTGGGCTTTGCACGGATCGATTAGCAGCCTGGATAGCAGTAAATTGATCCGTGAACGGCTGATCACGAAGCAGGTTCGGGTGTCGAGCACATGAGACCTGCTTTCTGGACCGCTCCTCGCCTGCATTCGTGGCCCCTCCTGGCCCGGTCGGCATTTGCGGTCCTGTCCAATGTCATCATCGGTATCCGTTCGGAGTGCCAGCTGTAATTGTAATGGCGGAGGCGAATGCCGATTATCGCTGCGATGATTTTCGCCTCCCTAATCGACGTAGGATGCATTGCGCTGACTCGTATAACATCACTGCATAAACTCGAACGACCGGCGCTATCCCGCACTTCATCATGTGCATGATCTGAATTTACTGTGATGCGGCCGGCATCATCGTCGTGTCGACCACGAACACGTGTGCAAACAGCGATTCGCCGTGTTTGAAATCAGCGGCGCCGCCCGGCCAACGCATTCTGCCATCCACCTGCAGGATGCCGTGTCGGTCGGGAATGGGCTCATTCGACTGGGCGGTGGGGCCACGTCGGGGGGCCAACGGCCACCCGGTCCCGGGTCCCGGGCAAAAAACCACATCCTGCGTTTTTTGGATCAGGTTTTGGCGGGGTTGGCATTGGTTTTTGGCGCGCGGGGGTCTTTGGGGGAGACGCCGTCGTGGGCAGGGAGCGTGCGTTCGGGGCCTCTCTGCGTCGCACCACGGGTGAACCAGAGGCACGATGGCTCGGACCAAGGCGAAAGCGACGCATAGGACACCGCGTAAGCATCCCCGGACGTCGCTGCTGGGCGGCAAGTCCCTGCCCGGCAAGAGGACGCCCGTTTCGGCGAAGAAGCTGCCGAAGAAGTCTGGTATGACTCCGTACATATATATCGGAGTGCTCTGTACGACGCCTGACTTGGCTGGCGTTTAGCTGGCACCCCCAAAGCTCAGGGTCATCGTTTCCGACCCGGGACACGGGCGCTGATGGAGATTCGCAAGTTCCAGAAGGGAACGGGACTCCTTATTCGAAAACTCCCATTTGCCCGTCTTGTAAGCGCTGCCTAGCAACGGGCTCATACGAGTGCCTTCCCAATGTATCTGATTTTCACCCGGTATGAAGGTGCGAGAAATAGCACAGGAACACTTCAGTGGAGGTGAAGAATGGCGGTGGCAGGGCGAGGCTCTGCTGGCGCTGCAAGAGGCGGCCGAGGCGTACCTGGTGCACCTGTTTGAAGACACAAACCTGTGCGCGATTCACGCGAAACGCGTCACGATCATGCCAAGAGACATCCATCTGGCCCGGCGCATTCGAGGCTTGGGTCGAGCCTGACCTGCCCTCTGGCTTTAAAGTCGGACTCTCGCGCACCGCTTCATGGAACCCTCCGACTGTCGAAACTAATACAACAACCCGTTTGCTTCCGAAACAGGGTACATAGCTGGGCGTTTCTGACATCGGCGCCATGATGAGGTACAGAGAAAATCGGGGAGATAGAAGGCGTCTAGAATGTACATAGGTAGGTGCGGTACAACTATTGCGAGCTTTAGAGGCCGAGAAAGGTAATGTTCACCAGAACAAGTGCCATGTCGGTAAAGATGACGGTAGCGCCCGCGATGTGTTCGTCGCTGGCGAAGAACTGTTTCGCGCGCCATACATCCTGACACAGAAGGAGCAGAAACAGGACTGCCCCGGATACGGCACAGATGACACGAACGCCCGGCACTCTGTACAAGACGCTCACGATGATGGACGAAGCGTACGCGATGAGAACCACCATTATCCAGAGGACTACGCGTTCGCTATTCGGTTGGGAGCTGAGCGACCACATGACGACACCGATTACGATGATCATGGTGACGATGAAGGCTTGCAGGAACCATTCGGCCTTGGCTCGTGCACTGACCGTGGCGCACCATGCCGTCAAGATTGTGGCTGCCGCTACAGTAAACAGCGCGAATCGCGTTCGATTCGCTGGAGATTGCGGAGAGAACACGATAGCCAGGTAGCTGAATACACCCACAAACAGACAGACAAGACAAATCACCAGCATATGTGACGCAAAGAAGCGTCGCACATCCTCAACAAATATCACAGGAGCCACTTCCGCAGCAACGATCCAGACCTGCGCCACAACCAGACCGAATATTCGTCGCAGCAAACCACCACGGTCGTTGACCAACGCGGCAACAGCCGCCTGCACAACCGGGTCGTCAGCCTGGCTCGACATATATACGCACTACCGGTAGGTAGGCGACGACTCGGTCGGAGGTTGTTCTGCGGTTGAATCGTTTGGACAATACACGTGGTGCGATCGTTCGCTATTACAATAACGCATGGATGAGTGCACAGCGTATATACTTGCAGGCGGACAGGAATAGGTACTGCCCGCGGTAGGTAGTTGCGCGCTGCCTGCGGCATTCAGCATTCGTCGTCGAATGGATTGGGACGACTACTACGACGGTTTCGATGACGACTTCGACGTCCATGTCCGGGACTCGCGCCGGTTCGTCGACGTCGCCAAGCGGCAGGCGCACTGCCGCAAGTGTCGCGCGCCGATCCTGAAGGGGTCCATGCGCGTCGGCGAGCCGTACATGAGCCAGTGGGGCGTGGCGAGCCAGTACGCAGGTCGCGCGCCGATGCCGGTGAAACATGGTGTCTGATTCCGACGACAGGTACTACCATTTGCAATGCTCGCCGGTGGCCTGGACGTCCTCGAAGGCGTCGCGCCTTGTTCTGCGCGGGCTAACGGCTGAGCAGCGTGACGTGATCGACGATCTGAAATCGGGTCGGAATCCCGCGGGCGTCGTCGGCGAATCTCTTGTGGACGACGATCTGTCGCGCTCCGCTGCCGATATTCTTGCTGACTTCGACCGCCATGCGAACATGATGATGGACCCGACGAACCGTGTGTCCCCGGGCGAATACCGAGAGGCGCACGAGACCGTGATTTGCACGTGTCCTGGCACGATCACTGGGATACAACACTACTCTGGCGTTGCGCATCCAGGCGAACATGTTTACCTGGTTCGAGAACCCGACAATCCTTATGATCGCAACGCGATCGCCATTCACAATGTGGAGAACGCCAAGGTCGGGCATCTGCGGCGTCAACAGGCTGCCGTCCTCGCGCCGATCCTCGACGACCCGTCCGAGCATTGGGCGACTCGCGTCGAGGCGTCGATCAGCAGCAGGGGATCGGCATATAATCAGTCGTGCGTGTTAACGTTTGTCAACATTCCCGAGGCGGCGACCCCGATTCTGACCATTCTCCGACGCGGTCAGTTCACTATGGGCGCGGGCGACATGACGCCGTCGGCCGAGGTCGCTTTCAAGGAGTCTGTTCGTTCTCAGGCCGACCTTGACGCCATGTTCGAGGAAGCACTCAAGGCCAACGCATCGATTGAGCCGTTACCCGCGACGGATCTGTCGCGTGTGCTCGCCTGCCTCAACATCAAGTTGTTCGATTACCAGGAACGGGGCCTTCACTGGATGTTACGGCGCGAGACCTGTCACGACGCGTTGCCTGCCCTGTGGGAACAGCGCGTCGAAAACGGCCAACAGGTCTACTATAACGGCGTCGTGAACGCGTCTTATCGATCGAGGCCTGCTGCGGTTCTTGGCGGCCTCCTTTGTGACGATGTACGTCATTGCAATCGTAGCCTGATTTCCCCAACTGATGGTATCGGTACAGATGGGACTCGGAAAGACAATCCAGGTCATCGCCTTGGTCTTGCTGCACTCGAACAGTGGTCTGCGAAAACGGATCTCAAAGCATCTTGGAGCTGCACCCGTCCCTGTAAAACCAGAGCCAGCAAGCTCGAGTGGAGACGTCAGACGTGTTATCGAATCCATGCGTGTCGTCGATCTTCGGGACCTCCTTCGAACGAAGGGTCTGTCCGCCTCTGGTAACAAGAAGGTTCTGATCGAACGGCTTATCGAGAACGGAGTTCATCCTGATATCGAGGAGTCGCAACCGGCGGTATCGTCTCCTGCGAATGATGTCAAGGCGGACAATAATGGGCCTTCAGCGACGCTGATCGTCTGCCCAACAAGCGTCCTCAGCAACTGGGAGCTTCAGATTGCGTCCCACGTTCGTGACGAGATCAACATTAAGGTCCACGTCCACCATGGCGCGCAGCGGTGCTCTGATACAGCGTTCCTGAGCAAGTTCGACATCGGTTCGTATTACGATATCGGTTCGCACCTCTGTACTGCCCTGGATCATTGAAATTGCTGTGGTAGTGCTGACAACGTATGGGACTCTAGCTGCTGAATTTCGTTCCCGTGAGAAGGGCGCGTCCGGCTCCAAGAAACGAGGCCGGGACGAAGGACTTCTCGCTGTGTCCTGGAGACGAGTCGTTCTCGATGAGGCGCACGTCATCCGAAACAGAACGAACCAGTCGCACAAGGCTTGCCGGGCGCTGGATGCCCAGTTCCGCTGGGCGTTGACTGGGACGCCGTTGTTTAACTCGGCCGACGACGTCCAGTCGTTGTTTGCGTTCCTCCGTTTGCCTCCAGTCGACGATTACTCCATTTGGCGAACGCGAATTGGTCGTCCCGTTTCTTCAATGGGATCACCGCAGGCGATGGCACTACTTCGCGTTCTGTTCCAGGCTGTATGCCTGCGCCGCTTGAAGTCGACTGTGAATTCTGACCTACCGCCCATAACTGTCGAGGAGCATTCGCTGGTCCTAGGGTCGAAGCAACGAGAGCTGTATGACCTGCTGGAGCGGGCATCGCGGATGGCATTTGACATTGCGCTTCGAGTGGGCGATGACTTCGTCCTGAGCAACTATGCTGCCGTTCTCGAGTCGATGCTGCGCTTGAGGCAGATGTGTTGCAGCGCCTCAATGGTCACAGAAGAACGCCTGCAACGAGCTCGAGACCTGATCGCATTGGTTGATCGCACGTCCAAGTCATCTGAGTTGACCAAGGAGGACGCAGAGAAGCTCTTCAACAAGATGAAGTCGTTGCTGAGCGAAGAAGACCCCACTGAATGTGCTATCTGTCTGGAAAGTCTTGAACCCGAATCGGCCCGTATCATTCGCGGGTGTATGCATTGCTTCTGCGAAGCGTGCCTTCACAACCTGCTCAGTAGCGATACACGGTGCCCGCTATGCCGTGGCGAGTTCTCTGAGAAAGACGTCGTCGGCTTCTCAACTCTGTCCGCCACATCCAACGGTTCTGCCATCGCTGACGAACCCGCTGATAAAGCTGAAGAAGGCGGAGACGCGGAGGTCCCGGCTAAGGTCAGCGCGCTGCTTCAGCTGGTGAAGGCATTGCCGAATGACGAGCGCATCGTCGTCTTCTCCCAGGTAAGCACTGTCTGTGTCACCGTCCGTCGGCGATCGCTCACGAGCGCAACGGCCAGTTCACATCGTTCCTGGACATCATTGCGAAGTACTTGGACGACGCGGGCGTTTCGTATGATCTCCTGGTTGGTTCCATGGGCCATAATGCTCGCAAGAGCGTTGTGGCGCGCTTCCAACAAGAAGACGGAGGCCCGACGGCCCTGCTCGTCTCCATGAGTGCAGCCGGAACGGGGCTCAGTTTCACCCGGGCGTCTACCGTTGTCATCATGGACCGTACGTTTCATTCTAGTCGTTGTCGCTATGTACACTTGGAACTGATGATGCGTTTGCCAGCGTGGTGGAACGCAATGGTTGAGAACCAGGTCTGTATTGTTTGCTCGTCCACGAATGCTGTAGTTGCTAACATATATACATTGCGCAGGCCATCGATCGGCTACATCGGCTCGGGCAGACTCGGCCAGTTCGCGTCGTCCGATACGTCATCAAGGGCTCGATCGAGGAACGCGTCATCCAGATCCAGGAACAGAAGAAGGAGCTCTGCACCAACCTGTTCCGCAGACCAAACCGCACGGAGGCTCGTGCGGCGCGCCTTCACGACCTGCGCGCCATCTTCGCTCGCCCGGGTTGACCCCGGAGCGTTCGGCTTAAACGTATCGTCTGTTGTTTAAACATGGCAGTTCTACATAGCTGCCCATGGACCGTGTGTGGCCGGCCACCTGGGCCCAGTCGGACATTTGTGCGTCGCGGACTACACGGTTGGCTGGCGGCACGGGCGTCGCATATCGCGATGCCGTCCGAGACGGAGCGTGAGATCGCTGCCCAGCAGGCGGCGCGCCGCGAGCGCCTGTCTGCTATGTACGACACGGAAATCGATGTGTCCGAGAAGCGCGACGACGGCGAGGACGACGTTGATATGGACGGCGGCGAGGCGGAGTACCGTCGGGCGGGGTCGTCGTCCGATGCGATCCAGCGCGAGGCGTTCGCCGAGACCGTTGATGAGGACGCGGACCCGACCCAGGCGCAGACAACGTCGCGCGTCATTTCGCAACGCGAATCCGAGTATCACAAGCGACGGCAGCGTGTGATCTCGCCGCCGCGCCACGACCCGTTCGCGGAAGATGGAGGCCCTGCCGAGGGTCGCTCGTTCGCCGAGGTCATGCATGATACCGACATGACGCGAGAAGAGCAGGAAGCCGGTCGGGAAATCGCCAGGCGAAAAGCCGAAGAAGCGGCGAAGGCGGAGGAGGAACCCCCGGTTGAAGCGCCTCGCCGGCGCCGACGATGGGACGACTCTGAGCCGGCGGTAACGGACGCGACGCCTAGGCGTTCGCGATGGGATGCCACGCCGGATTCGGTTGCGAACAGTGACATCACGGATCAGGCGTGGGATCAGACGCCGCGTAAGCCGATGGATGACTTGATGACGCCGACGTCGAGACGTTCGCGCTGGGATGAGACGCCGAAGATGGCCGAGGGTGCCACCCCGGTGCAGACGCCGCTGATGATGGGGCAGACGACGCCGGCGATGATGATGGGCGTTCCGATGACGCCGGAGCAGGCCAGCGTCATGCGCCATCAGAGCGATTTGGAATACCGGAACCGGGAGCTGACCGACCAGGAACTAGACGCCATGTTTCCTGAGGCTGGCTACGAGGTATGATCACACCACCACGTAGCAGGTTGTATCGTCGCTGACGCTTTCGACAGATTGTTCCGCCGCCTGCGGGTTACGCCCCGATTCGAACGCCCATGCGGCGCCTGATGGCCACTCCCACGCCGCTCGGAGCGGCTGGAGCTGCGCCTGGTTTCCAGATTCCTGTTGAGACGGCTGATACGCACGGTGTACAGGTCATCCCTGGGGGCGGCCAGACCGAGGACGCCGATCTGCCGACGATCAAACCGGATGACCACCAGTTCTTCGGGAAGCTGCTTGAGCAGCGCGACGAGGATGTTGTCGATAAGACGGCGCAGAAGGAGCGACAGATTATGAAGTTGCTGCTGAAAGTGAAGAATGGGACCCCGCCGCAGAGGAAGTCGGCGCTCCGCCAGCTGACGGATAAGGCCAAGGAATTTGGACCCGGGCCGCTGTTCAGCCAGATTCTGCCACTGCTCATGTCGCCCACTCTTGAGGACCAGGAACGGCACCTTCTCGTCAAGGTCATCGATCGTGTCCTGTTCAAACTCGACGACCTAGTTCGACCTTATGTCCACAACATCCTCGTTGTGATTGAACCTCTTCTCATTGACGAGGACTATTACGCCCGGGTCGAAGGTCGGGAAATCATATCCAACCTTGCCAAGGCTGCCGGCCTGGCCACCATGATCTCAACCATGCGGCCCGACATTGATAACGTCGATGAATACGTGAGAAACACGACTGCCAGAGCGTACGTTTGCGACAGTGTCTGTTATTAGGGTTTCTGATTCGGCCCCGTCTGTAGGTTCTCTGTTGTCGCGTCTGCCCTCGGCATATCGTCCCTGTTGCCGTTCCTGAAAGCCGTGTGCCAATCCAGGAAATCCTGGCAGGCCCGGCATACGGGTATCAAGATTGTCCAGCAGATAGCGATCCTGATGGGGTGCGCGGTTCTGCCACAGCTGACAAGTCTGGTTGAGATCATCGCCGCCGGCCTTGTAGACGAACAGCAGAAGGTTCGCACCATCACGGCCCTATCGTTGGCCGCCCTGGCCGAAGCGGCAGCGCCGTACGGTATCGAATCGTTCGATCCCGTCCTGCAACCTCTCTGGAAAGGCATCTCGAGTCACCGAGGAAAGACGCTTGCGGCGTTTCTGAAGGCAATCGGGTTCATCATCCCGCTGATGGACGCCAAGTACGCGCACTTCTACACCCAGAACGTCATGAAGACGCTCATCCGGGAGTTCGCCTCGCCGGACGAAGAGATGAAGAAGATTGTGCTGAAGGTCGTCAAGCAGTGTGTCACGACGGAAGGCGTCGAGGTCGAATACGTGCGCAACGAGATCCTGCCCGAGTTCTTCCGAAACTTCTGGGTTCGTCGGATGGCGCTGGACCGCAGGAATTACAAGCAGCTCGTCGAGACGACGGTCTCCCTGGCCTGCAAAGTCGGCGGCGCCGATATCGTCGGACGTATCGTCGACGATCTCAAGGACGAGAACGAGTTCTACAGGAAAATGGTCATGGAGACCATCGAGCAGATCCTGTCGGAACTGGGCGCCTCTGATATTGACCAGCGCCTGGAGGAGAAACTGGTCGACGGCTTGCTCTTCGCATTCCAAGAGCAACAGACCGATGATTCGCAAGTCATGCTGAACGGCTTTGGCGTTGTCGTCAACGCTCTCGGCCTGAGGATGAAACCGTACCTGGCGCAGGTTTGCGGTATCATCAAGTGGCGGCTGAACAACAAGAGCGCTCGCGTACGCCAGCAGGCCGCTGACCTTATCGCTCGTATCGCCGTCGTGATTGTGAAGTGCGGCGCCGAGAACCTGTTGGGTACGTTTGTTCGTGGCTGTTGATGTTCTAGCGGACGTGTTTACTGACACGTGTTCTACGCAGGCCACCTTGGCGTTATCTTGTACGAGTACCTTGGCGAAGAATACCCCGAAGTGTTAGGTAGGCCCGCTGTCGCGTCGGCCGCTGTTCACATGTCTGACGGTGATCTACAGGGTCCATCCTGGGCGCCCTGAAGGCGATCGTCAACGTGATCGGTATGACGAAAATGACGCCTCCGATCAAGGACCTCCTGCCTCGGCTGACGCCAATCCTGAAGAACCGCCACGAGAAAGTCCAAGAGAACTGCATCGATCTTGTGGGGCGAATCGCCGATCGCGGTGCCGAGTTCGTCAGCCCTCGCGAATGGATGAGGATATGCTTCGAACTCCTGGACATGCTGAAGGCGCACAAGAAAGGGATCCGTCGTGCCACGGTCAACACCTTCGGGTATATCGCCAAGGCGATCGGCCCGCAGGACGTCCTCGTCACTCTGATGAACAACCTCAAGGTCCAGGAGCGTCAGAACCGTGTTTGCACAACGGTCGCCATCGCCATCGTGGCGGAAACCTGTGCGCCGTTCACCGTCCTGCCCGCGCTGATGAACGAGTACCGCGTCCCTGAGCTGAACGTCCAGAACGGCGTCCTGAAGTCGCTGTCGTTCCTGTTCGAGTACATTGGCGAGATGGGCAAGGACTATATTCACGCCGTGACGCCGCTGCTCGAGGACGCCCTCATGGATCGCGACCTAGTCCATCGGCAAACGGCGGCGAGCACCGTGAAGCATATGGCGCTCGGCGTCCCCGGCCTGGGCTGCGAGGACCCGCTGCTCCACCTGCTGAACATCCTCTGGCCCAACATCTTTGAGACCTCGCCGCACGTCATCAACGCCGTCACCGACGCCATCGACGGGCTTCGCGTTGCGCTCGGCCCCACCGTCATCCTGCTGTACTGCCTGCAAGGCCTGTGGCACCCGGCGCGACGCGTCCGTAATATCTATTGGAAGATCTACAACAACCTGTACATCGGCGCCCAGGACGCCCTGGTGCCCGCGTATCCCCGGCTGCCCGACGACGAGCACAACCGATGGATGCGACACGACCTCGACCTTGTGGTCTAACGGCCCTCTGCTCCGTTTCATACACAGCACGTCGTACTATACAGGGTCGTCGATGCGTCACGTTTGACGAGAACGCTGGGGAACGCTGCCTGTATTGTGGCGACACGGCCGGTCAGGGCCGGCGGCGTGGTGTCAGCACGAGGGCCATGGGCGTGTCCGGCGCAGGGGCCGGCGTCGGATTGTCGATGACGTGGACCTCCTCGCCTGCCGGGTACCCGAACGTCGTGTAGTGGATGAACAGCGTGACGATCACCTTGAGCTCCATCAGGGCCAGCTCTTTGCCAGGGCACATGCGCTGCCCGCCGCCGAACAGGCGGTCCTCGAACGGCTGCGGTTTCAGCGAGTCGGGCGAATCCTACACGTCGATGATCACCGGGCAGGCACCGTACGCGCTGTCGCCTGGCGACGACGAACCTTCAGGTAGCGCATCGGCAGGAACTCGTCGATGGCGTCGAACCGGCCCGTCTGCGTCATGGCCGTGTCCAGCGACAGCCACACCGCCCAGGCGTTCGGGACCACCTGTTTCCATCGTTAGCGCCCATGTGTCGCAAGCGCGCGCGTGGCCGCTCCTACGTTGCCCGTGTGCGCCTCGAACGACTTGATGGCCAGGCGCGGCACCAGCATGGCGGTCGGCTGCTGGCGGAGCATCTCGCGAATCGCGGAATCCAACTTGGGCATGTTCTTGAAGTGTGCCAGCTCCAACGGCGGCAACGGCCCGTCCTGGAATCAGGACGATGGTCAGCACCCGCCGGCCGGGCCGCACACAGACCCGATAAATCTGGTTAACGTACCCCGAACACTTCCAGCTGTTCGGCGTAGAGGACCTCCTGGAGTTCGGGATGCCGAGCCAGCCCATTCAGCGTCAGGACGCAGCCGGCCGTCGTCGTCCTGGAAGCGGCCAAGCGCACGATCAGATACGCGCGCGCGCTAGCCGCTGCCATGGATACGTACGACGAGGCGGCGCCGACGCCAAGTTGCAGTTGGCAGATCGACTTGATCAGGTCCCTGTTGCCCGAGATGCCCTTCTCGCGTCGCCGGGCCAGGCAGGACCCCAGCAGGCCCGGGAAGACGTCGTCGGCATCCCGTTTCAGGTACTCGGCTTCGCGTTCCAGGATCAGGTCGCCCAGGATGCCGTTCAGAAACTAAATCGCAACCAGCGCGTCAGTGACCGGTGCCGGCGCCGCTCGCCATCATGACGATGCTACTGACGTCTTTGGCGGCCATGGCCTTGCCGAATTGCGTCCAGGGCAGGTTGATGGGCAGGGACATCGTGCCCAGGTCCAGCGTGTGGAACGGCTTGAAGACGACCTTGTTCAGCTCGTCCGAGTACTCGCCGAGCACGATCGTCTGCGCCATGGCGAACGTCCAGTGCCGCAGGTGTTCGTAGATGTCGACCTTGCCGCCCTGACGAATCCACCCGTCGAGCGCGTCCTGCACCTTGTTCTGCACCAACGCGTTCGTCGTCAGCGCGACGTCCCATGCACCGACGCCGGTGCCGTACCTGGAGCAGGGGGATCATGCTCTGCAGGGCATCCGGGCGCAGAGCGCGAAGGATCATGGAACGGTTCTCGAAGTGCTCCTCGCCGTGCTGCGACAGGAGCGAGTGCTCCCCCGTCAGGATGCGCATCGGCGTGAACATGTGCTGGATCACGACCCGGTCCTCGCCGAGCAGGCACTGCCGCAGCGTCGACCCCGGTCAGGCACGGCCGCAGCGGCGACGACGCGGCAATGCACCCACCTTCTTGATGTCGGCGTTGTCGCAGAGGAACACGCTGGGCCGCCCGAGGATGTGCGACTTGAACACGGGGCCGTGCTTGGCGTGCATTTCGCGCAGGTAGGTACGCGGGTCCTGCAGGAAGAAGAACTTGACGGTGTCGCCAATCAGCGGCCAGCCCATGTCACCGGGGATGTCCGCTCCCGGGCACGACTTGCGGTTCCACCACCAGGTCCAGGCCGCCCTGGACAGCAGGACGGCAACGACGACCTTGGCCGTCAGCACGACGATCGGGAGCACCGCCGCGGCGATCATCGACGACCTGTTTGGATGAATGGGCGCTCGCCCAGCGACGAGCGCCGGACGGGGGGACGGCGGCTCCCCCTGTCAAATCCATCGACCGGTCAATCCTGTCGCGCATCGTCGCCTGCGGCAATCGCCAATCGGGGGACAGACCAGCGGCGGGTCGATGGTCAGGTGTATTGTCTGGGGGAGCGCGCGCGCCCTAGAACAGCTGGTCGGCGTCGAGCGGCGTGCACTCGCCCCGCAGGTGCGCCCTGAGCGCCTTCTCGGCATCGGCCCCGTTGAACGTCCGCGAGCAGAATAGGCAGAACGGCAGGTCGAACGGCCGGCCGGGCGGAACGGCGTCCTCTGCTTGACCGCTGGACGACGGCGGTCCCGCGAGCCCAAACTCGCGTTCGCGGACGGGCCTGCTGTTCCCCGAGCGGGAATCAGGTCGACCTGTCTGGATGGCTCGCGACGCTGCCAGCTGGTGGTCTACTGCAGCGGGAGACTGGTGATGCGTGTTCGACGCCAGGTGGTACGCTGCTGGGGGGCGCGACGACGCGGGCGCTTGCGCAGGCTCATCCAGGTACACGAGGGGAGCGCCGTGCGCAGAATGGAGGTGCTGGGCCAGGTCAGGTAGATGACGGAACGTGAACTTACACTTGGTGCAACGGATCCATACATAACGACCGTCGCTGCGAGCGCCAGGGTTCCGATGACGGTGTCGCGGTGGACGACCACGGCTGGGGCGCGCGGGCGTCGACGACGACTCGCCCGGCCCGCACGTAGGAAACGCGCGGTTGGAAACGGCGTTCAAACCCGCCCGCCGCGGGCGTCCGACTGCGAACCGCTGATGTCGACTGAACGGCACGGGGCGATCGCGGGCGGTGCCGATGCGGTCACCGTCGTCGCTGGCTGCGACCGCGAACGCCAACAGGCCAGTCGCAATCGCGAGCAGAAGTGGGCCGTCTTTCAGGAACCCCATTGTGATGCAATGGCCGGCGCCTTGCCCGGACAGGCGCGCACAGTCCGCCGGGAGCCGGGACTCGGGTCCGCGTGCGCGGATGGCACAAGCGGCAGCGTGCGCGCGCGCCACAGGGCTTGTCTTTGTGGTCATGGATTGTGCGCGCGGTGTGCGACTGTGGTTGTCCGGCAGGCAGCAGCGGTAGCGGACCAGGGTACCAAACGGCACCTGCAATCAGCGACGTACCACATGGGCTGCCGCTGTCGGCCAGCAGTTGGTGTTGGGCTGTATGTTCGCCAACTGCCAGGCAGCCACAACCGTCCAAGCGTGTGTGCTCCAGGCCCTGCGATAACAGGACGTGCCATGCGTGGCGCGTCCCGGCCAGAACGAGGCAACACGTCGGCGGACGCCGCATCAAGGGCACTTCTATTTGAGTTTCATCGTTCAGAGCCAGGGGGCTTACTTCGAACGGAAGACGACGCGAAACTTAGCCGTCTAGGGCCCGCCGAACGAAATGAAACATTGACCCGTTTCATCGATATCGTCGTACGGCGGCGCGCCGGACGCTTGACCGCTGGCGCCATCGGTGGCCGTCATTGGTCGACCGAATGCCAGCTGCCGCGGTTCCTTGTGGCAGCCACAACACAACTGAACGTCCACTTCGTGACGGGAGTTGCTCAACAACACCGAACAGTAGTGACATCGGGGACGGCCATCATTTGGCTGCATTCTTGTTGGTGTCGAGGTTCCTGGATGACCGGGATCACGGCAGGGCACTGATGTACGATAGTCGTGGTGCTCCCTGATGTTGAAGCGGTTGCTGGCGATCCTAGATGGAGGATAGCGTGCACGACGCCGTCCGCGCGTTGACCATGCAATGGGCGTCGTTGCTGGACCTGGAAGTTCAGCGGGCTCGTGTTCGTGCTGACCCGGATCTGCCTGCCTTGCCGACAACGCTGCCTCTGGCATATAGTCGAGATACATGCCAGCGTGACTGTTTCCGTGCTCCAACCATAGGTGGTCATTCAGGGCCGGCTCGTCGTGGAACGTCGTCGTCCGACAAGGGGGGCAAAAGAAGCGCGCAGCGTAGTCGGCGTCACCGGCGTCATCGGCGGCGAATACCACGACGTCACCAGTGAGGAGCGCGATCAGCAGTGCGCAATGGTACAGGCACGTCATCGTCACAGTATCCAACAGATCTCGAACGGATGCAGCGGGTTTCTCGACTGCGACCGCCCAGGCGCCAGAGGCCCAGATCCCTCCGGGCCCCGTGGCAAGCCCGGAGTTTTCCTACGTACTGCCCGCCCAAACCGATTCGGGGTCCCAAATCCTGTACTGCCTGTTGCCAGCACGCTTGGAATGTTCCAACACGCATGGACGGAACAATTCGGCGTGCAACCTCGCACACGAGGACAGACTACTAAACACTTGTCATATAGAATATCGTATGGTCGTCTGTCACGAATTCAGTGTACGTAGGCTCGAAGAAGTCGTCATCGACGTCATCGGCGGCGATAGACACGTCGCGTCAAAATAAATATGATCGTCAAAAGGAATGCGAATACACTTTCCAGGAGCGCCATTGCTGCAGTACCGGTGCAGGTCAGTGTTCTGGAGCACGTCGCACAGTTAGGCTACCGTGCCATGCAGGCAGCGATGTAGCTCGTCACATCCGGGTGATGAGTGGTGAACAAAAAGGGCGGTAGAATTTGCAGGCGGCTCATCATCACTCAGGTTGGAATGTCACGCAGTGACCCGCGAGTCGCGTTTTTGGCGGAGTCGGCAGTCTGCATAGGACGAGGTCGCCCGGCTGTTGATGCTGCGAGCAGGAAGTGTCCGTCAGGTCAAGGGGTCGGTCCGCCACCTGTTTGGCGGGCCGCCTCGCATTAAGGAGTACCAGAAGGTGCGGTTGAACGACGTTGCCGCGACAGTCCCGGTCTGACGGCGGTTCTCGTGGCAGGCGATCCAGAGCGAGCATGTGCCGACGTTCCTGAAGGTCTGGTTACGCATGTAGAATCGCGATGTGTCTGTAATGATTGGTAATGTCCGAAGAACAACTGGGGCAAGGCGACGTACGCGGTGGCATTCTGGGGCGTGTCCTTCGGCGTTGTTGGCACGCTGTGGATGTACAAGAACATGGTCTTGGGTGGGTATATTCCAGCGATTTATCGCGGGTTAACGAAAATTAACAGCTCTATCTTCAGGTGTGAACAAGAATTGAGTGGCTGCTGGAGTGCGTCGTTCTCCAATACATTCCTACCGACCTTCACCGCGGCCACGGCCGCTTCGTCCAACCAGACATCGAACAGTGCCGCTGGGAGGCATATTATACGTTTATTGAGCGCACCAGCCATATTGCAGGCGATCGACAATCTTCGGTCCTAGTCCATACGTACACAGGTGTCCGCACTGAGAATATGTCATGAGTGTCCAGCCTGCGGAGAGTCGCTGCTCGACGTGGCCAGGTCCTTATGGCACTGCATGATGAAACGGCAATTCCTCCGGGGCGGGTATCGCTAATCTGATGAATATCATAGGCACACTTGGCGACGCTTTTCCAGCAGCGCCGACGTCGGGCCCCATAGCTGTGCGGACCGATTCGATAGCAATTTGACAACCATCATACTAGTTTCCTGGGCGAACTCGGCAACCCCTACAACGGAAACGGTTGGCCAATCGGATGAGGGGGGACGCCGAGCCCCCGCTTACCCTTCTGGGTGATATGAGCGTAGGTCAAGCAGAGTGTCTCCAGGCGGGGGCACTTGACGCTGATAGTCCTCAACGCTCGATCTGTGACGCCGTCTCGTTGTGCACTGCGGCACCGTCCTTTAAACAGAGTGAAATGCACCAGCTGTGGACATGCACTGGCGACGGCTCTAACGCCTACATCGCTGACCGACCCGCACCAGTCCACTTCGAATCGCTTCAAACGCCTCGACACGCACGCGGACAGGTCCACAAGGAACGCGTCATCAATGACGCTGCCGCATCCAGTGAAGACCAGGTCGGTCAGGCGCCCTAATCTGGAGAATAACCTACAGAACGCCGGTCTGGGTAATCGACGCAGGTCGGCGCCCGTCAGCACCAACGACTGGACCGTGTTCGTGAAGCGCGCGTCGGTACCGGCACGGTGCAAGCGTTGCGATACGGGGGCGACCTTCGTGCATACCGATCGGAAATCCAAGAACGTCAGAACGTGGGCGAGAAGGTCGTCAGGCAGGGCAGACAGTCGATCTCCCGCCCTGCTGACGCGCGTCACGGCTTGATCGAGTTTACCTGCTTGGCTTGTAAACAGCACCCGACACGGTCCGTTCCGTTCGACGCGTCGCAATGGAGCACCTTCACCTAGCACTGGCGATCGTCGTGGGCGCTTGCGTGCGTCATGGGTCGTAAATGCGCCCGGGCGCTTACGCGGAACTAGGAGCACGGTCACCATCATCATTCTTGGAGAGGCAGCAGGTAGCGCGCCGGTTGACGTGTCGTTGTCGCGCACGTCCCTTACTCGAACACACACACGCACAAACACGCAGGCGCGACGATACGATCGAGCGGTACGCAGAGCCTATGACTATGGGAACGCGCGGGCACTGTCGGGCAGCAGGGGCCACGCGACCCCCCCTTCAATACAGATTCCAGAATGATCCAGTATCTTGCCGATGATTCCACTGGGTATATTCGGATCTGATTGCTGCTTCCAGTGTTTGAGCGATTCGCTGGATCATCTGACGAGGACATCCGTTCCTGATAACGTCAACCTAATTGCCGGCAGCTCTAGACGCCAACCTATCGCTCCGGTAGGCGTGTGCGTCGGCGGCGGCGTCGCACAGCCTCTACGTCGTTCAGCGGCGCCCTACTTGCACCCGCAGCCGACCTTCGAAATCACACGGGAATGCCCTCTGTCCGTTTAGGAGTCGCCTTCAAATGATAGTTCGCCATCATCGACTGCGGAATTGTCATCGTCGAGGGCGCCGATCTCGTCATCCGTCTCTTCAATGTCGTCCTCGTCGACATTGGGGTCGCCGTGGTCCATCAGCGGTGTGGACAGCTGGGCACGGGTATCGCCCGCCGACGCCTGCCCAGGGTCCCCGTCCGCCGCCATACAGTCGCTGGCGAGCTTCAGCGCCTCCAACTGCCCGACCCGTCAGCCACCCGCACGTCGCACATCGGCACCACCATCACATCGACCTTCTTGGAATACAGGACCTCGAGCTTCTCCAGCGCCGCATCCTTCTCTGCCAACGACTCCGGCGGCGGCAGCGATGACGACGGCGGGCGCGGGACAAAGCGCGGCGGCGGCGCCAACATCGCAGCACCGGGTCAGTCCGTGTGGTCCCGCCGTGCCATCGTTTCGAGCGAACTCCATCTACAGGCGACGACAGCGATGGGGCAGGAGCGCGCCCTCGTCCAAAGACGTTGTGTATACTGTGGCACAGCTGCTACGGCCGTGCCGTTGTTGCTATTGCCCGCGCCGCCTGGATCACCTCGTCGACGTCGACGACCATGGGGGTATCGGCGGTTCCCGACCGCGCAACGACGCGTTCGTACCTGGCGCCGAGGGCGATCACGGTCTGGTGGTGGCATTCGTTATGGCTCCCGTCCGCCATGTTCGATGTGGGCGGCTGGATTTCGATCACGGCGACGCGGGCGGCATCGGCGAAGACGACGTTGGAGATCCCGGCGCCATGTGGCGCAACGATCAGATCGGCAACGTAATGCTTCCGGACGGCATCGTCCATGCTCTCGCTCGGGCCGTAAACGACAATGTCGGCATCCGGGAACGTGTTCGCCAACGCCTTCACCAGGTCGTCGTGGTTGCTCAGCGACCTTGAACTGGATCGCTTCTGGACGACGATCCGCAACCTGGCATCGCGTTCGACGAGGTGTGCGCCGTTCCGGGCCGCCCATCGCTGTCGGAACACCCGGTTGAAGAATTGGACCGCGGGTGAACGCGCCTGCCCGCACCCGGTGGTGGCAGGCACGATCAGGCGCCGGGCGAACCAGACGCGGTTCTCGTTGTACGAGATGACTCGCGACGGGTCGATACCGGCCAGGTCGAACAGGAAATTGCTGGCATCACCCATCGTGAACGCCAGGATGCGAATCGATGGGTCGGCGATGACGTCGTCGTAGACCAGCGCCAGGCGCATGAACTGCTCCATGAAGAAGTGGTAGAACCCGTACCCCCAGACCTGTACGATGGAGACGACGGTTCCAGATAGAAACTCACGTGGCCGGGACGCGTCCAAGTGCTTGATTGGATCGAAAGGCGGGTTGCCACCAAAGCAGCCGCCTGGCGTCCATTGAAAGTCGCAGTTGTAGACGTAGGCGCGCTCCTGCGCCACGAACGCGTTGTTCAGGACGGCGACAGCTCCAGGGAGGGACGTGCCCCTGATGTCGACGTAGTCGAAGTCAGGCCGTTGCGTGAAGACATGATCGGCGAGACCGGGCGGTGGGACACCGTCGATGATCACCGGGGGATGTTGCCGAATCTCGTCAGGGACGGCGAACGACTGAAGGGCGTCATCCGAATTGATAGGGCACCCCGGGGATGGAACCGCGTTATCAGTCCTCGACCTGGTGTTCATATTGGCCAGGCCGGCCGCCGCCTGCGTGCTTCGCTCTCTGTCGAAGGCGATGAGCAGAGCATGCCAGACGATTGTGATGACAACGATCATCCAGAGGAGCAGAAGCGCCGTCCTGAGCCGGACTGGCGCGCGAGGATGATGTGGCATTGGGGGGAGACCGATCTGGACCAGCAGGCCGCCGTCGCTTTTCAATCGTAATGGGGCTGCGCGTCACCCAGGCAGCACTGGAGGATCCGATGGAAGTTACACTGCAAGGCGGCGCCTGCTATCAGATTCCAGACGCGCACAATGTGAAACAATGTGCGGAATAGCCGAATAGGGCACACCACGTCCAATTCGCACACCCTTAAAAAACTCGACCCTCCCCTTCCCCCACTTTCCGACGTGCCTTTCGAACACATTCTTGTCCAGTGCCTTGGAGAGTAGGTCAGCCAGGTTCGTGTTACTCGGCACGTATTGAAGTCGTGCACGGGAGAAGTGGTACGGGTAGTCTTGAGCACGTCACGTCCTGAAATAGAGTAGCAGCGCTGTTGATTCGCGACACCCGCCTCATGCGGTGTGTACATCCACACTGCCGCACTTCCGCAGGAGCGCTCGGGGCGACGGTGTGTGCTTGAAGCTGTCTGACCTACCCAGGGTGTCGTCCTCGTATAGGCCAACCAGGCAGAGTACGTCGAGAACCCAACGGAGAGTCATTGAGGATCGCGCAAGACTTTCCCGTCCCGAGAGCGAGCGCTGATGGAAGACGTTCTGTGATTCGTATACAGCCTTAAGCGTCACCAGAATGAGGCCTGTACAGTGGCGCGTAATTCCAACTGTGGCGGTGTCTTCCGATCCCATTGACACAGCACATGTGTTGGGCATCTGAGAGATGCATGCCCAGGGCGCGGTGCACCCAGCGACCGCGTTTCCTTCGCCGTACCGACATGCCAACCAACAACGATCAGGCTGGCAAGTACCAGTGGACGAAACGCCTTCGTCCCTACCCATTCTCTGGACGTTCCACTCATAAAAACGGTCACCGGCATTCTGCCAGCCTGCACGCATGGAGGAATGTCATCGCTGGGCCGAGTCTTGAGTGCTTGGCCGTTCGTCCTGCTTCCTGGCCTTGTCTGGCCGTTGGGCCGGGCTGGGGGGAAGGCCGAAGGGAAGATGGGGGCTCCCCCTCTGCTGACGCGCAGAATTCAGCGCGCCCGTCAGTTTGTTTTTGGGCGCGGCGGGCTGCCGGCGGCTCGTCCAGTTCGCCCAAGATGGGAGAGGGCGTCGCAGCCTATGCCGTCGACGTGGGCGCGGCGGAGGCGCCTCCCCCCGAAACCGACGCCATCATGGACGCCGCGGGTGCATGCCTGCGGCTGGAAGGGTTTGCTCCCCCAACGTTTGTGGAATTTGGCCGTGTTCGCGTACGGGAGACCCACTGCGATGTGATGTGCGTGCCACTGTTCTGATCGCTTGGTGGTAGGTTGGTACGTCGTCACGTAAATCGTTGACCATTGTCAATCCTGGTCGATCTGCTCTGAGCGTCGTTATTGACCCGATTGCCGATCCCGCGTTCCAACTGGATCGCACCGTCCTTGACGTTGCTGAATGTGGAGGCCGTGCCGACGTCTTTATCACCTGGTCGCCGACAGAGGGAAACCCGGATGGCAAGAACGTGCGCGTGTCGCTCTCGTTACGATCGAATTCCCGTCAGAAATTCAAAGTTGTCCTAACTGGTGCTTCTGTTCGGGGATCACACGATCCGAGACGAGGCACGCGTCCTCGGCGTAAATGGAATTCGACCAAGGCTAAACCATCGAGGAACAACTTTGTCGATGAGAACGTTGATGACAACAGCGTCGTCGCGACCGAACCCGTCATGTCGACTGGGAAAGGAGTTGCGTGGACGGCTGATTTAGAAGCCCCATTGTCGAGACGGCTCCCTGATCCAGCCACAGACGTGCGTTGGAAAACTTGTGAGGGCGCTTCGGGACATCCTGTGACAAGCGTCCCTACAAGTGTGGCTGTTGAAGGTGCTGGTGAAACGAAAAAGACAGACGAAGGCGAGGGCGATGGCGCTAACGTTGATTCGACCAAGACTCTTGGTAATGAGGTTGCGTCAGTTGCATGGAGTTCCAATGTACCATGCGACATTTCGGTCGCCGAGCTGCAGCCAAGCAACACTCATCTCTTCGCAAACGAAGGCGACGAACACGATGTATCTGATATGGTGCCTGGGCCTGATGTCAAAAATAATTCGCCTGGCGACTCTCAAGCAGATGGAACGATTCATGCAGGCACCGACGAAATTGAAACCGGCATTGCTACGATCAAAGGCAGGTCGGTAGCGTGGACATCAGAACACCCTTCAGAAGCCTCCGCTACTTCTCAGCAACCGAATCGGTCCTCCGCTCTCGTTCAGCGACGTGGGCACACACCCAAAACCGAGACCAATGGCGCGGACACGAGCGAAAGAAATGCCACTGGATCCGGCACTTGTGCAGCCAAAGGCAGGGTGATAGCATGGACAGCAGACCTGGATTCAGGTGCATCGATTCCCTCTCAGCAACCAAAGCGGGCTCCAACTGTCGGTCAGAAACGTGGCCATCCATCTTCCCGGACGGCAACGGCCCAACGTTCAGACACATCCGGAACGCGTTCCCGCAAAGCCCATGTCTCGAAAGCGATGGACCAAGTTGATGAAGGCAAGGCGCCGGTCTCGACTGCTACTGTCACAAAGCATCGTAGTCGCGTTAGCTCCGCAATCACTCGCGTGAAACATGGGCAACAGTCGGGTTATCACAGGCAACTTGCGTATGACGAGCAGTGGATGGAAAAGCAAACAACTGGATTTGTTGCCTGGGTCAACTTCGTGTTCAAGCAGAGGGAGTTCCCGGAGTCGTTCATCAGCGGTATGACGTTATGCGCATGTGAGATATTTGGCGCTGACAGGTTGCGTAGAGCGCGAAACGAGTACCACGTTCACTACGGCCGCTGAACGTCGTGCTCATGCGCATCTGTTGCAGCGTGCGTTCTACTTTTATCGGTCACATCCCGTTCAGACCATTATCAGCAGACTGGAAAAGGCTGTATCAGAAGGCCAGCTGCGTATTCGGGATGACATCCAGATGCTAAACGATCTTGGGCTGCGGGATCGTTTTGTGGGTATCCTGTCATCGTACCATAATGCATGGCTGCGGCTGGCGCTTGAAACAGGCATGCTTTACTTCGTTT
Organism: Plasmodiophora brassicae; assembly: GCA_039704465.1. Taxonomy (NCBI): domain Eukaryota; phylum Endomyxa; class Phytomyxea; order Plasmodiophorida; family Plasmodiophoridae; genus Plasmodiophora; species Plasmodiophora brassicae. Next base: position 1,389,500 of record JASFAU010000004.1, read on the forward strand.
CGCTGGCGACAACCTATTACTGACACGTCTTTCAACCAGTGTACGGTGAATTTCTAGCCAAGTCTATGTGCCTAAGGCATTTCATTCAAACGCGGCTCCTGTCAAACGCTGAAATCGATCGAGAGCATGCGTACATGTACACTCCGCAAGGCCAACCCTTCTTCACCGAAGCTCATCAACCTGCAATGCGCTCTTTCGTCCTGAAAAAGTTTTTACAATTGGTTCTGTTTCTCGACATGGCGAAGACCCAGAGTAAGGACAACCTGTCGCTGTGCCCGGAGAAGCTAACATGCATGTGCAGACGTATTTCCTGTGTCGCCGCGGCTGTTCAATACCACCGGAACAATCAAGTCAACCAAAGCGGTTCTGTTCGAATTTTCTGCTGTGTTCATGGCCGGCATGGGTGATTTCGCCAGGGCGATTTTTCTGTCTTGTGGCTACGAGTGTGCGGCGTCGCAGTCGCCTTTGGACGAATTCGACTTTTCCGTCAAGGATTTGGGGAACGATTTTCGTGATGGTGTGCGCCTGTGTGCTTTAGCGGATCGACCCGAACTATTTAAAAAGGTATTTGTATCGCGAAACACTGCCGTTTCTCTGCCTGAGCCGCCAGACAGGTTCTACTGCCTGCCGTGAATACGACACGGAAGAAGCATAATGTTGGGCTTGCAATGCAAGCCTTTTTCGATCAAGGCATTTCTCTGAACTCGGTAAGTGTGTTCGAAATGGTGATGTCTCGTGAAGGCGATTAAGTAACGAACATCAGTGTCCGGCCGATGAAATCGTATCAGGAAACCGCGAACACACCCTTGACCTTCTTTGGAGAGTGGCGATACAGCTCCGGATTCCTGTCCTTGTTGACGCTGCGACATTGTTCTGGGAGTCGCGGTTAATCGAACGTGATCTGACGAAGGATCGTTTGTCCGCGAAGGCAAATTTGGGCTCACCACCGATCATGTACCCTAATTGTCCTCAGTTGCAGGTAGGCGTGCTGCACAAGTGTCGTATTTGCTGTGCTGACGCTGTGCTTTTGTAATAGTGTATTCTGCGATGGTGTATGGCAATCTGCGCTCATTACGACGTACCAATATTCAACTTCACTTCGTCATTCGCTGACGGACGCGCGTTTGCCTTTCTTATTCACTACTATTACCCGCAACTTGTCAGACGAGAAGATATCCGAGGTGCACGACCGGCCCATGATGACACTGTGCTTGGAGAGTCTGCCGATCGGCTTAGCAATGATATGCCATGGGCGGACTTTATCGATGTTTCATTGCCGTTCGAGGGCAGCTCGGTAAGCCTTGAAGCCGAGCGCTCTAACTTCCGCCTCGTTTCATCTGCCGTGAAGGAGCTAGGATGTATCCCTATGCTTGTTCCGATTCCTGGTCTGGGTCTCGTGTTGTAGATCAGACACTCGCAGGCCTGATTGCTGTCGTACAGGATCAAACTCGTTTCGCTCTGCCCCGGACGAGAAAGTGGTTGTCATCTTCTTGTCTTACCTGTCTGCAAGACTTGTCACTCTCAGCCAAGAAGCGCATGCGGCCCGGAAAATTCAAAAAGCATGGCGCGCCCTGCGAATTTCCAGAATGACATCACGGTTCTATGGCTCTGCTGTTGTTGTTCAAGCTGGCCTGCATACGGTGAGCTCTTTATCTCCCCGTATCATCCGTCGGTTACTAATATGTCCTACAAGGTCCTACTGGGCAGAATACAAGCCGCTCGTCATATCATAATGGCCGCCATGAAGTCGTACTCACTCTTGGTTGGTGCCAGAGCATGCTGCAACGCGACTGTGACATTGGGGGCTGTGCTCGCGAATTACAGACCATGCCGTACGTGTGTCAGCCACTGTAGATCTGGTCCCATCGTGTGTTAACCATGTGGGCAGGGGATATTCAAAAGCACATGGCGGTAAGAACGTTGCAGGCGAGCTTATTGTCGTCTTCGTTTGCTGTACATGTCAAACGCTGTATTGCGCAACGACGATTTATTTCGGTTCATCGCATTCAACGAGCTTGGAGGGGCTACCGGGCGCGTGCAACAGCGTGCCGCTCGATTCAGGCGTTCGTCCGCGCCTGGCAGTTCGAGGTCCATCACAAGGACCTTGACCGACTGCGTCAGGCACGGGCGTTGTCTGTTATTGGCCGTTCTGTCCGCACGTTCCTTGAGACGATTCGTACGCGTCGGTTACTTGCTTGCATTGCTCTCCAATCTTGTGTGTCTTCCCATTCTTCAGTCGTGCTCGCCACGCGTCTGTCACAGCTCCGTTACCGTTGCCGGGTGCACACGGTACAGCGGGCGATTCGACGTTATTTGAACACGCTTCGCTGTCGGCGCTTGCAATCAGCACTTGCCCTCCAGGCCGCCTTTTCCTCTCGCCATTACGTACATGGCCATCGTCGACTGTGGGCTTCACGGCTATGCCGGGCGGTTTCTGTAATTCATGCTCGTGGTCGATTGTACCTGGAAGCTGTGAGGATGCGCCGTCTTCTTTCATGTCAGCTCATTCAATCCGGCATTCGTTCGTATGCGACGAACCGTACCTTCACGTGCGTTGTGACCTTCATGAGACATCGTTATATTGTTATCTCGCAGAGACGCGCACGACATTTCGTCCATCTGGTTCGTCATCGCCGGAGCGAGGCGTGCAGAACCCTTCAGGCGACGTTAACGACTTTGCTTGTACGACAATTTGCCGTTCACCAGGTCGACCGTCGTTACAAACGGCAAATCGCTCATGTACAACACCGCGCTCGCCTCTTCATTGCCATGTGCCGGACACGTCGTTGGAGTGCCTGTGAATCGCTTCAGGCTTCATTCAAGACGGTTCAGGCTTCGGGGTCGTTTTCGACTCTGTCTGCTCGTCGCCATGCTCGCGCAGTTACAACTTTGCAGAGGCATGTTCGTGCTTGGCGGCATCGAGCGTGGGAGCGCCGTCTAACCGCATCCACGACTCTTCAGGCAGGGCTTGCCGCCGTGCATGAAACGTGGAGGGCCGCTCGCCTGCTCCAACTTAGGAAACAGGTTTCCGCGAGGAGTGTCGTGCGTGCCATGGTGTCGTTTGCTCAGGCACGGAGCCTGCGAAAACTGAATGCGTCCCTTGTTCTCCAGTCCTCCCTCCGTGCTTTATCGACTGCTCGGATGTCTACTCGGCTTGCTTCCCTTCGCCAGATGATGTTTGCTGTTGCTATACAGCGACGCGCTCGAGTTGTTATCGAACAGCGCAGACGTCGACGGTGCATGGCATGCATTGCTCTTCAGTCTGCATTCGGGGCGCTTCGTTTCTCGAGAACAGCACATCAGCAATTGTCTCACCGTCGTTTACGACATATTCTCGTCTGTCAGCGTGCAGCGGCCCGTTTCGTTTGCCGTGCGCACGATCGTCGACTATCCGCTTGTATGTCGTTGCAAAGCGCGTTCCGATCAATGCGTTTCGTCTCCTGCATGCTGCGGCGCGTAAATCTGCGATCGACAATCTGTGCACGTCGTATCCAGGAGAGAGCTCGTCTGTTCATTGCTAGATGCAACGAGCGTCGAATCTCCTCCGCTTCGACTTTGCAAGGCGCTTTCCGATCTCTTGAAGGCGCACAGACGTTCTCTCGGTTGAACGAAATGCGCATGCACCGCAGTATAATCCTGATGCAACGGTGCATTAGGCGCCACCTTTGCAGAGTTCGAACTCGACGCTCGAACGCTGTGTCCGTCGTTGAAGACGCCATCGAAACGTATCTCTGCATTCGCAATGCGAAAGTTTTGGTCAGCCTACGTCGCAGTCGGGCTGCAAGGATCCTTTGCGATGCTCTTCGTCGATTTGTTTTCGCATCTCAGCAGCGCCGACTGCAAGCCAGCATTGCTCTCCAAGCGACGCTCAGCTCTGCTATTCATGCTCGCCGATGTGCCATGCTCCTCACTGCGAAGCATCACCGCGCATCTGCAGTGCTCTGCCGCTTCTTCAGGCGCTGTCGTGCGCGGCGTCGTCTGATGGCCGCGTCCATTGCCCAGGCTGGGCTGAATGCATGGCTTGTGCCCAACTGGTGCCAGAAACGACTGGCGTTCCGTCGCAGTAGTGCCATCGCTCTTATCGGTCAGAGGTGCGTTCGTGCCGCCCAACTCCGGCGACGGGTGTCATCCGGTTTGTCTCTTGTCCAAGCGGCCATGTCTACATTCATCGCTATGAAGAACGCTCGGCTGGCGCTCGCTTCGCTGATATGTATCCAGTCGGCAATGCGAACGGCGGCTGCCGTTCAGGGATTCTCGGCAACCGTTCGCGCTATTGTTCGCGTGCAGTCCAGGTGGCGAGGTCTTCGTGAGCGGCGCCGTGCGACCGCGAAAGTTGCCGCCGCTCGTCAGCGCATCGAAGACGCAGCATCCAGATGGACAATCGAACTGACGGTCGGGTATCGCACCCGAGCCGCCCTCGATATTCTGCTTAGGTAGGTCACGAACCTGCTTGCGTCGTTATGCAAGGTTGCTGACGTGTCGGTTTTCGTTAGTGGTTCCAAGTTGTCCGCCGTCATGCATGCTTGCCGAACTCTGGAGGTCACCACGCGAACGCTGGCCGGGTGTGCCGACGATACTGTCCAGAATGATGCGGTTCCTGTACTGTACGCGCTGATGCAATCGCTGAACCGGAGCAAGCCGCACCTGGAGTTGTTGCAGTGTGCGCTCAACATTCTCGGTGGGAACCTACTAGGCATCTGTTCGTATCTCTGCTGGACGCGCGCTGAACCGTCTGTTCTGTCAGTGAACCTGTCCAATAACGCGTCAACTACAGCGGCCGTGTACCAGGCGGACGCCTGCGTCGACGTTATGCTAGAGTTACTGCAGACGCAACGGGACAACGCCGAACTGTTTATCAAAGCAACCCAGCTGCTGTCTAGAGGTGGTCTGGGTTTAAATTTCGGTGCATCGCCACGTGTCATGACACTGTGTTAGGCTGCTGCTCCACGGCACCGGGATTCGCCCGTCGGCTCCAGTCTGGCAGCAAACGCCTGTCGTCAATCCATGGGATTCTCTCGCGTAAACTGGAGATGCAAGTCCGATATCAGCCGTCATCGAGGGTCGCCGCCAAGCAGACAGCAGCACTGAGGCGCTCCGTTGAAAGCATTGAGGAGTTGCTGCGTCTGGTGAACGATCCACCGAGAGAGTAGACGTCGCAAGGTTCCTTCATTGTGCTGGAAGGCATTTCTAAGTAAAATGCATATCTACCAGTTGTCCTGTTGCACCATCGGCCGCATGTCTTGCGACTCCACATTGGGGAGAGAGGGTTACGGAACCACGATGAAGGCGTCCAGAAATAGCTGAGGGGCGTCGTTGTGATGGAGAAGCCATGGGCGGGACGCTGGTTGACATCTGCCCGACGGACGCTCCCTCAGGCGGTCGCTGTCCTGGTTGCACTCGAGATCGTATCCATCGTGCTCGTCGGAAACCACATCCAGACCGGGTTCATTGCGCTGCGGGCGCGCCTCTGGAACCGATCGGCGAGGAGCCCGCATCTAGAGTATTCGCCGACGGATACGCTTGTTCGAATATGGGAGCGCGATGCTGCGTCGTCGTCGTCGTACCTGGAATGGGCGTCACGAGGTGGACTGCAACAACAGCAGCCGAAGGTGCTCGTGTTGACGCCAATGAAGGATTCCGAGAAGGACCTGCTTCGGTATTTCGCCCTGCTTGATCGACTAACCTACCCGAAGCACCTGATGTCTCTGGGCATTCTCGAGGGTGATAGCACGGACGCGACGTTCGCAAGGCTGATGGATATCCTGGCGAAATTGCACGCCGATCGGACCTACCGGCGACTGACTCTGATCAAGAAGAACATGCAGAATGGGAACCGCGCCCTGAACGGACACGAAAGGCACTCTTACGACCGACAAGGGCAGCGCCGATCGGTTCAGGCGAAATGCCGAAACCATCTGCAGAGGACGGCGTTACGGGATGAGGACGTGATTCTGTGGCTGGATTCCGACCTGAAGCAATACCCAGCGGACCTGATCGAGACGATGCTGGCAACAGGCGCTCGTATTGTGGCTGCTAACTGCATACAACCTTCTGGGAAGTGCTACGACAGGAACAACTGGCGAGAAACGGCGTCCTCGCTGGTTGTGAAGTCGCAACTGTCAGCCGACGCCCTCTTATTCGAAGGCTATAACAGCAAGATGCGGACGTATCGCGAGTCGCTATGCGACATTGGTACGCGTATGCAGGACAAACACCTCTTGCTGAGATCTGACGCCCAGCATTCCCGCAGATGATGCTGACGTGGGCGATCTCGTCGCACTAGATGGGGTTGGGGGGACGGCCCTCATGGTCGAGGCGGACCTGGTCCGCGAGGGCCTGTTCTTCCCAACCTTCCCGTACAAGCACGCCATCGAGACAGAGGTCGGGTTCCGGGTCGCAACTGAACCGCCGCGCTGCTGACCACGACACGTTCATAGGGAATTGCACAAGTAGCGAAGTCGATGGGCGTTGAAGTCGTCGGTTTACGAACGCTGAAGGTCGCCCAAACGCGATATGGAACCAGACGCACCTAACTTTCGCTTCGGTCCAGGTATTCCACGAAGCAGACTAGCGATGCACGTCATCCAGGAGTAATATTGTAAAGAATGTAAACCTGGGGTGTATTGGCCAGCCTGGAAGGAGTTATTCTTCCTTACCCTGAGCCTTGGACTTTTGTGGCAGAACTCGCTTGAAGATTATGATGACGACCCAGACCGTGGTAATAACGGCGGTGACGCATCCAATAACTTTAAGAGCAGCCTACACAGAGGTGATGAGAACGGACGGTCACTGACAGTGGCCGAACAACCAACCGTCGGAGTAAGCGTGAAGTTCTGGACGAATTGCTACGCAAGATACGGCAATCAGATTCAGGGGACCGCACATCAAGAAGCGCGCAAAGTACCCGAAGAACGTATGCGGGATTGTAGACGCTTGGACCGACGAACTTTCGACGCGCTAGTTAGACGTGTACACACACCGATATGGCCTCGTTGCCATACCTCGATCTTATTGTCCGCGACGTCTTTGAGGAACTTCGTGATGCTCTCAGCAGTAGCAAGGGTGCCATCCTTGGCCGGCCAGTGTCGTTCAGAGTTATAGTCATAGACAACCATCGCGGGTTTCTGTGAACGGCGTGTCAACAGAGTGCAAGACAAGACAATCAAGCGATGAGCAACTACCTTCCCGTCAATGTTGAACTGCTTCTGCAACCAGTGGTTCCAGCGGGTGGAATCGATCCAGGAGAAGACAAGTTGCCCATCGTGGCTAACCGCGACGTCATGAAGTTTCTTCTTCATGTCGGCGAAGCCCTGCAACCCGTCACGACCAGACGCTTGCGGATATCGTGGCAGTAACCGTATATACCTTGTCCGTTGGATCAAGAGCTGCCATGACGAGCCGCACTGGTTGGGTGACAAGCTCGCGGAAATTCTGTAGACCAAGCTCTGACAGGTATGGGCGCTTGTTCCCATCTACCCAGGCAACCAGATCGGCGAGAGCTGAACTGGGATCCACAGGAGTTGAGATGTCTTTCGCACCCAACATGACTCTTGTCATCAACGCAGGATGTTGGTTCTGTGGAAAACGCGTGCGCTGAGTGTGTCGTCCAACGCAGACATCAGATGCCCATGTACGGATTCGGAGCTGAAGAACGACAGGTTCCGTGCTTGGAACTGGCGGGCGACTTTCGTAAACAGTTTGTACGCGGGACTCGCGATATCGCCACTGTAAACGAAATACGGATCCGACGCATGAGAGCTTGACAGGGCTACAGCCGGTTCCGGTCAGCAAGTCCATTCTCTCTGCAATTGGGGAAAGGAACCTTTAAGCGGTTGAACAGCAGGTTTGCTCATGGTTTTCGCAAACTCGACTAAATCATCCTTGCCACGGCCGTGCTGATACTCGGACGCGCTGCCATCACGGAAGCTGGTGTGGAGCGGACGTCACAACCGGGGGAACAAGCCTGTATACAGCCTGCAACCTACAATTTGATCGTAGGGTAACCTTGGATATTCTAAACGTTAACCATCAGGGGCGAAACGCGCGTCCGATCCAGTTGGCATCGACGACGTACGTATTCTTTGGCGAGGTCCTTCTCGACCGTGCAATCCACTTTGCCGAACTTGACCTCGGTCTTGCCACGTAGCTGGGCGGCGGCCGCGTCCAACTCGGGCTCCAACTTCTTGCAGTGCCCGCCTGGCCGGAATACATCAGCCGCGCGCAAACCACACCGGCGCCGCCGATCGTACACCACGGCGCGTAGAAATCGACAATCCACCCGACGCCAGACGTCGCGTCCAGCACCAGCGGCTTGAAGTTATCCTTGGTCAGGACGGCGACCTCGCCGGCCGCCATGGCGACGACGGCGGCGACCGCGACGCCGACCAGCAACGGGCAGCGCATCGCACGCGCACCCAATCCCCACCCAAAATGCAAATGACCGGGGGCTGCCAGCCCGGCTGCAGCAGCACTCTTTGCCCCTGTTACCTACTCGGCAGCACCTACCCTGTCCGGCTGCTTCGCCTCAGACGTGTTCCCCCAGGCCCACTGGCCCAGATGTCCAAAGTCGATCGTGCGACATTCAGTACAGAAGCCGATCGTGGAGTACGGTTTGTTAGAGAGCGTGTCGTACGTCCGGCGCGCCATGGTGGAGCCAGGGGCGGCGTTTGATGTCGAGTCCGAGTTCGACGAGGTGCGATTGGAGAATGAACTGCAGGCGACGATGGAGCGCAACGACCAGTTGATCAAGGAGAACGAGATGTTCACGGCGCACCTGTTCAGGAGGAAGCCGCCGCCCGCCGATGGCCAGCTAGGGCCGGAACCCGTCATGGAGGGGGGCAGGCGCCCGATGACGCCCGCGGAGAAACTGGAGATCATCATGCTCGAAGAGGACGCCATCAACGCCGACATCGCCGCGCTGACAGACCAGGCGCAACGGGACATCATCTCGCTGAAGGAGGTGCTCGAGGAGAGCACCGTCCGATGCAATGAGATCAAGAAGGACGCCTACGAGCTTCGCCGGGACCTGTTCATCAACGCGGAAAATCCAAAGGTCGTCCGATTGTTTCGGCTAGCGGTTACCACCTGACCTGGTGGACGCTCCCAGGGCGAGATCTCCGCGGAGCGCATCGTGAAGTACTTCCAGGAGAAGCTGGAAGCGAAGCAGGCGCAGTGCGACAAGCTGGCCGCGAAGAACAACTCGCTGAAGCAGCAGATCCAGAAGTGCGACCTGCAGCTGAAGCAGAAGAGCGAGCAGGGCGAGAACCTGCACCAGATCGACTTCCAGCAGCTGCAGATCGAGAACTCGCAGTACAACGCCAAGATCGACCAGCGCAACAAGCAGCTCCTGAAGCTGAAGATGACCACGGTCAAGACCGTCCAGGTACGCGACGGATTGTACTTGCTCCATTGTCAAGCCTGCCTGAGCGCCCGGGTCCGGTCAGATCCTAAACAACGGGAAGACGGACCTGGCAGGCCTGCTAAATAAGAACACGTGCCTCAAACGCGATATCGACGAACGCAAGGCGCAAATCAAGCGGATGTCGGACGAACTCAACCGCGTTGTCGAAGACGTCGCCAAGGCCAAGAAGTACAACAAGCGGTGCGAGGAGAAGCTGAACAGGTTGGCCGTTATGTTTCCCCCCACCTTGCGGTCACTAACCGGACAATGTGTCAGCATGGAGATGCCGAAGATCCTCGACTACGTGCATCAGACCAGCGAGGCGCAGGCCCTGCGAGCCGTTCTGCAGAACTGGAAGCGCAAAGTGGAGATTGCCGAGATCGGCACCCGGCGCGTCATAACGGCACGTCACGCGCAGGCCCAGCAGGACCAGGTGAAGCTCAAGCAGAAGGTCAGGCACGACGCCGACGAAGCCGAGCTGAAAGCCCATCTGGAACACGACCTGCAATGACGCACTGCTAATTGAAACTCGCCCCAGAGGATACCTACCGAATCGATCGATAGTACGATTAGGGCTATGACGAATGCGGCCGCTGCAGCGTTCGCCATCGACGAAGTGTTTGGTATCATCGATGCGTCAGCTACCGGGCGAGTCGATGCTGACAGTAGGGCACACGTTGGAGCACCGCACAGCGCACGCGGGTGACGACCGTGTACAGATTTGCTTCCCATCCTAAGCCGGATCGGGATTGTCGCCACCCGGAAACAGGTCCACGAGATGATGGTTGCCAGCTTCGGAGCGGGGACGTTGAATCCCACCGAGTTCAAGAAGGTCCTAGAGCGGCCAACCGCCATCGAGGTCGGACGAACGCGTTCCGTGCATTCGTTCGACCACTAAAGGTTGGCGTTGTAGGCCGACCAGGACACAGAAGCCGCCGAGTTGCTCTGGGCCATGAGTCAGGTCTGAAGCGTGTCAATCAAGAGCCACATGCGGCGGGCGGCACTGAATGCGCTGTACAGATCGCAATCGACGGCAGCGAGTTCATCCAGGTGAAGACGCTGCATCATTACCTGACGCTGTTCGGACTGGATCTACCAGACGCACAGTTCAGCCGAGTGTTCGCCGGCCTGCACATCGAAGCGAACGGGACCATCGAGTTCCGCGAAGTCATCAACCACATCTTGTCGAACAGGACCTACTTGCGGAAGTGACAGGCCGACTATACATGGAACTGCTCGCAGCCGCAGCACCAATACCAGCGTTTTAGTCATGATCCGAAGAACGTGGCGAGTCGTCGCGATCGCTGGGAATAGCCTGACGACGCCCCGGATTCGTGAACGGCACGATGTGCGGAAGAACGCCGACACGCGACTCGGTCGCCGCTGGTGGTTCGCTGGCAGCCGGCTGGAGTACACGGACGGCCTCGGGCAGTTCCGACAGTCCGCCGTCCCGCAAGCGGCGCGTGACAAACAGTGCAGCGCTCATACCGGGCGCCGGAGATCCGGACGGAGACACTTGCCGACCAGACAGTCTGGTCCTGGCTGCGACAGTGGTTGGCGAGTGGCGCCGACAGAGCAGTCTGCCACGAACTACGTTCGTCCCGACACTGGGAACTGCGCAGTTCTGTGTGACCTGAAATCCGGGCCTGCCGCCGTAACGTGACCAGTGGGGCTCGGGACGAAGAGTATCTACCCGTAATTTGCATGGTTGCCCGGTCGCGTGGCCTTCCCCGTGCGGTCGACGACAAGCGTGTATTGTGCTCCTTTTACTGCTGGGTTTACGCATCCCCGAGAGATCTTGATCGGTTTTCCTTTGGGGAGCCTGGCTGAAATGCGCAGTAACATTGGTCTGGATTGGTTGCTATCCGATCGTAAGGCATCCAGATGTTTCCTACGTTATATGCCACACTTATCACCTCCACCGAAAGCCATTGCAGTCCGCTGAGATGTTTAACTGGTCAGCCGCTCGCAAAAGGCATGTAAAATCGTGTCTGGGCGTGTACATGTGGCCGCATGAGCATTGTGGGTTCGTCGAACGTCCGAAGGTTCCGAGAAACAATCGCAACAGGCATTGTCTGCCGATGAAATCGGGAACAATGTACACAGCACCAGAAACCGCCGCTGGACATGCAGTGCCAGGTCACCCCATCGCAAATGAAGCGCGAAGGCAACCATCGTCCACCGCAGTTATCGTCTCCCGTCTTCTAGTTGTACAGTCCTGCCATTGGCGAATCAGGCTTCTCGACAACCCTGGATGCCGAGTCTAAGCAAATGGTTAAATTCGCATTTGAGCTGACCCAAAATCAGATACGACCAGGCCTCAGCCTGTAGGACAACTCCACAGTGCCCTTCCCCAAATCGATCGCGTCATCGCGGCGACTAGATTGCGCAGGGCGATGTAGTCGGCGTCGCCTCGGCTTAAACCACCGGACGCTGTCATACGCGCTGAACGGCAAGGACCTCGATTGTTTCTCGGAACCTTCGGACGTTCGACGAACCCACAATGCTCATGCGGACACACGTACCTCTGTTCCCAGTGACCCATTCTTTCGGAACAGCAGAAGGGTCCGTCGTGTTTGTAACATTGGCCTTGTACCTGTTGTTGACGTTGGGATATTCGCACGTCGAGCTGTCGTTTTCTGTCTGGTTCTTCGACTGGGCAATGAGACTGTCTTCGCCCAGGGACCGAACCGCAGATCACGCTGTTCGACTACGAATTATATAGGACTGGTCTCCGCAGCTTGCCTCGTCCATGTGCATGAGCGTTGCGTCTGGCGGCTCTGGCCTCATCCACCGAACAAACTGCCGCAGAACGGGCTTGCTGGCCGAGTGCTTCGTTCTGGTGGTCCGTGACTAATTAAAACGTTTCTCTACAGCCAGCCGGGCCCGCTCGTGGTCGATCAACTGCAGCACCGTTTAGGACCGGTATCTCTGCCAATGTATCTGCTTGCAGGCTTCCTGAATAGGGCTATGGGTGCCTATCGGTAATGACGCCACGTATGGTCTGGTCTCGCCCTGCAAGTTCGATCGTGTGGGACAAGGTGCAAAAAATCGTGTCGCTCGGCCACGCTTCGATCGTGGGACCTATGGGTTATGGGCCCATCGCTCTTCCTACTGAGCTACCAAGCGCATTTCGCGACAAGCTTCGTCCGATTAGGCTTTAGTCCATAAAGCAAGGAAACCCGGGCTGGATGCCCCAGCCTTACACTGGCGGCAGCACTAGACCCATCGGTCCATCATATCACATAGGCGACAAGTTGCATGCAGACACAAGGATACGGTAGCCGGACCCGAGGCTTGCTCCGTTCGTCATGTAGACTCTGCTGGAGAAGATGGGCACGCTGGAAACGTCAAGATCAAGATGACATTTTGATTTATGGTAGATATTTCAGTGCGTACTCATATACAAGGAATACGACAGCATTGGCGGGACCTGACGCATATCGTCAGCAACGTGGCGAAATGTCTAACGAGGACGCTTCCAACCAGCTCGTAGAAGTGTCAGCGGAAGGCCTGCGAAGAACGCCTTGGACCCCTCAGTTTTGTATATAGTGCGCATCAATCTGAGGAAACTCCCTATGTACATAGAGGAATCGCAGTTTCAGGAGCAACGTAAGGTCGTAAGCACTAATGTAGCATGAAGAATCCAAACCTGGATGGCCAGTCTGCTGCCTCGACTTTACGACGTCCTGTAGCGGATAGTCAGCGGCAAGGATACAAAAGACGCGAACGATGGTTCTTACCTGGGGGTAGCCTGAAATCCAGTATGCAGCACCTCCCACAAATCCTGACGATACAAGATGAATTATTGCTTGAAAGACGGTACGCTAGTGCTATCAAACCTGCCAACATGATGGACAGAGAGTCTCGTGGGCAGTTGTCAGGGCATCTGTATCGCACGATCGCTTCATACAAGACGAAGTAGAAGGCACTACCCGGAATCTGAATCGGCAGACCAGAATGTTAGCAAAACTGCAACAACGCGAAGAAAGCAACCCACCTCTCTCAGCAACGTCGTGTACTGCCCTCTGAATAGCCCCCGCGGTCCTTCTGATCGCAACGTCGACAAAAGACAATGCAGAGTCCCTCTGTACTTGACAGCAGTTAACCCTGATTGCATTCTGCATTTGACCAGCTTCGTCGAACAAATTGGGACCACACAAAGCATGATTGGGTTTTGGATCACGAACCTCTAAGGGTGTCTGCCAGAACGAAATTACAACGCCGGCGGCGACTCCCGATATGCACACATTCGTCATGGAGGCAGACCTGTTGCGGAGGCGATTACAGTCAGCGCGCAACAGACATTTCAGCGGGGATACCTGGGATCTGGTGCGCCTAGCTTCGACGACACCCACGAGTATACACCGACTGGCATGAACATTAGAAGCAAAGTGTCGTCGCGCTACTCGGTCACACTTACAGCAAATCGCGTTCTCACATGTTGCCCCGAAGAGCGGTGCACCGATGCCCTGTAAGATACGACGGTCAGTGATGGGGCCAAGCGCGCCACGACTGACAGCATTATCTGCCTTGTAGAATCCAAAGAGCCCTCGTCGCTGAAACGTGTCGACGACACAATGCAGTGAATCCCTGAACTTTCCCGGCTCCGTCTGCTGCCGCACTTTGATCGTATCGGCAGGGTACTCTCTGCGTGCACACTGAGCAATACCGCCACGATGTCACTGTAAACCCTCACATAATCTTGGCCATCATGCCGGACACCTACGACACCGTCAACAACAACAACGCACGGCACGGCCACGCCAACCTCATCACGTACCGATCCCGCGACGAAATGCCTCGACGAATCCGCAAAGTACAGCGGGAGCGGCGCGACGCCGTCCTCAGCGGCCATCGCAACGAGGGCGCCGTGGACGACGCAGGCGCACACGGCACACAAACAGGTTGTCACATAAAACATTGCGCACACCCCGAAACCAGCCATGTCGGTGCAGCAGTTGCACCATACCGCCACCTGCTTCGCCCAGGCTCAAGCACCGTATGGCTCTTGACCGGCACCCACTGTTGATCCAGCTGGGTGCCAGTGCGCCCAGGAGACGGCGGCGACCCGTTTCCAAGTACGTCGATCGGGCAAGACAGACGGCGTGTGTACCCGTATATACGGATATGCTCGGTCGACGACCGCAGATCGAATCTCGTGCCCAGCGGTACGGTTGCTCGGTGACGTTCGACGTTTGGCCACGTAAATTCGCCGCGCGGCGGCCGGGGAAGTGCGCTGGTACCTGCTGCATCTGCGGGAATGGCGAGCGGTGTCGGCGACGTCGCCGTGGACAAGGGCGCCGTGCTGGAGCGCGTCGAGGCGCTCGTACGGGGCGGCGATCTGACGACGCTGACGACGAAGGCGATTCTGAAGCAGGTGGCGGACGAGTTCGGCGCCGATGCAGCCGTGTCATATAAACGCGATATCAAGGATCGCGTCCACGATGTCATTGAGTCCATGAATCCGCATGAATCGTAGGATGTGCAAAGCTATCCACAACTGCTCGTCGACCTGAAAGTGCACTGAATCGTACAGAGAGGATGATGAAGCTAGAGACGAACGTGCTGCGGAGACGGCAGATGGCGGTAGTGGATCGCCAGCTCGTCGGGCCTCGAAGAGAAGAAAAGCGACGCCAGTGAAGGAGCCGACAAAGAAGAAACGACGAACGACGGCCTCAGCTAGTGGGATAGCCCGTCCGATCGGAATCTCCCGCCAGTTAGCCAACTTCCTACGTAAGCAACGTGCACACATCCTGTCCATGTTGCCTCCTCTAAGCACCGCAACGCTATAGACGTCCCGTATGACGGCGACGAAGACATTGGTGGCGCGCAGATGGCCAGGTGAATCTGCTGGAGGCGTATTGCCGCTGCGCATGGCTGATCATGCAACACAGAACGGAAGTAGCCAAGAGAATCGGTCGATACGTCAAGGAGCACAACCTCCAGGCAGAGCATGACGGAAGGAGGATCATATTTGATGACGCGTTGCGTAACCTGTTCGGCGTGGACGAAGCAACGTACTTTTCCTTACAGACTCTCTTGTCTCCTCATTTTGAGAAGCTGGCTGCCAAGGAGCGTCCTAAGCATGACGCGTCGTCTGGTCCCCCTCGCCGCAACGCGTTTCACAATCCAGTTGTGTGGTCGGATAAGCTGCAGGTCTGGTTTTGTGTCGGTGGTAACCATCGTGGGTTCTCATGGTGTCGGTCTTGGTAGGCGCTTCTCGGCGGCGACAAGAGGGTATCAAGGCCACAAACTGTGAAGCTGCTCTGGGAATATATTAAATCTCACGACCTTCAAGACCCGAAAGACAAACGGTCGGGCGCACATGATGGATTTGTCACATCGTCTTCATTGGCTGAGCTTCGTTCCAGGATCATTGTATGCGATGATGCAATGTATAACGTCTTCAAGGTTAAACGGTTGCACATGATGAAAATGAACAAGATTCTGTCTGCCCACCTGCGTTCAGTCGATGACATTGCTGGTGACGGTGCCAACAACGACGATGACGAATCCGAGAACGGCAGCGGCGACGATGCTGAGGAGGAGGATGACGCCGACGTTGAGGACCAGCCATCCATCAAACGAGAAGCCGGCTCACACGTCAAGAGGGAACCGGCGGAAGAACAGGACCTGCCAGCACCAGCAGTCGGGGACGCTCACGTGAAGCAGGAAGAGCGAGCAGACGTGCAGGCTGGGAAGCCGTCTGAATAAGCGCTTAACATTGAATCGTGTTTATACGGCACCCATGGCCGAACCATATTTTGGGAACGCGCGCGCTCGTTGCCTGAAGAGTGACGCGGCGCTGTGCGAATACGATGGCAACGAACCTGTTTGATGTGTCCGGCAAGGTGGCTGTCGTAACAGGCGGCGCGCGTGGCATCGGCGCCATGATCTGCGAGTCGCTGGTCGCCAACGGCGCTGACGTCGTCGTGGTGTCGCGGAAGGCGGCCGGGTGCGCCCAGTTCTGCGATGCGTTGAACGGGCGCGGGCATCGCGCCAAGGCGACATGGGTCAGCGCCGACCTGTCGTCCGATGCCGAATGCAAACGCGCTGCAGATGAAATTGCAAAGTCGCATAAGGCTGTGCACGTTTTGATCAACAACAGCGGGTGCAATTGGGGTTGGTCCCGACAATCGTTGCGCACCGCCGCCGCTAATCGATGCTGGTCAAGGTGCTCCGTTGGACGCATACCCATGGGATGCGTTCGATAAGGTGTTTCGACTGAACGTGTTCGGCGTATTCGCCTTAACGAAATACTTGTTGCCGCTGTTGTGCAACGCCGGCGGTGACGGGGATCCTGCCCGCGTCATCAACATTGGATCAGTGAATGGTCAATGTCCTGTCTGAGATGTAATGGGAGACGGAGCTGACTACAGCGCTATAGGCATTGCGGTTCCGCATCTGGAAACGTACGCGTACTCGACGTCAAAGGCTGCCCTTCACCATTTGACCAAGGTCCTTGCCAGCCAGCTGGCGGCCAAGAACATCACTGTCAATGCAGTTGCTCCCGTATGGATGTACGGTTACTCCAGAACAGCGACGTGTTGATGACGTACAGGGCCCGTTCGAGACCGACATGATGCGTGCCACTTTGAAATCAAACCCTCTCATCGTCAAAGGCATTCCCCTACGTAAGCCTATTAACATCTGCTTCATTAGGTAGGCTGATGTATGGCACTGTCATTACCAGGGAGACTTGGCAGAGCAGACGACATGGCCGGCGCTGTCTTGTATCTGTGTTCACGCTCCAGCGCCTACGTTACTGGCGCGCTTCTACCTGTGGACGGCGGTGCATTGGTGTCTCCCAAGATGTGACATCTATAAACATGTGCAATTCCCCGCATTCGACATACCGTGTCCAAATACGTCAAACGTCGCACCCATATTCATGTAGCAACGAGCACCGCTGTTCAGTGGGCAGCGTGGCACATCGCACGACCAGCGCTGCAGTAACTCCATCGTCAACAATTTCGTCATGGCATGATCGCGGGCACACCGCAGCGTGTCATCGTGCTCTATTGGTCGGACAGTGTTGTTCACGGGAACCCTATGTATCCAGAGCTCGATTGTTGGCGACCGGAGGACCTTTTAGTTAGTTCCGTTGTTGAAGAGCAGTGGACCGTACGAAGACGGAAACCGCGATATCAAAACTACCCATCGAGTCACGATACTCTTCGATATCCTCTTTGGACCAGCCGTGATCCTTGGCGAAGACGCCTATGGAGAAAACGACTAGGCCGACGAGTTAACGCTTGGTAACGGCACATGTGACATGTAGTACACCCGCTCGTTCCAGAATAGCTCCCAGCAGGTTAATTGCCGTCAGGTAAACCGCCTTGGTCCCCAAGAAATCATCCCGTGGCGACACGCACCGGTACGCAAACGTCCACTCGGCTATCGCGCGCTCATTGACCAATGGGGAAGCATGCGCGTTTGAAGGGGCGGGCGGTCCAGCGGGTCGTGGTCGTTGGAATATGCGTCCTGGCCGCTGTGTCGCTGATCCAGACCGTGAACCTCATGCGACGTATGGGCGATGACGAATGGAGTCGTGCGGTCACGCCGCTTCCCGTGTTGCGAACGGGACGCACGCTCTGGACCAGGATCGCTGACGCTGTTCGCAGAGCCGATCTGGAACATGTTCCCGAGTTCGAAGTTGATCTGTCAGGGGATCCAGGCTGTCAGAACGCGCACGCTCCGAACCCATGGGTGTTTGCCGTGTCGATGGCGCCGGAAGCGATCGATCGAGCGCGTTGGCAATGGCAAACCTTCATGGCGAACGTCCCGAGGACGGCACCCGAGGCGTTGCTTCATGGTGGGCGTGGCATCGTTCTGTCGGGCGGCAGGCTGTCCCATCTGCATACCGTCGTCATCACCATCACTAGGCTTCGAAATCTGGGATGCAGACTCCCTATTGAACTCTGGTTCCTGGACGATGAGATGCCAGGACCGCCACTGATCGCGTACTTCCGCCGTTTGGGCGCCTCGGTGCGCTGCACCTGCGACATTTACGATAACGATGGTGGAGAGCGCCCTGCAGTGGATATGCAGTTTCGATACATCGACAAGCGGTTCCAGATCAAATCGATAGCGCTGGTGATGAGCGCATTCAGCGATGTCTTGTTCCTGGACAGCGACAACGTTCCGCTGGTGGACCCGACATACCTGTTCGACCACGTCGCGTATCGGAGGACTGGCGCCGTACTCTGGCCCGACTTCTGGGCCTGTAACACGAACCCGGTGTACTGGGAAATCATGGGCCTGCACCGAGACACGTGCGACCGACGCGGCACGTTCGAATCCGGGCAGATGCTGATCAACAAGGCCAGGCACTGGGAACCGCTCATGCTCGCCCTGGAGATGAACATGCAGGCTCAGCTGCATTACAACCTCGAGTCGGGTAGCGACCGGTGTGGCGGAGGTGACAAGGAGACGTTTGCGGTCGCGTTTGACGCGTTAGGCCATTCTTACGACAAGGTGGGCCGGCAACCCGGTATCATCGGTCGCGTTCTGCCGGACGGTAACTATCAGGGGACAGCAATGATCCAGTACGATCCGGATACGAAGAAGCCGCTGTTCCTGCATATCAACACGGTCAAGTTCAGCCCGGAACGGTTGCTGGGCGGCGAGCAACGACGATGGCCGGTGGAAAAGGCGCGGTCGCTACTGGGGCGCGATGACGGCGACTTTGAGAAGGAATGCCTGCGGATCATGGTGAACTTTGTCTGTACCAGCGAGTACGCCGCCCACGCTGGCCCCGAACACGCCGCCAAATGCCCTGAACTACTGAACGCCCTGGAGACGTTCTGAAAGAACTCGATCTGCCACTTTATGCACAATGCAGGCCGAAACCGACATGACCGGTCCCCCACGGAAAGGCATGCAGGTATAAACGTGATCACGGGCATGGCATTCCCGGCGTCAGTCGTCTTTCTGAGATTTCGACTTGGATGGCAGAATGAATATTGCAACGGCCTTAGACACAATCTGCCAGCCCCACATTGCGTTGAGCAGGTTGAACAAAACTAGGCAACCGTCACACGTAGCGGGAGCGAGGCGTCAAGAAACGACGGTACCATTGAATGCGAGGAAGAGACCCGGAACAACAGGGTGCAGTGGTCTCGCAGAATCGTACAGCGGGTTCTGCACCTGCACCAGGGACGTCTTTGACGCGTGTGAGGGCAGGCACCAGGGCAGCAGTTCGACCCAGATGTGATACGACATGACTGGGTAGAGCAGGTCAGAACGTTAACGAGAGAGGCCAGTAGCGTCGACTTACTGATGCCAGCAACGTTACGCACGGCGATGAACGTGAACGCGAAACACAGCTGGGACAGCGGGTTAGTTCGTTCCGTGTGCCATCGATCCAGGCACATCGCCCACCTGAATATATTGGAACGCAGGATGCTGCGTCAGCTTGAGTTTAATGAATGCCCAGCGAGCATTCATAAGTGGCGTCGACGCCTCCCAGGTCAACAGCATGGCGCCCCAGTACTGCAGCAACGGAGCGAGCGCCAGACCATACACTTCACAGCGATACACAATTATTAGGCCCGACACAGCAAGTAGTGCACAACGAGCAATTACGGATGACTCCCATGACGTGATGCATCAGGAACGGAATGTTCTTCTTCTCGAAAACCATTAGGCAATCGATTGTGTCATGGAGGAAATACCTCGTCGATAACGTCAGCGCAGGGCGATGACGACATCACCGTTCATAAGCGTACCCGCAGGAGATGGCCACGACGACAGACGACGCGTGCGACGCGCCAAACAGATGGTCGCGATGTATATCGGATGGGGACAGCAATGCCAGCGCCGCCCCGCATAACGCCACCAAGGCATGGACGGACGATGCCGCTCGCCCTGAAAACTCGCGCAGGTCGGCGTCATCCTTCGCGAGTCCGTGCGGCAACCACCGACGAAACACGGCCCCAAACACCTGCAGCGCCCCCGACGCTTCACAGACGCCACTCGGCCGCCACCACGACCGACGACCGTACCTGGAAGAACACGCAGCTGCATGCGACGACAGGCCAGTACTGCCCCAGCAGTGATAGGCCGATCATGATGGGCAGCAGCAGCAGCAGTCGCAGCAGCGCAGCGGACCAAAGCGCTGCGCACAAGTCCGCCCGTTTCGCAGACCAGGCGGCCCACCACGGGGCATTCGTCACTGACACACAACCAGGCCCTGCTACCTACCAGTACCAGTGCTGCCTGTCATTTCGTTTTTGCGACAACTGTTCACGGTTGGACCTTATTCATACAACGTCTGGTCATGCGTTGCGCTGCAGGAGGGGCGGCGCGGCAGCGTGCTCCCGGTGCCTGCGTACGGCGACGGCTTTGCGGTACAAGTTCAGGTCGAGGCCGTCCACGCAGGTGACGACGCGGGCGCGAAGCCCGCCGCCGGCCTGCATTTCGCCGAGGAAGGACAGGAGCGAGGGGACGCGCAGGATCGGGCGCTGCGTCTCGACCAGGGATAGGTCGACGGCCAGCTCGGCGCCGTCCAGCTCGACGACGGCCTTGGCGCCGTCCGGGTCGATCGACCGCAACCTGGCGACGACCCGCACCGAGTCCCCGACACGGCAGTCCCCGATCTCACTCATCAGGACCAAGCGCCCGCTGCGCACGGGGCACGCCTCCGGGACGTTCGCCATCGCCACGCCCAATTTGGACTTACGCACACGGCAACGTTCGCTCTCCTGCTCGCAGGTCAACGAGAGACGCACGCATACGACGTAACGGTCGCGTCTACGAGGATACGCGCGTTCGCGTCAACTTGATTTGGCAACAGGCCGCGGGTTGGCACAGAGCGATCATCGTTAGAAGTGCCGCGGTGGCCGTCACGGGGTCACGGCGTCGGGCATCATGATGGGCGATGTGGCAGTGGAAGGCATGCTGTGGATCTATACGCCGCGTCGGCAATCCTGGACGTACACGTACGGGTGCCTGCACGATGCGACGCTGTATGAGTTTCGGAACCGGACGCGGCGCCGGGCGCTGCGACCGCTGGCGTCCACCGACCTGACGGACGAGATGTCGGTCGAGATGAGGAAACCGCTGCTCTATATTGACGTCGGTCGATTTGGGTACCAGAGCGCTGGCGCTGCCTGCATCGAAACGCAGTAATGTTCTCACCTAGGCCATGCAGGTGCCTGTCGTGCCCCGGTCAGCACTTGATCTATCCGCTCGTGCTGCGATCGCCGACACTGCAGGAATCAATCGTCGTTGCTGCTGCGTCGGCCGACAGTCAGATGCGATGGTTCAGTGCCATTCAGTCTGCGATTGAAACGTGGGTGATGGGGCGCGATGCCGTCTACTGCGCAGTGTCATGAGGCGACATCGGTACACAGGCCGAAGCAGCGAGGACAAGGGTTCCTCTTGAAACTGGGTGGACGACTCTATACCCGATGGCAGAGGCGGTACTTCCGCATCCGTAAGCACCTGTGCCGTTTCCGTTTCGTGTCGTCAACATCCGATGGGGCTTAGGCGACGGTCGGCTGGAGTATTACTACTCGGGGTTGCACGAGCCGCCAGTGAAATCGTTCCCACTGGACGGCGGTCGGGTCATGGTCAGCAACGTACGACTGGCCCAGAGGCCTTTTGTGTTCGGGTTTCAGACGAAGGATGGGTATCCCGGTGCTGTATGAAGACCTAGATGCCGTTGCTGAACGTCCTTCGGGCAGGTCCGTTGCGGTTCTCTGTGCGTCTGACGGAGAGACCAGGAGACGATGGATAAGTTCGATCCGTCTCGCAATTCTTCGCGCAAATCGACGGTTGAGCGCCTATGATGGTACTTCGCAGAGCCTATTCAGGAGCCCGTTTGTAATCCTTGGCAGGTCCCGCTCGTCAATTCCACCAGCAGCGACTGGTCGAAAAGTACCGGCAGTCAGGTGTCTGGGGACCCGTCGTCATTCCTGTGGATTCAACGTCCGGAATGCTGACTTGGTTGTCGCCTTAGGTCAGGCGCTGGCACTCAGCGGAAGTTTGCAGATGAAAATCTCAGACTGCGAAACGATCAATGTGATCTGCTACCTGTTCAGTTCCGTTCTTGCTGTTCTGGATGAAACATCAATCATCGAGACAGACGTGCCACGTCTGTCTTTGCCGCTCACCGAGGCATACTTGTACCGCGACCGTGAAGATTGTAGCGATAACGCGTTCAGTATTACTGCCGCTGGCGCTGAAGTCGTCCTACTCGCCAAATCGCCGGCTGAAAAGGACATGTGGGTCAGCAACATGATCTTGTCGATCCAGGTAAGGACGCCCTTATGACAATGGATTGTAACGATGACAGTGTGCTAGCAATGCATGTTGCAGTACTATCCTGAACGCTGTCAAGCTATGGGATGGACCCATGCCATTCTACGTGGCACCATCCACTCGTACGCCCTCCTAGACGACACTGAATCGCTGCTGGCGCACGTTGCTGGTCATGAAGGCTCAACTGCGTCCGGCATTGACGCTCGAGACTCAATGGGCCTAACAGCTCTCCACGTTAGTTATATTTCAACCTGACCTGAGTGGCCGCTGACGAACTGTCTCTTTCAGATCGCGTCTCACGAAGGATTACATGACATTGTACGCGTTCTTATTGAGGAATGTGGTGCATCGCCTCTGAGTCGCAATGCGGGTCTGTTCGTTTTTAAGAGATTGCAGGATGTTCCCTCATCAACAGCTGCCCAATCAGATTATCAAACCCCGCTCCATCTTGCATGTAGCATGGGACATGTGGAAGTTGTCGAAATTCTCTGCCGGCACCTCGACGGCCCGGGAATCAGTGCGACGAATGGCAGCAATCGGTCAAGCCTCTGGTGCGCTCTGTGGTCTGTGTCATCCATCGCTAAATTTCGGGTTGTGCTCAGACTGAGGCTGTAAGCAGGTCAGATACGGCACGCGCTGCGGAATGTGTACGCCTCCTGGTAGAGCACGGCGCGGATGTTAATGGTTCTGCAACATCACTATATTACCGTCATCGTGTACTGACCGGTTGACCTCATAGCAATTGAGCCAGCTTCCGGAATGACACTTCTACAGGTAATCCTTCCACGTCCGGCATGCTCTTGTTATCAACATGCGGTTTGTTTTCAGGAGGCTGTTATCAGGGAGGAAGAGGCCGCCGTTGATCTTCTTCTAGGTGGCTGGATAGATGGATTCTACGGTGCAACTGTGTACTGACGTCATCCTAGAGATCGGCGCGTCGACAAGTGTCGTGTCGATGGCATCCAAGACCGCTGTTGAGTACGCAACGGTGCTGGGATCGCTCCAAATTGTGATGAACCTGTACTCGTCTGTGGCAGCAGATCGTCGCTGAACGTAGTCGGATACAGGTGACAACCCTGAGCAAACAGGACGCTGCGAGGCAATCGGCGCATGCAAACGGCAACGATCATGCCGGGGCTATCGAGCCCCCGTCGAGGGATATGTAGGACGGGGGCCACCGCCCAACGACATAGGTACACAGGTGTATAACCAACAAGCCCTGCATGACGAAATTCGGCATCGACCTGTTGCGCTCGCCGCGTTCCATTCATTTTGTTGCTGTCTCGAGCCATAAGTCCACACGTGATCTCGCATCCGGCAACCGGGTGGTCTTGGACGTCGGTGCGTCCAGCATTGACATAGGATACTGGAAATATATTATGAATCTGGTCTAATTCCAAATAGAGTTCAGGAAACCCTTCTTCGTTGCTCCAGACCGCGCTGCTGATACTTGGTCTGCACTTACCGCCTGGCTGTTGGACGACTGCGCTTGGGAGCTGTACTTGTCTCGGTACTTTTCGCAGACTTGGGAGATTTCCGACGATGACATGTCGGCGCGCATCTGAAGAAGCGTCTTTAGGGCCGCGCCCTTATCGGCACCGTACACTTCGAACACGCTCTCGAAAAACAGTGGAATCCAATCCTTGTCAGATTCCAGGATGTTCTGAATCTTCTCGATGTGTTCGATCTGCTTCTGAGCAACTTGCTCTGGGACGTACTCCGATACGTTCGGACTCGTATACCAGGAAAACAGCAATTCGTAATCGGCGTGCAACTTCGCAATGACGTCGTCCTTGTTCTTCTTCAGGTTCAACGTGGAGGCCAGCAATGCGTCGCAATAGGCCTTCACGAGAAGACGGATCGCTTCCTACACATCCTGTCAAAGGACACCACGCCGAAAGAAACGGGCAGGGCACCTGAATCAGTCGGGAGAAGAAGAAGTCGTTTCCAATCCAGGTTTCGTAGTCGCTGAAATAGTCCGATAGAGTGGCAACAATCTTATCGCCGACTTCACCATCGCGCGCTGAAAGCCATCTTGGGACGAACATTTCCGGAAGAACCTAGGACAGCTTAGAGATTGCCTGGGCATGGGCAGCAATTCCCAGAACCGCACCTTTTCTTTGATACATGCAACCATCTGCGACGCCAGAACGTTAACAGCAACAGTGCCGACCCGAATGAACCCATTAATTGCATCGTCTGTCTTCTCTTCCAGAATTTCTGCACAGCCGTTTAGATCATCGACATGTAATAAGGCAGGTGGCATACCTTCCATCTCCGGTTCCAACTGTTCCCGACATCTGTCCCGCATGGCTTCACAGTTCTCGCTGCACTGCTGGCAGTTGCTAAGTATCGCGCATAAATAATTGTCAGGGCGATCAGCCCCCTGCGCGTTCAGGGCGCTTATGAGCAGAGCCTGGTAGTCGCCAAGCACAGACAAGCACATTGTGACGATATCCAGAAAAGGCTGCCCCTTGATCTCGCGTTTGACCGCCAGGTCGATCTGCTGATTGAGAATGACAAACAGGTCTTGCGGTGCACTTGTACTCCAGCGCCCATTGTCCTCACTGGGCTCGGAACGCCAATCCGTCTGCATGATTTTCTGTGCCCAGTCCGACATCGTTTGTCGTACTGACGTCAGGTAGGCCTGCATCAGGGTGGGTACATGCTCAAGAAGCATCGCCGATGACGATGATTCCGACTCCGTGTCGACGCCAAGAGCTTCCATACTTTCACGATACTCCTGTATCCAGTGAATGCAGTTCAAGATGTCGCTGGGCGACATGCGATCGGCGTCCGCAGTTGCATCCGACAGCTTAGCGTATCTGTCGCCAATCGCTCATCAGGAAACCAGTTAGCACTGACCGGCGACAGTTTCTTACAGGAACTTCTGATATCGGGATTCGTACAGGTTAAATATTTCGAATCGCTCCGGAAAGCAATGGACAACGTGATTGGCGACAAAATCTAGGTCGTTAATCAGGTCACTACCGACCTTCAGGACCTTGTCGATACTTGCAGAGCCTACGACTGCTCAGGCAACGGAGCCGCGTGACGATCCGCGCAAACCTACTCTCTGATTCATCGCCAAACGCGGTAGCAAACCGTTTTCCAATGGACTCGTCCAGGATGTTCAGGGTGCGCTGCCCCAAACGTTACGACTCTGACTACGATGACGATATGGTAAAACCTTACCTGCATCATCGACACCGGCGGTTGCTTGTTCGACCGGAACAGTGTCGTTGGGTACCCGCGGGACTCTTCGTAATCCTCCATCTCGACAATCTCCAGTGTCTTGACCAACGTTGCAGGATCTTCTTCCGCCAAGTAGAACGTGTCCCTAATATTCTCCCAGATACGCTTCTCGATAGCGGCAATGACAACCTTCAGCGAGTCGAAGTGACGGGATACGCGCGCATGTACACTGGACCGACAATGAGCGGTCGCGCACCACAACGACGAACCGCCGCGCGTACCCAGTGTCATTGCCTTTCTGGTACTTGGAAGTCTCGGCTAACGCCTTGTCCCTGAGACGCACCAATTGCCGAACTTGGACATAGACACGTTTGACGGCGCCATCATCCTCCTGAACTTGGACTTCCAGCTGCCGAGCACGTTCGGGGATGGACACGAATAGGTCTAGCAGGCGCGTCGTCGTGCGAAGATGCCGTCGCGCAATGCCGACTCGACGAATATTCGTATAGGCCTGCGCCAGTTGCTCGTTCGTCTGGTCGCACATCGCCACGATCTTCGACATGCTGCCCTGGATCGAGTTCACCTTGTTGTACGACTGCTCGATCAGCTGCTGCGCCCACAGCATATCATCCGTCTGCGTCGTCTGCGCCGACCGCAGCCGGCCCAGCGCCGATTTCGCCTTGTCCCCGACGACCCGACGTATCTCCTCCAGGCGGTCGAGCGCCCCCGGTGAATCGCACATCGACGCCACCATCGCCCTGGCCATCCGCTGACATTCGGCCGCCTCGCCCGACAACAGCACCGTCGACGGCGACTCCAGGCCCATCTGCCCCAAATCCGGCACTTACGACAGTGACCTGAAAATATAATACTGCGACCGAGCACTGCCACTACCCGCCACTGGACCACGTGATCGGCGCATCGTATTCGCACTGGAGTATTTTAGGGACTACAGGTGACACAGTCATGCCCGGGCAACGACGCCGGTCAGCGACGTGGTGCGCGCGGATTACGGTTTGACCCGCAGGGTCGCCTGCGTCGCCGTCACTACAATAATAGGATCAGCCGCCATGAACCTGGCTGTTGTACTGCCTCTGGTGCACGTGCTGGTCGGCTCCCTGGACGCCGTCCCGGTTCGACGCTTGTTCGCTCCTGCCGTCATGCTGTCTAATCTGGCGGCGGCAACGCCGCACCCGGATCCTGGCGTGGGCCTGTCAGGAATCCAACCGGGCCTGCCTGGGGCCGTGAATCTCGGCCCGCCAGCGTGGCCGTCAGCGAGTTCTGTCGGCCATCCAGGAGTTCATGTACCTGGGGACGTGACTTATCATTCCGTTCCACCAGCGTGGCGGTCTAGCGGCCCTCCGCCATTACCGTGGAATGTTCCTGTCGCGGACAGTGACAGTCAGGGCATGGGTGTCGGCACAGCTCCTTCACCTGGAGTCATGTCGTACTACGCTGACAGCGACGGCTTGGCCGACTCGCATGCCGCTGAGACGCATGGCCACGGCGCTGGCGTCCAGCCGAGTCTGGTTCCTGGAACCGCAACCGAAGACAATCAACCAGCACAGGCAGCGTCTGCGTTCAACAGCAACGGCGACCTGCCTGACGAGGAAGAGTTCTGGGAGGACGCCCTCAGCGAACCCGTAAGCGTTGACAGTACCGGTGTCTGGGATGAAGCAGACGATCGCGCGGGATTGCAAGACGTTGACGACACCGACCGTCAGTCGAACCCGGCTGCTGTGACAACACCTGCTGATCCGGATCCCACCACGAGGGCGTCCTCTGATGTCAACACCAACGTCGATGACCAGGAGGAGGTCTGGGAAGACGCGATTAGCGCACCCGCTGAACGTGGCCCTACCGAAGGCCCCAATGTAAAGGAGGATCGCCACGACGAACGGCCAGGCGGATTCAACCCAATGTCGACTGTGCTGTCAGGTGCACTGTTTGCTGGCGACGCGCTCCGTTGGGTGGGGAGGAAGGTCGTCAGGCTTGCGCGTAAGGAGCCGGTCGACTGCGACGCAGTGGTGATGAGGGTCGTCGACCAGGTAAAGGACAAGGTTAACGACACACGCAACATCGACTCGATCCCGTGCGAATGTTACAGCCAAGCAACCGTTGACCGATTGAATATCACTGACGAGCAGCACCTCGATCTGGTCCGGCAACTCGTCCAGAAAAAGTCCTGGGCCTGCTGGGTCAAATCGAAATTCGCTCCTGCCATGTCGATCCACAAGACGGTCGGCAATCGCCTGTCAGCAGCGTTGTCCCCGTTTTCTAACGCATGGAACAAATTGAGGACTGCCCAAGGATGGGTGTCCTGGGCCCGCCAAGTTCGAGACAACCCACGAGTCATCCTGGACCACGTCCGCGGCGTCTACCAGGAGTCGGACCCGACCGTCAAGATGGGCATCTTTGCGGGCATCTACACGAGCGTCGTGGCGGCGGGCAGCTGGACGACCAGCAGCGTTTCCCATGCGATCAGTACCGTGGCCGGCTCGCTGGCCCATTGGTTCTGGACCCCGCTCGGTATTCTGACCGCCGCCACGGTCCTGACGCCTGAGCCTGCACAATAGTAAAACCGTAGGCGATGGCAAACCTTAACGTTTTCGTACGGCTGGACGGACGATCCGGAAGCGGCGCTCCGGAGCAGCAGCCTCGCTCCTGGTCAGACGGCACCAAATCGGGCGATATCCCAGAGCATACAGAGTCCGGTTGTGTCCAAATATTAATAAGTTCCCACAGTGAATGTATTGATATCAGTCAAGGTGATTAAAGATAGGGAAGATGGCGGGTGCGGCCATCTGGACGGCGGCCTGGACGACGACAGCAACGCTGCTGCATGTGCCCACGATGACGATGCAAAAGTGACGGTCGGCGATCGGGATCGGGTTGTGCGCCTCCTTGCTGATGTCGTAGAAGATGTTGACGTAGGCGGCGCCGTTCAGGGCGCCCATCCACAGCATGAGCAGCATCTCGGCCGGCAGCGGCATGACCCGATGGTGCAGATGCGTGATATACAGGGCAAAGTTAATGGCTTGCAGCACAGACAGGATGGTGAACCGGTGGATGGCGAACAGCGGCCGGGATGATCGCGCCAGGAACGCCCCGATCTGGAACGAGACGTTCAGCAGTTCGAACGCGCTCGACTCCATCCAGTTCTGGAGCGGGCCGACACCAGCGCCCTTCTTCCACATGGTACCGCTCGTATGCGCCATCAAGGCTGTCATCAGGTACGACATGAAGTTCTGCAGGAAGATGTTCACCATGTGTGAGTAGACCAACGCCAGCGAACGGGACCACTTGTGGCAGGACACCGGCTCGATGCCCGATGACGACGATGACGAGGTTGATTGCGATCGCGTCGAGAAAGACTTTTTGTTACGATCCGCCAACGTAAACGCCAGACCGAACATGACGAGGAACGGAGTCATCAAGGCGAACACGACCCTGGGGGCGACCGTCAGGCGTCAGTCGTAGAAAGCGTAGGAAAGGGAAATGGCATTTACGGGAGGCGTAGTTTGAGAACACGCAATAACAAAAGGAACAGCATGCTGCCGGCCAGGCCTGCCCCGCCGGAACCAGATGACCAGGCGCCGACCATCGATACCGGGAACGCTCGCAGCGAGCAAAGCATCGATCTGCGGACACCATCAGTACATGTGGCTGGCATGCGAATGCGGAGAAGGCATTACATCTCGCCAAAGGCGGCCGCTGACCCGATGACAAAGATACCCAACATGACAGCGATGACGCTGGTCTCGGACCAGATGATCATGAGGCCTGTGCCGATGATGAACCCGACCAGTGTCACCATTGCGCTAACGCGAGGGGGTACACGCTCCAGGAACACGTTCAGACCTGGGGACATACCAGTGAGCCGAACGAGATGCGATGCCGACGTGAAGGAGACGGACCTTGTACGATGATGCTGGCGATGCCCTGGGCGAGGGAGACGATCCCGATCCACTTCTTTATGTTAAATCGCGTCGTGATCTCCGACGCGGAGCTCGTAACGACGTTGATGACGATGCTGTTAGACAGGCCGAGGAGGAAGAAGGCGACCCAGGTCAACCTGTACTGGCTGCTGGCCACAGGCTTCATCACGGGCGGTTGCCTCTCGAGGTCATCAGGGTGGACGGCGACGACACTGCTATGCTTCTTGCGGGACATCACTACCATACAGAATGACGACGAACCGCGGAATGTGCAGACAGATTAGTCTCCCCAGCGACCAATCGGAAAACTGCGACCCGACCGGTTGATCGACGAGGTGGCTCACCACAGTCTACACACCCCGTGAGTGGGTGTCACCGAACCGCCGGCTAAATATAGCATCCGTTTTTGGGCCTCTCGGAGCGGGCTGGTGTCTGGAACATTCCGGGCGGATTCGGAATCGTGCTCCGATTGTAGGTACAATAGCTACCTACCTAGTCGGGGGTCGCCGCCCGCTGACGACTAATGGTCCCCCCGGCAATGACGTGTGACTCATGTCGAAGGTGGCGGGTGAGTCAACTGTTGCATGTGATTCGGTGAACCAGGGGGGCGGGATATCCCATCGCATATTATCGAACGTTAATCGCACACACGCCCGTCCGTTTGGCCACCCCTCGAACACTGCAACATGGATTTCGACCAAATGGAGCCCTGGTTCGCGTCCCTGGGCGAATGCAAACTCGTGCTGACAATGGATACCGACCTGCAGAACCCGGTGTCAACCGTCACCGATGATCATCTGCTACCGATCGACCCGCTTGCCGAATCGACATTGCCCGATCACGGGTTCCTCAG
The DNA here is from genome assembly GCA_039704465.1 of Plasmodiophora brassicae. Lineage (NCBI taxonomy): Eukaryota > Endomyxa > Phytomyxea > Plasmodiophorida > Plasmodiophoridae > Plasmodiophora > Plasmodiophora brassicae. Next base: position 1,420,155 of record JASFAU010000004.1, read on the forward strand.
CCTCGACGAATTCGGGTTGTTTCCCGCTGATGCCCCATCTGAACCGGCTCCGGTCGCACCATCACGAGTCGTCCTCCGCAGCGAGGCGCCCGCGGTCGGCTTGCAATGGACGCTTGAGCTCTGATCCAGCCCCCAACTCATACTACTAGATAATATATGTCACAAAGGGTTTAACTATACGTATCGACCAGGTGCTCTGTGACTGGGGCCTGGAGGAGTCCACAGTTCGGAGATGGTCGTCGACTACAGTAAATGGGAGACGCTCGCCAACGAAGAGGCCAAGAGCGAGGAGCTGGAGCGGCAGAGGCTCCGGGACGAACGGCACGCCAAGTACCTGAAGCAGCAGCAGGAGAAATGGGAGAAGGTCGGGTCGACCTGGACGGAGATCCATCACATTAGTGACTCGTAGCGCAGTATAAGGACGAGCACGGCGATCACGACCACCATCAGGAGCATTCGTGCGGCTGTTCTATGATGGATCAGGAGCGGATAGAGCGCGCCCGCAAGGCCAAGAAAGACGAGATGCCCATCGCTGAACGCAACCTCCTCAAACTTGAAGCCATCAAAGCCGCCAAGACAGACGGCAATCGTCTGTTCAAAGAGGTTTTGTGCTGGAGTAACTCGATACTGCTATTGGTTAACGTCTGTCGAAGGGCAATCTGGACGTCGCTTACGCTGTTTATGAGCGGGGCGCCCTAATATGCAACGGTGTCTACAAGATGACTGACGAGCAGTACGATGAGGTTAGTCGGTTGGAGATGATGCTGGATCTGAACATGGCGGCCGTACGCCTGAGACAAGAGAAGTGGTTGGATGCGATCTCGTTGTGCAAGCAAGCGCTCGACATCGACGCGAAGTGCAGCAAAGCGTATTACAGGATGGCGTGCGCCTACGTTGGTATGGGCGACTACGACCAGGCGCTCGACGTGCTCTCCAAAGGTGGCCATGATGCCGAGTTCGAACGGAAACGCCAGGATATACTCGCCCTGAAACGAAAGCAGGAGGAGAAAGCGCGCAAGGTCATGCAAGCGATGAAGGGCGTATTGGTCAGGAAGCCGGGACAGGACGAGGCGCAGCCGACGCAAATATAATTAAGCAACCTGGTGCGCGGTTGAAGACGCTGCCTGAGAACGCGAGTATGGCGTATAGGCCCATACAGGTCAGTTAGCAGATCAGCCGCGAATGTTACCAACGATGCTTGGCATGTGCCAGCGTTGGGCAATAAGTCGTGGACGGCAGCAAGTGCCGCCGCCGCAAGTAGCGGCATTGCGACCCTACCCATCGACATGAATGTTGGCCAGAACTGTTGTCGACAATGAGCAACTTGGGCCTGCCGCCAAGTCGACACAATCGACTCATGTCGGCAGGGTAGCTAGACCTCTCGCGAATTTACCATTTGACAGGACTCCTGTACATAGAGCGTGCGCGTTCAAGCCGGAGCCCGCCATAATGCATGCATGACGTCCCAGTTCCGCTCTGAATGGCAACGGCGACTGGTTGAACAGACCGGACGCGAGCAGCCGCTGCAAATGACACAGATCCCGCATGTCGTTGCTGCGATGCTTCGCGCACGCACGTGCTCCATGTGACCTTTCGGGAGCAGTGAAGGGCACCGCAAGGAAGTACGACGTACGTATCGTCAACGCAGATCCGAGATTGGCGTCGCAAGTCGCAACACCATGGGATCCGACAATGAAACGATCGAGTCTTCTGAGGACGAAGGAGCACGGAGGAGCTTCAAACCGTTTAGCCGCAAGACGGCTATACGCAAAACTCGATCGCATGGGCGTGCCTTCAGCCTTCCGTCCTGTGTCCAGGACGCTATCGAGGCGCGAGTCAACGAGCAGGAGGTAATGGATGCTAACGTCAATGTCAGGTCCATATACTTGTACATCAAGGGGTCAGGCAGGCGTCTGTATTGTGCATTCTAGCATTTACTTATATAACCGAGCTGGCTAGGGCTTTCCCAGAGCACGCCGGCGGCGCAGAAAATCCGACGCTTTCTCAACAACAATGGCAGGCTGGTGACGCGACGGTACACGCGTACCGCTCAAAACACCCGGCACAGCGAGGCGGTTGCTACCGAATACATACCTGAAAGCGACGACAGACCTGACCGACGTGCTCGGCATCCGTGTCCCACGAATGGTCTTCAAGATGAATGAGACGCCTTTGCCATTTGATATGCCGAAGGGATGGGCCCTTGCCAGAAAAGGCAGCAGAAGCGTCTCTGCACGACCACCAGCAACGCCAATCGCGTGACGGTGTGCATCAGCGTCTCAATGGCAGGAGACAAGCTGCCTCTTCTGGTCATCTTTAAAGGCAAGACTGTTTCGTCTCCATGGTTCCTCGAAATGTATCGTTATGATGGGTTTGTAGGCAAACCGGGGGGCGCATGTTGACAAGGAGCTGAAGCGCTTGGACGACCAGATGAACGGCGGTCACCGCTGCATAGTCCAGCCTTCCTCCTGGAACGATGAAAAGGGCATGCAGGTGTACGTGGACGAGATATTTGGTCCTTGAATTGGAAGGCGTCCAGTGACGTCGTCGCTGATGCTGTTGGATGAGTTCGCTGCTCACAAGTGCACCTCAGTGAGAAACGGATTTGCCAAGTATGATGCAGAGGTGGACATCATCTTGCCATCGTACACCTGACGTCTTCAGGTGGTGGATGTGGGCATCAATAAGCCGTTAAGGACAAGATTTGAACTCTATGGGACACCTGGTTGATTGCAGAGCTGGCGGCGCGACCAGGACCGACGCCGCGCTCGGACCCTGTCCTTGAATGGCTTGTTAATTCCGACGTCTACCACCTGGAGTCGTCCGGCATACGACAGGGGATGCGAAAGCTTGGCGAAACCGTCTATCACTGAGGTGCACTTGTGAGCAGCGAAGACGTCCAGCAGGCAGCAGCATCAGCGAGGTCAATGGGATATTTTAGGGAACTGCGGGCACTGATTTACCGCGATGACGTGGCAAGGCTGACGTCGTCGTCGTGGAGACGTGGATCGATCAACGTCATTCTGTAACTGTGTTATTGCGTACCGTCAAGAGTCTGCAGACACGGGACTACAGACGTCCCCGTGGCTCTTCTTCGTCGATCCCAGAACCTTCTGCTTCAGCTCATGTCGCGAGTGGCTCATGCGATCCGCGATCACTTTGGCAACCTTGTCCAGCATGTGTTTGGTCGCTGCAATCTCCGTATTCAGCAGGCACTGCCCGCTGCAACCTCCGTGTTCAGCAGGCACTGCTGGCCATGACGTTGGCAAGTACCGGGCAGTGCCTGCTGAATACGGAGATTGCAGCGACCAAACACATGCTGGACAAGGTTGCCAAAGTGATCGCGGATCGTATGAGCCACTCGCGACATGAGCTGAAGCAGAAGGTTCTGGGATCGACGAAGAAGAGCCACGGGGACGTCTGTAGTCCCGTGTCTGCAGACTCTTGACGGTACGTAATAACAGAGTAACAGAATGACGTTTTCCCGTCTCCACGACGACGTCAGCCTTGCCACGGCTAGTCGTGGTCCTTTCGATGCCATACTCTGACACTCACAACAGCCACGCATCATGGAAGCTGTTAGACAAATGCATATGATGCTGGCAATTTGTGCAATCGGTCTGGTGGCACACAAGACGATACCATGGGCAGCGGCGTCTTGTGACGGGATTGCCCTGGTCCGGTGGCCGTCAACGGGTGACCACGTTGTTTGCTCGGTGGAGTTTAAAACGTGTGTAGCCCCAGGTACGCTCGAACAGGCCTTTGCAGTGCGCGAGCACCTAGAGGAACTCATCGTCGTTGAGAACGTTGGCGATCCACGGTGGTTTGAGAGCATTACAGAGGACCACCGAGCTCAAGTCCTGCATCAAATGTTCGTGTCAGGTCTCAAGCACTTTGTGTATGTACGGGCTTCGATGACCGACATTATCTATTGTGTCCTCGGACGGGCTTCGGACGACGCTATTGACCGCTTCGGGAGGGCTGTTCTATCTGTCGGTGAGTCGCTTCTCTCGTGGGCCCATCCGACTGGAGACACCAGCGAGGTAGTGATTCCGAACTGGATTGACGAATCGGACAAGCGTCTTCTCCAAAGTCACCTTCCCTTTTGGCGAATGGTTCAAGAGCACGTCAATAGAAACGGTCCTCTGGTTCCTATCGAGACGTTCAAGCACGCCGCTCAGGTCCTGTACTGCAAGACCAAAGGCGGCGTCGATAAAGCCACATTCGACGTCAATAAGATTCGATATCCAAAGTCAAAGCTTGGATTTGAGGCCAAATACGTGACCCATTTGCTGTACCAGGCATGTGGCCTCAACGCATGCATTGCCTACAGGTGATTTGTGTACTGATCTGTACGGGATCTCCGCTGATACTTACTTTGTCTGTCAGGTACTGGACGTACCACAGGAATTAAGCGACCAAAATAGATCGCTTCCAAGTCTGAAGAGCGTCCGGCGTGAGCTCTCGTCGATGGAAGCGTTTGAAGACTTCGTCATCGAGGCAGGTCAGGAGATTGTCCGCCGAGGTGATGACCTCGGGGCACTCTTGTCCGGAAAGGGCGTGGAAGAGCAGCGCCCCAACCTCAGCGAGCAAGCTGTCGCTGACCTGCAAGCGAAGATTCCCAAAGGACGTGTTTTGCGCTTCTTCAGCACTGACGATGGATGGCTGCTGAGGTTTACTCAATTGCATCCCGGTCAGTTGTCATACTAATACCACCTTTAGGAGCTCTGGAACGCACAGAATGGAGAGGATAACCCGAGATCCTCTGACCGACATGCCCTTAACCCGGTCTGTACGACGTTGTGCGCTCTGCGTTCGCGAGACCAGTAACTACTGTCATGTGTGCCGACAATTCCTGTGCAACGTTGCGCCCAAAGACGGCACCCACCGGGCCTGCTCCACAGATTTCCATTTCTTGCGGGAATTGCCGTCAACGAAGAGGAAGGACATCGTCAAGCGCGCTTACCGTATGAAGCCGGGTGAGAGGGAAGAACGGTCACGGCGCGCTAGCCAACTCGCTGCATCAAAGAAAGCTGTTGCGAATGATAGCGCCAGCGTCGATACCGCCTCCCCTGCCAATGAATTACAAGTGGAACAGCTTGTTAAGCGCCGCAGAGGCCGCCCGAGAAAGCGTCCCCGGCCAGGCACATCCGATGAAATCGCTGTTGCGCCAGGTATGTCCCTTCGGAATATTCGTCGTTCAATGATTTCGATTAGCACACTTACTTTTGGCCTAGATTCTGGAGGTGTACCAGCAGATGCTCAGAGTAGAAACCGAATTGATGCACCGGCAGATTCGGCTCCGGCAACAACCAGTTCAGGCCACCTTGCCGGCACACCTGCTCGGGCAGAACGCCCAGAAGCTGTTGCCAACCTCGAGGACAGCCGTGTGCATAAGCGTCAGTGTCTAGAGGCATCTGACGATGTCCCTTCCACCCCCGGTACTTCTAGAATGATATATATATTGAAGAGAGGATGTGGACTGAGCTCTAATTTGTTCTCGGTTGCTCTCGTTCAGGAGGGACTCAGGCAGGAGCCCACTATGCGACGGATGTTAGTCGTCGCCGACCAACTACCCGTTCTGCTACGCGAGGAGGCTACAACTGAATCTTCTGACATGCTACGGTTGCATGAAGAATGTCCATGAATGAATGAAAATTCTCTCTTTTTCTACGCAGGTCGGAGTTGCACGGGCTTTGTGAGGGACACTCGAAAAATCGTAGTGTCGCCATCGAGCGCAGTCATGACTTCGTTCTTGCGTCCAGCCGCAGTTATCGGCATGGAGTCTATGCCTGGATTCACAATCGAAATGCTGTCTTCAAGGATGCGTCCGTTTCTGCATTCTATGAGACCAGATACAGGCAGAGGTAGGTATAATCATCCCAATACTCATGCCAGTGCTGACATGTCTCTTCTTTCACCGGATTCACATTTCTCAGGAGATGGTTCCGACAGAATCGAACCTAGCGAACCGCCGCCCTCGAACGCAACGACAAACGGTCTCACTAGTGAACCGTTCGGATCGGAGCTGGAGCGCTGGAAGTTCTAAACGTTTATGAAATGATCGTGTTCATAGCGTGTTGGAGGTACCGGCTGAGTTCAGGATTGTCGGTCGCGGTGTCATGCAGGTCAGATAGGGCCGCGAACAGGGCCACATCCGCCTGCCCTCGACAGCAATGAGAAATGGCTTGCGCGATGATGGCCAGGGAGCCGCCATCAGATGCCGGGCATAGCTGCAGCATTCGTCCCAGGACGATATGACTGGACGGGTCAGCCTGCAGGTGGCCACACAGCCTCATAATAGCGGGCAGGTCACCTTCGTTATGCTCCTGCGTTGACATGTCAGGGGTCCAACAAGGGCACCCAGTGCATGCAGAATATCAGCACATACCATGGTTCCCTCGGCATCGGTTAACCAGTCGGTTAGAGTAGCGGATGTCAGTGCAAGGTCGACATGGAGATCACCGACGACGCAAGCTAGGCGGGCGGCAACCGGGAGCGACAGCCGGTGTCGCAGCGACCGCAGGCGATGGAAGAGCAGAGCGCACTGAGCGCGAACGCCCGCCGAGCAGGACATGGACAGGAAATGGACCGTCACCCGGGCTAGGCACGACATCGCACCTGAACGTGATACCGTCAGCGGCAGCTGGACACGAGGCGCAACGTTGCAACACATTACCATCTTCTTCGATGTTAGCATGAATGAATGACAACAACGAATGCTTCTCAACCAGATCGGAACGACTTCTCTGGACGTCGACGGCGGCTTCCAGAAGAGCCCACAGCTAGCAACGTCGTTAGCGAGCAGGTATGCAACGAGGCCGGCACCGTACCGGCTGTATGTCTCTGCCAACAGCATTGCTGTTGGCCAGCTGGGCATGCAGCGTGAGGATTCTCGGCCATAGGCCCGATTTCGCCATCGTCCGGGCCGAAGTATAATCAGACAGGCCGTCCGCCCAGCATTGCACGATCCACTGCATCTGACGCACCGGTTGGAAGGGATCGTTCATCTGGAACTCGTCTGTGGATGCGCTGCGTCAGCTGAAGGAATCGGCGAGGGTCAGCAGGTGGCCCTACCTGGGATCTTGCGAACAGGCAGCCAGGCCCGGCGGGCGAGTATCGTCGACGCGGTCTTGTACATCGGGTGGGCAGTACCCTTTCGCGAAACAACGCATTCGAACAGCGAGGCCCACAGCGACGCTGTTAACGAGGGGATCACAGGCAGGTCGGCTTCCCCGTCGTTGACGTCACCGTCATCATCCTCGTCCGTCGTCACGACCGAGTTCCGAACAAGTTCGAGCAGGAGACGCGCCTAGCATTCAGTCAAACGACCGGCGATGAACAGATGGGTTCCGCGTTGCACCTCGCTGCTTAAAGACGTCGAGCCGCACGACTGGACGCGATGCAAGAACGCGTACGAGCACGAACGGACATCGATACAGGCACTGCACAGGCCACCTCGAATCACAAAACTGATGATGCCACAGTCTGCCAGAGGAAGCACATTTAGTCCAGGACGCTTCACGGGAACGCCGAAGTACCAGAGATCTTGGCTGGCAGGGGACCGTTCAGGTCCGATCGGTCGAGAGCCGCTAGTGCCGCGGGGACTATCCAGCGTGGGTCGCCTCGGTTCTTCTTCACAATCGGGCGAACGCAATCCCAGAACCACTCGTTGTTGTTCCTTCCCGTCTTGTCACCGTCCAGCACCGAATACCCTTCGGCTGCGCTGCCGAATCGACGACCATGCAAGTCGAACGCCAAATGCCGATCTATTCATCAGCGCACTTAGACTGGGCGTGGTTATTCGGCAAACGGTGTTGGTACCTGCGGCCGCGAGGCAATCATATCGTAGCAGGTCCAGTTCAGACAATGTCGCCCCATAGGCACGTAGCACCTCGTTGACGAGCTCAGCCGTAATTTCGGACCGTGTTTCCCAGGCAAGACATGCCTTTCGCAAAGCGTCAGGGTTGTGAACCCATTCGATACTGTCGCCTGCGTCCTAAGGCCTCCGTCAGCACCGTTGTTTGCAAACTGAACATGCGCCACCTTGAACCGTACCATTTCGTCTTCTAATACTCCGATGACACGATTCAGTTCATCGTCCATCCATTGGGGGACTGCAATTCCGATTGAAAACAGATCCTGGATATCCACTTTAGAGAGGCGACAGCGCAATTTGCCAAAGGCACACCTTCTTAGCCTTTCCAAAGCGTTGGGGGCCTCCCTCGGCCAGGTATAGTTGACGAAGAAACTCTTCAAGTGGTTCGTTATCGAAACAGGTCCTGGTCAGAGTCGACAGCACGTCGCGGTCCAGGTCGCGAGACGCAATGAAATTGTCAACAGAGGGGGCATCGCACGCTAGGACGCTTTAGTTGGTTGTTCCTGAACGGCAAATCATCACGCGAAGTGTACCTTGCCACCGCGTCGGGACCAATGCTCGAACTAGAGGGAAGTGTGCCAGATGCTGCTGGGCCAACTTCAAACGATGCAGCACCGGGATTGACGGTGCTTGAATAATGATGGCAGAGCAGCAGGCCTCGTCAGACAGTTCCGGCACAGGGAACCGTAGTGAAGGGAACCGTCTGGCGACAAGCGCACGCACCATCTGTACGAATTGTTGGTTCAGACACGCTACCTATTGCCGGATGAACGCCTGCACCCACCTGCGAGTGCACGTTACTGGAACTCGGGTTGTGCTCCTTCCATGCACGTGCAAGTTCGTCATTGACAGTGAGAAGCAATGCGACGTATTCGTCATCTGCCGATACAGGATTCTTCCCCAGCAGTCGAACGAGAAGCTCGTGACGATCGACACTGCGGAATGCTGTCGTCGACTAAGATACGATGCCGGCAGGGTAGGACAAGCATAACAGACCTTCCGTGCGCAGATTGACAACGTCGTCGTCGCTGGGCCGAACTCGTTTCGACATGCGTGCACCTTCGTCATCAGTCGGCGTGGCCAGTCCAAGGGCGCGCACAAGTGCAGAGACTCTCACGAACACGCGCGGGTCACAGGTGGTAACCAGGGAACGTAGAAGCTCCTCCCCAGGGACGTTACCTAGTTCCAAGCGTGTCAGAGTCGGCCGGTCTAATTACTCTGGCAACACAAACGAACCTGGGCGTGGCGCATTGCACAGCATTTCGAGGCGCATGAAGTCGGCAATGCGATCTCCGCCAACGATACGAGATGCAAACAGGGACCAAGGGGCATCACGGGGCAGCAATGAGGCCTCGATGTAGGCCCGAATGCAGGACAGCCACAGGGGGTCATCGGGAGACGAGGCGCTCCTAATGACAACCTGAGAATCAGGTAGCATCGCCAGCGCCTACTCACACGGGTTATGAGCGATATCAAGAGACGTCCCATTGCGACATACCTGTTTTGAGCAACGACGCGCGAGTGTGACAACGATGCGTTGTGCAAGATGCACGACGAGGGGACTCTGTCGTTGGAGAGCAGACGACAGGACAGCTTTTGTTACTGGAGCCGGGAGCGCATCCTTGTCGGCATTAGATGGTAATGGCAGGCTTCGAAGCAACTGGTCGACAAAGGTCGCGTTGCAGACGTAGCGGAAGGACAGACGTGGCTCAAGAGAGAATCGAAGGGCGGCCAGGTACGCAGACAGCACCACTGGAGAGCACAGATCCGACTAGCGTTCGGAAATGAGGTTCACGATTTGACGCGATTCGCAGGCAACGGCGTACCTTGACCCAGTCGAGAACGATGGATCGCTGCTGGTTCGATGTGAACACGTCGAGGCTAGTGGCAGCGCGAACGGCGAGCGCGGTCGGCGTCTGGTTCGTCAGCAGAATATCTTGGAACAGTTTCAAGGCAAGCTCAGCCTAACTGGGCCGTTAGCACACCCAAATAGCGACAGCGTGTTAGCGAGCAAGCTGTCAGCACCTTTCTGTCACCACCAGCGAGCAGATTCGTGCAACGACTCAGTACCGTCCCCGACAGCACAGGCGCCTACAAGCAGGACGCAATCAGAAATCACGAGCGACGAGAAGCCATCTGCTGCGCATACGAAAAGCTTGGTGTGGTTCGCAACCGCGTCGACGAAGACGCTCATTTGCGGTGCCGACAAAGTTTCCACATTCTGAAGCGTTAAGCGGGCCAACGCAGCAGCACCGTCAATTGTGAGCGCAACTCTGTCAGAGGGGCACTGGTTACATCCCGATGCCTGAACAGAGAAAACAGTGGACGTACCTAGGGCATTCTTGAAGAGCGTTGATAATCACATGAGTAGTCGCCGGCGTACTATGGCGCCACACGCGCTGGCTCCTGAAATCAGCATCAGCGAGGGTGTCCTGGAGCAGCAAGAATGAGCGCTGACCAGTTGATCCGACGCAGGATGTTGTGGCCACAGCGCTTCACAACAAGGCTGCACAGCTGGACAGCATTCCTTCTAACGTTCTTGTCGTCTGACGCTAGATGCGACGCGATCTGCCCGTAGACTTGAGCGGAACAGCAGAACTCGGCGACGGTCCTATTAGCCGTTATTGTGGTTCCATACGACGGTATGGGTAGCGATTATTACCTGATCTGTTCTCGACATGTATCACAGCTGTGCATCAGGAGCGAAGAAATGCAATAGAATGTGGCAGAGACGGTTGCAACCGGGACACTAGGGCCTCGCGTAATAACGGAAAACAGTTCGGTCGCGCATGGCGACACCTTGAGGTAGGCATGCAGGGTATGGTAATTATCGTCATGCATAGACCGCGATAGACGCTCAACATTGGACCGTATGCGGTCAGAGGGACTGCCCTGAATACCCACAAGAATGTCATGCAGACTTTCGTCGGCCATGGTGTTGTTACCGTGTCCGCAATGACCGCCACGGAGTCCGCCACGGAGTCCGCAGTCAGAGGGCAGTAATGGAAAAGGTCGCGGCCTCGCTCAACCCCTGGGTGCCCCCAATGCATCGTCCATCCTCCGGGCCATCGGCCATTGCCAATTGCCCATTCGTATTGCCAATTGCCCATTCGCAATCGTCCAAATGCCCACCGATTCCTTATTACCCGTTGATCACACACCACTGCCAATCGCAATCTGATTCCATCGTCTTTGCCCAATTGTCGTTATCCGTTGGGTCGGATAGTACGATGCAATTTCCCAGGTTGACTGTATACGCCGAATGGACGGGAAGTCGGGGCGTGGCAGATCGGGCAGTGCGTCATGGTTAGTTCGCCCATTTGGCAGGTTGGCATTATGAATGTGCACCTTACGTTTGCCTGGCGTGCAGAACAACTTCAAGCAGAGGACGCGTTGGCCACGTGATACTTTGCTTCGTCGAATCCATTGGCATTACTGGAATCCCTTTTGAGCCGCCTGGAGTTCCTGACGTCTCAAAACGATTTTGGGGTACTGATCGATAGGTAGCGTCAATCTCCTCATCACACTCGTGGGGGGAACCGTCGAGCACTTGGACTCGTCGAAGCGACTCAGAGCAGCACGACATCTACCTAGTCGCGTATGGTGCATGACTGAGCGAAAGTGAGGTAAGTGACGCTATCGCTCCTGGAATGGGCTGATAACACCCAGCACGTCGTGCAGTACAACACGTCACAGCCAACCCGCTTCACGTATGTGTTTGAATAAAGGCGCCTGCATTCCACTGTCTATCTAGATTGGACACTCAGGCGCTCAAAACATGGGGCAATTGATTGCTGGTATGGAAATCGATCGCACGCAGCCGTTTGGCCTACGTTTCAGTCGTGACTCGTTTCCACTCGAGTGAGCAATGTTGCCCATCAAGCGAGTTGAAGTCTCACAATCAGGTTTACTCACGAAACTGCTTCTTCTCGTTCGTGATGCGAAGCTTGTCGTTGAGCTGGACGCAGTCTTTGCCCTAGGAGAAACGACAACCCGCTTAGCATGCCGGTGAGACCGTGGTAAGAGGCAACACTGTTGACGCGAAACCTTGTATAAGGATGTCCTCGCCCAATCTCGCTGCCCGCAACGTGTACAATTGGTATCAGGTTCCAGTTTCCCAAGCACGCTGATGGACGCATGTTAGCAGCAGAAATGCAATAAACATGCAAGCGTGACGAAACTCTTGACGCGAGTGGCAGATACGGCACTTAAAGAATCGCTTCTTCGCAATCGCCTCAAGAGGCTTGTGACCCTGGCTTCGGCAGTACTCTGACTGCTTCTGCAGCGTCGTGTGGCACTGCATACATATGAACGTTTTCACATCCTGGCTTCTGATTGTTTGCATTTTCTCTGCCAGCTGCTCCTTCTGCTCCATGAAATCCATCCGGCTCTCCAAACGATCATGGTCCTCCTGAACGCAGCGTTAGCAGTCGGACAGGAGCTTCTAGCCAGAGCGCCCACCTTTTCAACGAGGTGCTGATTGGTCGATTTCTGGGCCAATATGGCTTGCCCTTCAGCTGAATCCATTGTCAGGTTGCCAAAGAGTTTCCGCGCTGCAGAAAAGGCGAGTCAGACACCGATCTGTCGTCACGTGAGACGGGCCTACAGGCAGGTGGAGTGCTGATAAACCGTTGCCTCAGTTGGTCAGACGAGCGACGGGACACGTCACCCTTCATGGCATCCAGTTCTGTTGCTGTTGAGGACACGTCTCAGCACATCTATGCACCACAGGATCTTCAAGACGACCCGGTCACCTAGTGCAGCGCTGTTCGGATCTCTCTTCGCAACTGGTCGTCCGCCCAATGCAACAATAGCCCTTTTCATGCTCGTGGTTACATCCAGGTCAATATCATCGTCATCGCCGTCCATTCCGCGCCCTTCAAACCAGGTGAGAATACAGCCGCTGCTATCCGGCAGATGAAACCCCAAGCAGCATCACCTAAAACGGGACGATTTGATGCGGAAGTAGCAATCTGCTTTTCCAAGTAAAGCGGCCGCCCCGTGCTGGCATTGACAATTGGTTTCCGTGCAGAATTGCTTCGCTCTGCAACGTGGATGATCAGCCAGCGATTATTTGACGCGCCAACACGCCATAATACGCATGCAGACCAGCCCGTTTTCCTTGGCGTCTGCTACAGAGACAGAAGGCGTATCGGGTTGCTTCCTCTTGACCCTGGCCTCTCTCTGGAACCGCCTGAGTCTACAACGCAGACAGCGTTGCAAGTGCTTACAGTGCAAACTGGGACATATCTCCCGCCAACGGACACGCCTGCCATCTTGGAGCGGATCGCGGGATGGTTGCTTCTGAAATCGTTCCGAGCGCCGCCATGCTGCAAATCCATCCGCGCGTTGGACATCTTCTTATCTGTGGACTGATTGAGACAGGTGACGCAACAGACGAGGGGATTGAACCTCACAGGCGGCTTTCACATGGAACACGCAGTAGTCGCCCTTGCTGCGATCGATCGGCATCGTGCACTGGTTGCCATCTTTCCGCCTGCCTTTGCAGGTCCCGAAATCCATGGCCTGCCCGATAAGAAGGACCTGGTCCATCTCGGTAATGCTGATGGCCGGTGATGCCGATCCACGATCGCTGCCCCGATCAGGGAGCACTTCCGGATTCGCGACGCAAACCACACAGCCTTCGGTCGCCGACAACCATAAACTAGAAGGGAACGCCGTCAACGCTTCCTTCTAGTATGAAACAGCAACGTACTCGTTGGCAGCCTTGTCGAACAAGAGCAACTTCATCGTGTTTTCCTTCAGATCTGCAGTTGGTGATCAGAAACGAGTTGCCATGGAGAACGTCGTCGACGACGGACCGGTGAGGTTCCAGACGAGGAACTTCTTCCCGTTCGCCTGCACGCTGCCGTTCATACCAACGATACATTGCATGCTGACCTGGCCGAACGCACCGTTGTCTTTGCGTTTCGGGACACGATGACCCCGAACAGCGCCCAATTCTGATCATTCGGGGCCGTTGCCTGGCGCCGGACATGCGCGAACGGCACGATCGTCATCGGTCGAACCTTCATCTCAACGATATCGCTCGACGTATAGCGATTCACGATCCGCCACCGCGTCACCGGGTCAACGTGGATATCCTGTTTGGCCCCGGTCGCTTTCGCGAACGCGGGTGTGGAGGCAGGCTTCACAGGTGGCGCCTGCGCCACCTCCGACTTCGCGGCAGGGCGCGACTCGACTGCAGGAGCCGATGACACCGCATCCCTGGTGTCCTCCACGTTCTCGTCGTCATCGCTGCCCAGCAGAGCCAGCATGATGTCGACATTGCTGGCCGACATTGGCGCGACGACGGCCCCCTGCGACAGGACGCAACTCCGCCGCCGCCACCACCACGACACCCCCGATGCTGTTGCCAACCCACACCCACCCGTTCCGCCGCGTCCATTGTCATCCAACGGGCAGTGACCTGTAAACCAGGTGGACCGCCCCGTGCATGCGTTGCAAAGCATTGCCCCGGCTGGTGTATCCGGGCCGTGTATCGACTTAGTAATGCTCTGGACCGTGTTGCCGCAGCGAACAGCATCCAGTTGGCGTAGCCTTGGCACGCCTAACCATGCCAGTGTAATCACGTTCGCCACTCTGAGCAGCAACTTGCCTGCCATGCCGGCGGCACGGCACTATGTAGGGAGCGGCGCCACCGGTCAACCAAACGATGCGGAGCGAAGCCCAGTTTGCGCCACAGGCCCACAGCGTCGCTGCGAAATTAGTGGCGCCGCGCAGCACAAGCCGTCGATCGGAAATGGTTCGTTTCGGTTTCGCGTACCTGTCCGCCCTTGTGGCGCGTGTGTTCCTAAGCGATCGCAATGCCGCTCTCATATTCCAGGCCAGTGACGGAACGGGCATTGCTGTACGCGTGTCGAGCGCCGCGGCGTTCTCTCCGGTGATTGGGGACCTGGTTGCTGCCGTTGGGAGGATCGGCACCGTTCCCCTGCCGATCGACAATGCCGAGCTACAACTGGTTGCCAGGTTCATCAATGATGCTCCCGAAAACGATGTATGGTCACGGCGCCAATGCAACCAACCCCACAGACCACAGGCTGAGTGTCGTTGAACAGGTCCCCCATCTCACTGAATGGGCCAGGGATAATCTCGGGTCGATGTCGGTGTATCAGATGCTGCCGGCTGTCAATCACCTGGAGATGCGGTCGCTGGCCACGGCAGTCATGTCGACGTGTCGTACCTGGGGCGACATCTCAGCGATGCGCAGTCGGGTCGGTAACGACGCGCTATGGTTTGCTGTTGATAACGCTCCCGCCGTCGTCCGACTCCGTCAGACCGCCGAAACCGACGTCCAGAAGGCGATCGTGAAGCAGCTTCCTGATCTCGTCGTCTCAGGTGGCAACGTGACCTTCATCAACGAGGCGTACTGGGACGACTGGGGGAACCTGCTGCACTGGGCGACACGGGAACAAGACGTGTTGCTCGTGGAGATGCTACTGCATATTCCCGGGCTCGATGTTAACGCGCGCGATTTCGGCATGAAGGCAACGCCGCTGCATCGAGCAGCGCATTTGAACGACGACGTCTTCATCAGGTTGCTGCTGGCTGCACCCGGGATCGACGTCAATGCTCCTGACGTGGACTGTTTCACACCACTGCACTGGGCCGTGATCGCTGAAAACGCCAGCATCATTCGGCTGCTGCTGAAGGCACCCGGCATCAACGTCAACGCGGGCGACGACTCCGGGGAGACCCCGCTGCACAAAGCCGTGCAAGAAGGCAACCTCGCCATCGTCAAAGTACTTCTGCTGGAGGCACCAGGCATCAATGTCGATGCGGTCGACGCTCTCAACCAAACTGCAGTGGACATGGCCAGATCCGAACCTCGCTACCAGGAGATCGTAGCCCTGGTGCAGGCGTGCACCGGCGCGCTACGATAAAATTCACCGTTGGCCGCACCCTGCACTCAGAGCCGTCGGGCGTCTTCACTGACTACAAAATGACCTGTCGTCACGGGCCCCGGGAACCGATTCTGCAAGCGCCACTCGCGTCGCCGCCACCCGTGTCTGACGTGTCGAACGCTGTGCGTCTGCCTGTAGAGTGTTCGACAGTGGGGTTCCGAAAATAGCGCTGCGACGAGACGCTGGCCTCGTGCGCACGCGGCGTTGATCCGTCGAGGGGAGCTACTCGGTCGTCCGTCATTTGCGTTTGTCGTGGATCGGGCAGCGGTTGCCTGCGTTGGCGCGTCTCATGCCCGGCACAGGCACTGGCGGGTCGCTGTTGAATCATCGCACCTGGGTCCTGTGGTGACACACCCTGCTCCTGGCCGGTGGTGACTCCCACTGGGTGGCACTACCCACCGACTGCGTGATCTAATCTGACTGCCCAACCCACACTTTGTTGTTAACTCGAACTATCAAATCCTCCACCACCACCACCACCACCACCACCACCACCACCACCGACATCCCGAATCCATCACGCTGATGACTGCTCTGTTCAAATCCTTCATCTCGACGTCGTCGCGAAAATCAACCTCAGCGGCACCGACGAAGAGGTTGTCGGCGGCGACGCGCGCGACCACACCGTCCGTCGTCGTTCGTCGCCTGCCGCCCACATCGCCGACGACACCCGTCAGCGGGCGCGTTGTCGTCCTGGGATGCGGCGGCAGCGGCAAGACGACGCTGTTTCGTCAGATGTCGGCACAGTCGTGGACGTCGCTGGACCTGCAATCCATGACGACCGTCATCCATGGCATTATCGCCATCGCCATTAAGACGCTGGTCAGCGGTGCCGCACGTCTACACGCGCAGCGCCCTGATCTCGGCACCGCGATCATGTCGGGAACGCCCGTCGCCCGCTCCGCCAACTACGTCATGACCCAGTTACGGGACGACGACGTGCTCGGCTCTCGTGCCGCTCGCCACATCGCCCGTCTCTGGGCGGACCCGGCCATCCGACGAACGTTCGACCTTCGCGTGCGGTTCGGGATCAATGTCCCCGACTCGACCCCGTACTTCCTGTCCCGGATCGGGGCGATCGCCGACCCGTCGTACGTGCCGAGCAGCCAGGATTGCCTGTACGGCGTCGTCCGATCCACCGGCATCCAAGAGTCGACGATGCCGACGTCGTTCGGGTCCGTCGTCCAGATCATCGATGTCGGCGGGCGTCGCCACGAACGCCGCAAATGGTCCAAGGTCATGCACGACGTGCTCGCCGTCGTGTACGTCGTCTCCATCGGCGACTTTGACGCCGTCTGCGAGGAGGATGGCGTGACGAACCGCCTAATGGAATCGCTGGCCGTGTTCGAACACATTGCGCGCACGCAGCCGGTCCCGATCGTTCTGGTGCTGACCAAGACGGATCAGTTGCAGGCGGCGCTGAACCGTACGCGGGTCACCGACCTGTTCCCGTCGTACCACGGCGACCCGCGTGACGTGAACCGCGCCGTCGCCTTCTTCAAGGCGCTGTTCCTGTCCAAGATCACGAGGCCGGGCCCCATCTGCCAGCATTGCACCGTCCTGCAATGCAACGCGACGGACCGGCAGTCGACGGCCGCGTCGGTCAGGACCATCCGCGATATCGTCGACAGGCAGGTGGCGATCCGGAACGAGAACGCAGCGCTGTCCCGGTCGTCGTCGTCGTCGTCGCGAGCGTGGCGCCCCAGCAGCCGAGGCGCCTAAGTCATCAGCCAATATATTATATACCGTTGAGCAGATCAGTCGTATGGATGTACCGGCGGGACCCCCTTCAATGACCCTCAGTCGATGCCTGTCGCCGCCGCCTGTAGGTGGGACAGCGCGTCACGATGACGCCATGGATCGCCAGGAACAGCACGCTGGACGCGCTCCATGCCCGATCGGAATTCCTCGGCGACCGATCCCGACAGGGCCTGCCACTGTACAGAAGAACCCCAGGGTGGTGGGAACCGTCGCCGACACGTTTCTCATTGCGTGCCCCGTCGACAGGTTCCTGTCCCGGTTCCGTCGACGACCGGTGCGGGCCGGCGAGGTCCTCATTCACCAGGGCCGCCTCGAGCGAACGTTCTTCGTGATGGAGTCGGGCCAGGCCGACGTCGTTGTCGAGCAGCCCGATGGGCGACGCGTGCAGAAACGCACGATCCGCCCGCTGGACCCGGTAATCATCGGGCACCAGACGGAGCATGATGCGCTGTGTCACCCGGTCTGACTGCTGAGTGCGCGCGCGCGCGCACGCCCGCAGTTTGGCGAACTTTCGACCGTGTACGCGCAGCCGCGAGCTGCGTCGGTGATCGCCACCCAGGACAGCGTCGTCTGGGAGGTCGACGAGGACGCGCTGCGCGACTTCCTCGACAGCAACCCGTCCCTGCTGGCCGCGTTCGAGCACCGGCGACGTGTCCGGTAGTGTGGCACTCGAGAGGAGCCGTTGCGATGCGGGTGCCCTGATCCAGACCGTTCAGGAAGGCGCTCTCGGGCGTGACCTGGTTCCTGCCCGACATCCACGACGAGATGGCCGTTAAGCAGCTCCTGGACGCGTTCCGATCGGAGACGTACTCTGCTGGGCAGGACATTGTCCGACAAGGCGACTCGGCGGAGAACGGCCGGTTCTACGTCATCCTCGACGGGCAGTGCGACGTCCTGGTCGCCAGGAACGGCTCGCCGCCCGTCGGCGTCGCCCGGCTCGCGTCTGGCGACTCGTTCGGAGAGCTCGCCCTGATGCGAAAGGAATGCTGCCGCAATGCCACCGTCCGGGCCTGCACCGCCGACGTTGTTGTCTTATCCATCGACCGCCAGCAATTCCAACGGCTCGCCCGCAAGGCCTGGTAATGTTTCCCCCCGAATGATTCCGTTCCCTTTCGGCGGGAGTGACTGTCGTCTAGTCATCGCCTGTGGAAGAGCTTCCTCGATCACGCCAGCGTCGAGGTCGACCATGAGAAGTTCTTGACGATTCAGGTGCGGCCTGGCTGGGTGGCCCCAGGCTCTGGTGCTGTTGGTGCTGACGGGTTGACAGGACCTGGAGAAGGCGCTGATGAAGGACGAGTCGTTGGCGGTGTCGGCGTCGGCTAAGGTTGCTGCCGAGCTCGTGTTCGACGCCGCGAACAGGCGCGCCCAGCAGCTGATGCCCTGGGTGGAGTTCGTCATGCTCGTCGCACTGCTGCGTCGAGAGAACGCCCATCTCCAACTCGCGTTCATGTTCACCGGTGGGGCGACGTCGCATCCAATCCCCGCGGTACATCACCTTTTAATCGGAACCGGCAGATCGCGACCACGACGGTCGGATCACGAGGCACGAGCTGGAGGAGGCGCTGCAGAAGTTGACAACGGTTACCAGACGGCTACCGTACTCGTCGACGGAGCACGCCGACGCGGCCTACGAGCAGACGGCGTCGCTCCTCGACGATGTGTTTCAGCAGCGGCGGTCGCTGACGTTCGAAGAGTTCGCCGCCCTGTTGCAGAGCGACCCGAGAATGGCACACGTTGCGAAACGTAAGCGCCCGCGGTTATCGGCCGACACGCCCCTGAGCGGAACGCTGTCGTCAGTCTGGAAAGCGGCCGTGTCCGAGGTTCGCCAAGCGCCCGAGAGCTGGTTCGTGTCGGCGATTGAGGTCGGGTTCGAGTCTGAGTTCCCTGGCGCGCTGGCGCCCGCTGGATACGACAAGGCCCGCCGGCCGTGGCTCTACCTGCTCAGCGGCGCCATTGCCGGCGCTGTCAGCAGAACGCTGGTCAGCCCGCTCATCCGCCTGAAGGTTGCCCAGGCGGCACCGCTCGTGATGCAACCCAGCCTAAGTTGTTCCCGCAGATCATGATGCAGACGGGGACCGACCCGCCGAAAGGGGTCGTGTCCGGCCTTCGATGTGCGTTCAAAGGCAGATGCCGTCGATCACCGGGGCACGGGGCACTGACGTTCTGCACGCGCATAGTGATGTATGCTCGGGACGGGTTCCGAGGGTTATTCCAAGGCAATGGCACGAACGTGGTCAGGATAGCGCCGACGACTGCCCTGCAATTCTTCTTCTTCGAGACGATCAAGGACTCCGTCAAACGATATGGGGACGGGCGCGACATGACGACCTGCGAACGACTGATCGGCGGCGGTTGCGCTGGTCGGTGCGGTCAGCACCCGGGTTGCAGGGCTCATCTGACATGGCCGGTTCGCCAGGAATGGCCGCCTCTGCCATAACGTACCCGCTGGACTTCATTCGAGCGCGACTGACAGTCCAGACGGCCGGCAACAGGCAGTATAACGGCATCGTCCATGGCGTTCGTCAGGTGATCCAGACCGAAGGTATCTGTCGCTGGGTGCGTTTCATTCATGCCGACAGCGGTCAACTCCTCCAACAGGCGCACCCGCCCTGTTCCGAGGCCTCTGGCCAACGCTAGTCGGCGTGTTCCCGTACATTGGCATTGATTTCGCTGTGTACGAGACGCTGAAACCGTTGATGCCGCGCAAGACATCGCCGGACGGCGTCGACGGCGGGACGACTGCCTTGGGGTTGCTGTTCGCTGGCGGGGTCGCTGGGCTGATCTCGCAGACGGTGGCGTTCCCGCTGGAGCTGATCCGTCGACGACTGCAAGTGCAGGGGTTCACCGAGTGTGCCTACGGGTACAACGGCGGCATCTGGGACGCGGTGAAGAAGACGGTGGCGAAGGATGGCCCGCTGGGCCTCTACCGGGGCATGAGCGCCAACGTCCTCAAGGCCGTCCCGTCCATCTCCGTCAGCTTCCTCGTCTACGAGAACTGTAAATCCCGATTCGGCATCGTATGATACACCATACAAACGTTAGTCCTTATCCAGAGCACGTTGTCGGTGGGGCACGAACAGCCCGGGAAGGTGCGGGCGGTCGACGTGGCTCCGGCTGCCTATTTGTAGGTGCCGCGGGGGCGTGCTGCTGGTTAGGTGATTGGTGCCCCGCCGCGTCAGCTTGCCGCATGAGTGATCACCGGCAGGCGAGTCGCGCCAGTCTGCAGCAGCAGGTCGGCAAAGTCCACGACTGGGCGGCGTTCCTGGGCGCGCCCTTCGCCAGGCGACCGCTCCGGGTGCCCGTGCAGGGCAGTGCGCCCGGGCGATTCGTCCCCAGGCGCCGCGCGAACAATGTCCATATAGCTGTATGTCCATCGGTGGCAGGACATGCGATGTGACCGCGCTCTGAGGCAGCGCCGCACAGGACGTCTCTGCGTTCGAGGCCATGCAGTGGATGCGAGATGAGCCGCCGAAACCGCCCAGGTACGCTGTCGCATCCGCTGCCAGCAGCGTCCTTATCGTTTGCAAAGTGAGGACGAAATTCAGAGGGTATTGCGTGCCAACGTAAGCAGCCGCCTACTGCTGCTGCAATGATGATTGACACGCGCGTAGACGCAGGCAAGCGGGTATGCACCCGGTGCCGGCCCCATTCCGTCTGCGCCGGCGCCGGCCCAGCAGTACACGCCTCCTGTGGCAACTCCCCAGCGGCCGGCCACAATTCCGGCGCGCTCACCCCCACAGACTGTACGTGACGAGAATCGCATTCCTGCGGGCCAAACCGTGATCAATTCGTTGCCCTATGTACATAGGGCTATCATCCTACGGTTCCATCGTTCCCGCCACCTGTTGCCACACAAACTACATCGCCTACAGTATGTCTGGTCGTACGCTCATCGTGTCGTAACTGATTTTCGTCAAGCCGGCGAGAGCCGAACGTCCAAGTCGTGCGTATTCCACGCTCCCAGCAAGTCACAATGGGCAGACACCATCGATCCCGTATTCGTCTGCACCAGCGTGGTCCAGCCCATCGGCATCCGTCTCGGTAGACGTCACCTCGACGGGCACATCGCTCACGCCGCTAAAGTGCTTGTGCACAGGTTGCAATCGACCAAGTCTCTATTCGCCAGTCGGCATCGCCGACCGCCAACGGATCGTCAATCGTTTCGGTTCGGATGCGGTTCGCTGGCACTGTTCATTGTGTAACGTGCTTTCTGCACAGCAGTCTGTTGTTATGAACCGGACAATGTCGTACTGTGCCCCATCGTACGCCGCCCTTCCGGCGCCGATATCTTCAGCTTCCGCCGCAGGTATGTCTCCGTTACCGGTAACTGGGAGGGTCGGGGCTTACATTCTGCGTCTTGCAGATATCGACAGGGTGAACCTTCAGGTTGGTTTCGCATCGCAGGTAGGCACGCTCGGTTACTTTGCTCAAAGTACGCGTAGGTGTTCGGCAACCGTGGGTTCAGGCAGAACCAGCGTGAAGTCGTCCTGGCAGCGCTAAGCAACAAAGACTGTTTCGTACTGATGCCAACCGGAGCTGGCAAGGTTGCATCATGATCGTTGCGCAGGTGGACGAATGCTTACGGTTGTCGTGTCCATTCTTCAGTCCCTCACATACCAACTGCCTGCTATGTGCAGCCCTGGATTAACCGTCGTCATTTCGCCGTTGATATCCCTGATCTACGACCAGGTACGGAATGCTGTACATTTGCTGCCTGACCGCTGCTGACAGTCCCTATGCATATGTAGGTGCAATCGCTCGTGGCGCTGAACATTCCGGCATTCGCGTTGGCCGGAGAACTGGAATGGGACGTTATTCGGAATGTCTTTGATGACTGCCGCAATGGAACGATCAAGGTTCGTTATGCCGAATCTGCACGAGGCGGGGACCTAATGCGCATCTAAGTTGCTGTACATCACCCCGGAAAAGATTCAGTCCAGTGCCGCCACGAAGAACTTGTTCGTTGAACTCGCACAGTCAGGGCGCTTGGCCCGGTTTGTCGTTGACGAAAGTATGCCTTTGACGGGCCATGCCGTCCTTTGCCTTCTGACGTTTCGGTCAGGTCACTGCGTATCGCAATGGGGGTTCGATTTTCGCGAGTCGTACAGCCGGCTGTCGTTACTGAAATCGGATTTCCCCCGTGTCCCCATCATGGCGCTAACGGCTACTGCGACTCGGGCGGTGTCGGATGACATTGTCAACGTTCTCAGGATCCGCGGCTGTGCAGTGGTATGCTCTAGGTTGCCATCCCATAGCCGTGCCTTGGTAGGCTAACTTGCCACCCGCATAGTTCCGACAGAGTTTCAACCGCACGAACCTCTTCTACGAGGTCAGGCGGAAAGGGTCGAAAGCGTCGACAGTTGCCGACATCGTGAAATTCATTTCAGAGAAGGGCTATATGGGCGAATCGGGCATCGTCTACTGCCTGTCGAAGAACGACGTAAGCATGTGGGGTCGCGCGTGACGATGTGGAACGTGCTGACCAGCGATGCAGTGCGAATGGGTCGCTGCGGAACTCAATCGGCGAAACGTGAAAGCGGATTTCTACCACGCCGGGTCTGATCCTGCCCAGCGACAAAGCGCTCAGGATCGCTGGAGCAAGGGCTACGTCGACGTCATTTGTGCTACGGTCGCGTTTGGCATGGTAGGACCGTCCGGGCAACTCATTCCTCGTCGTTACTGACTATTCGGCCATCAGGGCATTAACAAGAAGAACGGTACGGTGCTTTAGGGACATATAGGTGGCGCTGTTTGACGTCAGTTACCAGTTCGATTCGTCATCCACTTCACGATGTCAAAGAGCCCGGAGGTTAAACGAAGCGTGGTTTGACCGTTCTGCTACATCCGACCTAATGCTCTTCGACTGCAGGCCTACTATCAGGAGAGTGGGCGTGCAGGACGCGATGGTCATCCGAGTCACTGTCTTCTCTACTACTCTTTGCTAGATCGCAGACGAGTGTGATACCTGAAGTTCCTTGCTCGTGTCCCATCGCTGAATATGTAACTAGGCGATGACCCTACTTACGGAGCCTGATAACGAAGGCAGATCCCGGAACCCGGAACAGGTACGTTTCTGTTGCGCTTATCGTCGATGACAACGTTTGGTCTGACACGAGGGCAGGTTCAAAAGGATTTGCGATTGCTTGACAGGATGACGGATTTCTGTGAGAACACGTGCGATTGCCGTCGGTCCCTGATGTTGGAATACTTCGACGAGGTGCGGTAGTCGAACGGGTACCGCTGTTACGTCTGGTGACGATTGCCGAGTGCAGAAGTTCGACCCCGCCAAATGCCAAGGCCACTGCGACAACTGCCAGCGAGGCGGCGGGCGCGTCCGTTACGCCTGCGACATGACCGCTTATGCGAACCACATTATTGCAATCGTCGACTACCTTCAGCGACGTAACGATGCCAAGAACGCCAACACCGTCGCTCAAATCTTCCATGGCTCCAGAGCCAAGGTCAGTCCTGCAACCATAATGCATTGCTGGGTTTCATGATGCTTTGCAGGATATTGTCGCGTTCAAAGACGCCATTGCGTCGTATGGCGCGGGCGTTGCCCTCTCGCTCGACGATTGCACGAGGCTTATCGCGCACCTGCTCAGCAGAGAAATTCTTTGCGAGGAGGTCGTATCGTTCGGCGTGATGAACGGGTACAAGAATATCAAGAGCTCAATCAAACTTCATCGGCATGCCCAGGTTACACGGTACTTGCTGCTTGATGGCACAGCCAGCTCTAATCGCACCTGTGCAGACAATCGTACCCGCCCGCCCGATCGTGATGAACTTCTGGACTGATTACAATAACCCGGGGTCCACCACCAAACGCACCAAGCCGAGTCCGAGGACGAAATCGTCATCAAACCAGCAGCACCCTGTGAATGTACCACAAGGTCAGAGCGACCCCTCGACTGATTACAATACCATGGGTCCGACGAGGCGCACGACGCCCGCTTCGAAAACGGGATCATCTACAAGCCAGCAACCTGTCCAGGTTCCACAAGACCATACAAGTGTCGGCCTGATGGCGGAACTCATCAAGATCCGGAACGTGCTGACGGCGTCGACGCAGAAGCTGGTTGCAACGGAACAGGAACTCCAACAGATGATTGACATGCGCGCCATGTCGGTCCCCGACATCCAGAAATGCATAGGTACGCGATTGCACCAGTTACACGCAGCCGCTGAACTGATGGAACGTTCGCCGACAGGCATCCTGAAAGGTCTGCGATTCGGGAACGCGTTCCTTCCGGTGCTTCAGCAATACTTCAGCAGACAGTCTGTGGATAGGCCAAAGTAAATAACGCCAGAGCCCGGTTGGAGAGTTTATTTCCTGTCAGGCAGGCCGAGCAAGCTGAGGCCACCGGGCAGCCTGTCTGCTGTCATGCTTCCTTCATGGCGCTCCGGGTCGTCCCCGGCGAACGCGAGTATGTGATACCGGGGGTTCCAGGCGATCGAGTTCATCGCCGCCGAGCAGGGAATAGTATACGCGTGCTCGCCTACACATCGTCACCAGATTCAGCGAACGGTGACCCGGGGTGCCCCAGGTCGGCAGCGTACCCGTATCGACTCGGCAGATGTCAATGCGGTGGTCTTCGCTGCCGGACGCCAGGTACATGGAATCATGCGAAAAGCTCAGGGTTCGGACAGGGAGTTCCAGGTTGTGATGCGCCCGGAGGCAGACGAGGTCCTCCGTGTCCCACAGGCACACGACGGCGTCGGCGCCACCAGTCGCGAGGTACCTGTAGCAGGGCGAGAACGAAACGCAATAGCATTGGCCAGTGTGCGCTTCGAACGCGTGAACCAGATCGAGTTTGACCGCTGGTGGGTCACCGCTCGCGACGACAGTATGGATCTACGCCAGCGTTAGTGACCCAGGGCGAACCAACCCAGACGGACACACGACCCGGACCTCGACAACGCCCTTTCCCTTGCCGGTGGAGAACAGCAGCGCCGACGAATCCCTGCTCCATGCCAGCTCGTTAACCTCGTTGTCGGACGGGAACTCGCCAATGATCTGCTTGAGGCCGAAATCGATGATCGACACGGTATCGTTCTTATCGCCAACGGCAATCTAGGTAGACGGAAACGAGTGTCCAGTAACCCATAGCGTGCCGCGTCCCAGCGGCCCACCTACGTAATTGCCATCCGGGCTCCACGAGATGTTGATGTTGGCGCCTTTCGTCTCGACCCTCTTGATGATCTTCCCGGCCTTGATATCCCAGATGCGAACGGTCTTATCCGTCGACGCCGTCGCCAGCAGATCTGTCAGAACAATTCCACATAAGGGTCGGTATCGTGAGGCGACAGCATGCGAACGGACGCTCGCTGATCGGCGACCAGCACAGCTGGTTCACTGTCGCTTCGTGCCCCTTCAGCTCGATCGCCTTCGACTGAACATATCAGTCAGGACGTCATCTACCAGTCGTGTGTGATGGGGAGACGGAATGCGAACCTGAAATCCGGTCGTATCGAGCGTCCAGATGCGGGCGGAATGATCCACCGACCCCGATGCCAGCTGTGCACCAGTACAGTTCCATGCGACCGAATGCACCGACTTCTTGTGCCCATAGAAATCCTTCCGCGGCATCGCTAGGCAGGCATGGCTCATCAGAGACCCTGTCGACGGTACGCGTGTCCACCAGCGCACACCATACAGGAGAAATCCAGAGCGCCGTCGGGCGACTTCCTCGACGTGACCGCCGGCGCCGACATGGAGAACGGAGGCGCCTCCGGATCCAGCGCGCTGTCGTGGGCCACCATGGCGACCGCCTCCAAACCTGCGCGACTGTGAGCTGCCACGCCCACGGAGTTCGTCGAGCGACAGCCCGACGAGGCGCGTCGTCGCATTGCAGCTCTCGCGTTCCCTAAGACGCCCACCCTGTGAATACGCGCGCCCTTCTGCTGGGACGACCGCACACGGCAGGCCATTATTGTACAAGCGCATAAAGCGCCTGAGAACGTTGTGGATGATGGGGCGGGATTGATTAGGTCGCTGGTGGGCCGACGCGCTGCGCCTTGCCCAACACTTTCGTCGCAGCCTGTGCGTTGACGTTCGTGATCTTGGCAATGGCGGCGCGTGTCTCTAGGATCGACTCCTTCACGACCGCGTCCGTCTCGTCCTTCGCGGAGGCGTCCGCGTCGACCGGCAGCACGTCGTCGCCGGCCGCCACCAGCTGCCTCGACAGGTCGTCCAGCAACGACGTCAGCCTGGCGCGGTCCGCTCGCGCCGCCCGCACCGGGTACGCGATCTCGAACGACGCGGCCGTCCTGGCGAACGCCTCCTCCAGGTCCGTTTCCAGCGCCCTGACCAGACGCATGTAATCCGCCTCCGCGGACATCAATTACGGATTCTGGTCCACAACCATCGTTGACGAATTACGCCCCGTGATCGGCATGATGACGGTCTCTGGAAACACGTTTGCTATGACGATCTCCGGTCCGGTCGAGGCGGCACGGACGGCAGGACAGACAGGCTAGGCAGGCACCGGCGGCGGACGTGCGGCGCGCTACGAGTAGGGTCCCATTGGCGGGCGGCACCCCGGCGTTGCGTACGTCAGGGGCGGGCGGGCCGTCGGCGCAGGTCACTATGAAATGACGCGTTCCTTATTAGAGTCTCGCAACGGGCTTTCATGCTCTGTGCCGCTTGCGTGCTATCCGGACGCCAAACCGACACGAATCGATCTTGGCCGCCGTGCAGCCTACCCGTGCACGTCGCCGGTCACCTGTGGGTTCGACATCGCCATTCAAACCGCTTGACGCCAATCAAATCGAATCGCACCGTCTCGACGTTCGCCTCACCAGGGTGCAATGCGGGGGGGTAGCTGGCCTGAATCGGTTTCCATCACAGCCACCTTCATTCCGTAAGCAGACTTTATATGGAAACATGCTTACGGAATGAAGGTGGCTGTGATGTCTCGTGCGGGCAGCAACGTCGGGCGGCTAAAACAACTGTGCGACCAGGAGCATATATTGTAGAGGCCCGAACGATGGCTTGAGCAGGACAGGGTGCAACACTAGGGGCGAAAGACTAATCGAACTATCTAGTAGCTGGTTCCCTCCGAAGTTTCCCTCAGGATAGCTGGAGTTCACAGACGAGTTTTATCAGGTAATGCTGATGATCAGGGTCCTTTGGGGCAATATGCTCTGAACCTATTCTCAAACCGTAAGTGGGTAAGAAATGGGGCGTTGCTTCGGTGAACCTCCATGGAAATCGCGAATTCTTAGTGGGCCATTTTTGGTAAGCAGAACTGGCGATGCGGGATGAACCGGACGTCCGGTTAAGGTGCCAAAGTGCTCGCTCATGTAGATCCCATGAAAGGTGTTGGTTCATCCAGACAGCAGGACGGTGGCCATGGAAGTCGGAATCCGCTAAGGAGTGTGTAACAACTCACCTGCCGAATGAACTAGCCCTGAAAATGGATGGCGCTCAAGCGGGCCACCGATACCGGACCATTTCTGCGAGTGCCTATGCAGAAATGAGTAGGAGGGCGTGGAGGTCATTAGCGACGAAGCTCTTGGCGTGAGCCTGAGTGAAGCGGCCTCTAGTGCAGATCTTGGTGGTAGTAGCAAATATTCAAATGAGAACTTTGAAGACTGAAGTGGAGAAAGGTTCCGTGTGAACAGCATTTGGACACGGGTTAGTCGATCCTGAGAGCTCTCTTCAACGACATTGAACAGGCCGACTTTGCTGCTCGGCAACGCTCGAAAGGGAATCAGGTTCATATTCCTGAACCAGATACAACAATAACGGGGTCAGCATCGGTCGAGGCGCATCAGAAGCGCATGACGGCCGTCGCAATAGTAGTCGCAGATCTGCCCATGTGCCGTAAAGCCCTCGGACCGGTAGAGCGCCACGGCGGCATGTCGTTCTGGGTCGACATGGAGCGACAACGTCTGGTACCGCGATCGCGCCCAGCGTAGCAGCCACCGTCCAACCCCATTCCTTTGAGCGGCGGCCGCCACAGCGAGCTTGACAATGTGCCCAGTCCGACTGACGATCATGTACCCGACAGCGCTGCTGCCGTCGACAACGGCAACCACCATCGTCTGCGAGCGTTTCATCGCCTCCCTTTCCAGCTGCCCGGTCAGCGACTCGTGTTTCGGGAACAGACGCCGCTCAATGATGTCGCACTGCGCCACAAGCGCGGCATCGCCGGCAGGCAGGCGACGTTTACTGCTGTCGATCTCTCTCAGGGCGCACTGCATGCCACTGGCGGACCCGCCAACGACGTGTGGCAGCTGCAGCGGCCAGCGTGGCGGCGCACCGGAAATAGCGCACCATGCCGTGGCGCGAACAGGCGCCAGGGGCCACCCCCGACTTGGTCCGACCCGCGCGCTATGCACGTACGATCACATATATACAATCGAGACATCGTTGGCGCTTGGCAGTCCGCGCGCATGCATCATACTTAACAAACGCATAGGACATTGGACACGGCCGGGCCACCTTGCTCACGCGATGTCAAGCTGCCCCATGCAGCACTTTTGCAGTAAGAAGTTGACGTTGACCCAGGGGTGCGTGGCATCTGCAATCGGCGCCGTTAGACGGGCAGCAGCAGATCACAGGCAGGCGCGTTCCCCACCGAACAGCTGGGTTGCATCCCGGCCGACGCCCCGCATGATCTCAGATGGACCTGTGTCAGCAACGTCGCGTCAGAGCGCGCGACCGGCAGCGTCACCGATGGCGACAACGACGACACGTACCGCCAGGATGGAAGTCGACGTACCTGGTGACGTCATAGACGAGGCCGTGCAGGACGATCCAGGCGTCATTCCGCGTGCAGTGCTGGGCGACCTGCGCCATGGTGTACCTGGTCCGGTTCGGCGTCGGCATGGCGGACGTGACGCGCACCCAGTCCATGGCGCTGTGCCCAGGTGCCAGCGGCACCTTCTGGACGCCCGTAATCTCCCCTTTGAGAGCAGGCCTGGCCGCCGGCGACGTTGGGAACGACGGCATCGGCGGCGGCGACGACGTTAACGACGACGACACTGGCGGCGGCGGCGACGTTAAGAACGACGGCACTGGCGGCGGCGGCGAATGACCGCTCGGAACCGTGGACCTCGACCCGACAGCAGCATATTCGCCAACATAGTACTTGTCCATGTCCTGCCGCGCCCTTCGCGTATGCCCTACGATTGAGATCAGCGCCGACGGGCGGGCCCGGTTCGCGCGAACACGCCCGGTGCCGTGTACCGATATCCTCGAACTGGGCGGTGGCGTCCTTGCCGGCCTCGTACCGCAGGATCTCCATGCCGCCCGGGTGGTCCTCGAACCTGCCGAGGTCGTAGACCTTGCCGTGGATGGCGACCCAGACATCGTCCTTGCGCTGACGAAGTTCAGCGTCCGTGATGAGGCGCCGCGCCGCCATCCGCCAATGATGCGGACCGCACCCGCGAGCGCCGCACGCACCCCGCACCCGCAGTTGAGCAGACCGCACGGCCGCGCCGGCGCGTTTTACTTCGGTTTGACGAAGACGGCCTTGCGCAGGTCGACGACGACCTTGACGGTTTGCGACTGGACGAACAGCCGGTACGGCCAGGACAGGAGGAGGACGCTGGCGGCGACGCAGGCCAACGGTGTCATGTACCAGGGGACGTGCTCGTGGAACGACATGATGAAATGGCGCCGGAACCCGGGCGTGTACATGCGCTGCGTGTAGTCCATGTGGGTGTCGCGGCCGGCGTGCTCGCTGCGGAACCTGGCGACCCGGTCGTTGAACGCGTTCTCGGTCCACGCGTCGCCGAACGTGATCCGCTCGTTCAGCTGCAGGCGGACCGTGTCGAACGGCAGGGCCGCGTCGACGCTGGACAGGAACCCGTCGTCGTGCGTACAGTACGAGTACGCGAACGACTCGGTGGCGCTGTGCGTATCGACGCGCACGTCGTACGATTCCGTGTGGGTGTGCTGACGACCCTCGGAATCGGTCGTTGTCACCGTCCGATGCCGGGTCTGTTACGCACCCAGGTCGTCCGTCACGAGGCATGGCACGGCACGCAGACGACCAACCTCGTAGTGGTAGCACCTGACAGCCATTTCGATGACAGGCGGCGTGTTCTGCAGCTCCTGGATGCGATGGATGGCCTGCGGCGCCGATTGCGGTTCGCCGGCGAGGTACCGCATAGGCGACGCCGGACAGCACAGCGCTTCGATCAGGTACACGGCGTACACGACAATGGCCAGCCAGAAGGTGCCCACGTCGGCGGCGAGCAGGACGACGGCCGCGACGGCCGCCACGTCCAGCACGAACGCCACCGGGTAGGTCCGCTTCGGCTCAATGATATGCGCGCGCGCCGACCGCTCCGCCTCCACGTCGTACAGCGGCGGCGGGCTGTCCCCGGCGTCGTCAACAGCGCTGTAGTCGGCGCCTGCACCGTGGTGCATGACTTACGTATCAGTGTGCAGGTGGACGAGCCGAAGAGGTTCGTCGTCCCGCGGCAAAAAAGGCGCACCGCATTTTAGTTGCAGTCGCGGCAACAGCCAGCGACCCCCTCCTGATGACGTCATCACTGGGCCCCGTGCGAGACAGCCCACCGTCTATCTAACCGGACGAAGCGACGTTTAGTGCCAGGGGTCGTTTCGACGTTTCGAAGGCGAAGGGCGTCGAGGCGTCGAGGCGGATTTCATCGTCGTAGGCGCATGCGTGCAGGTTGGCGGATTGCAGGTCGGCGAGGACGCCGGGGACGTCGTCGGGCGCGGCGGCTCGGAAGACGGTGCGCGATTGACGATGGCAGACGGGTGTCAAACATGGAAGAGGGGCAGGCAGCGGGACGCCGTTATTGTCAATGGCGCCGCCGATAACGACGATTAAGGAGCGTGCGTCATCGTCGACAGCGGCCGTGCCGCTGCGATCTTGGCCGACAGCGAGAGACAGGCACGTTCCCGGAATCGAAAGGGACCCCTGAGGTAGCGACAGATCACAACCGATTGCGAGTGCCCTCTGCAGAGCGATACGCCCAGCGTCAAGCGACGCGCTCGGCATTGCAAAGTCAGCAAAGTCAGGGGACAGCGAATCGCTAGCGCTTCTGACAGGCGGGCGTACCACGCCCGTCGTCTCGACCAGGGAGCAGTTCGCCCAGCGAGATCGAAGCTCATCTTGCAGATCCGCGGCTGTCCTTGGAAGGGCGCCATTGACGACAAATTCGAAATGCAGCAGCAACTCGAGTAGGTCGTCTCCAAAGATCTGCGATGGCCGCGAACGAGAATCAGTTTAGGCCAGCATGGCTACAAGACAATCCCCGTCTACTGGTTTCGATGAAGTGGCCAGCAACTCGACCACATGTCTCAGGCCGACATTATCCTGTAGGGATTCACGCTGGCGTTCTCCTTCATCCTCCAGGTCTTGGCGTTGCCGCGCCAACCTCGCCGCCTCCCGGTCGCACGCACCGTCGCCAACGGCGGCCACCGCGACAAGCACGCCTGGACGTCTCGGGTCACTGGTCGGGTACTTTTGTGGCTGCAGCAGCGGGTGGGCTGCGGAAATGTCAGCTTCTCGCCACTCCAAGGCGACGCAGACGATGAACACACGTACACTGCAGCGCCTGATAGACGAGCCGACGAAGATACGAGTTGCCGGCGGTGATAATTAGCCGATCATCGTCACTTGCCGACAGCGTCAACAGGTTCTCATGGGACGGGACTGAACAGACAGGCATGCGTGTTAGACGGTCGAGCCATGCACGAACACTGCGCGTACCAACTCTCGTCAAGCAGCGGTTGCCCGGCGGCAATCGCCTTGGAAGCCGACCTAAGAGCGACCAATCAGCGCACACCAGACCGGGCAGTGATACACGGGGGACGTACTTGCTGAATTCGAACGTCTTCAGGGCCAGGCTGGTTATGTCGAACACCTTCTGATCCCTGGGGGCGGTGATCACAATGTCGGTGCGCTTCTCGGTCAGGGCACTCTCTTGAGCATCTCGCTTGGAGCGCAGCGTCGCCTCGATCAGTCGTTCATCGGTGGTCGACAGCCAGTTCATTCCATTGCGGAACACGCGGTTGAAGTCGAACCCGTTGCGAGCCAGATCGGCCATGTGGGCGGCATCCGACCAGAACACCGATTTGCTCAGCAGGAGCCGGTCGCCGACGGCCGCCTGCAGGCTGGCGCCGCTGATCACCGGGAACACATCGATCGTGAACGGGCGGCACTGACCATCGCGCCGCACAGCGCACACGCCGACCTGGAGAATGGCGAACTTCCTGGCCGCCTGCCCGATGCAGGTCAACGCCTGATGCGCGGACGCGAACGGCGCGCCGGGCGGCACCGACGGACGCCCACTGTGCACCCGTTCGTCAGGCACGCGATCCAGTGCATATGCGGCAGATCCCGGACCTATAGACGGCGGCGACGACGACGCTGTCGCACCATTCAACGGCCGCACGGAGCGCATCGAGCGTGTACGCCGCCGACGATAACGCCGTCGCCGTCATCAACGACGCAATTTCCCAAATGCCGACGCTGGCCGCGGTGCAGCTCGCAAAAGCGCGCCGCCCGCGTAACGGGTACCATTGCGCAGCAACGACGTGCTGTTACCTACCGGGGGGGCGGATACCTGTGCCGCGCAGGCGCGCTGCAGATATTTCAAAGTCAGCGGCACGCAAACCGTGCATATCTCGCTGACTGGGCGTGTCATTGCCAGACGCAAACGAATGCGCCAGGCGTGGCCGACGGCGATTGTCGCGGGTGTACTGCTGATAGGAGCGAGCGCTGGCGAACCAGGGACGGGGTACGTCTATGTCGCGAACGTGACGTACGGCAGCAGAGGTCAGTCGTTTCATCCGTGGCCGCCTTTGCCGTCGAATGTCACCTCGGTCCACGACTTCTCGTACACCGTGCTGCTGTGGGTGGACCCTGCCGCCGTGTCTTCGACGGCGCCCGCCTCGTCGTCTGTCCTGCAGGTCGGCACCGGACTCGGTGTGACGCTTCAGAACACGCGATCGGTCTGCGTGTACACCACGGCGGCGAACGCGACCGCCGACCAGATCCAGACCGCGTCCTGGATGTTCCTTGGCATTACCGTCTACGGCGGGCCTCGCAGGAACATCACGCTGAACCTGATCGGATCGGACGGCACCGTCGTCGAGCGGGCCGCCCGACTCCCATCGGACCTGAGCGTACCCAATTCGACGGTGTGGCTGACAGGCCCGTCGCCATCGCCGCCGCCGTTCTTTGGCGTCGTTGCCGACCTGCGCCTCTGGGCGCATGCGCTCAGCGTGTCGGACCTGATGAAGGTCAGAGCGTCCGTGATGCCGTTGGCCACGACGACGCCGCAACCGGGGGTGACCGGCGGGACGGCCTACCAAGGATACGCATTGAACCTGACGTGCGATCGCGGCCTTCGCATCGCATCGATCCGGTTCGCATCGTTCGGGACGCCGTCGGGCCTGTTCCCCGCGTTCGCAATGGGGCCGTACCACGCGGCGAACTCCAGCGCGATCGTGCGGAACCGGTGCGCCGGCCTGCCGTCGTGCAGCGTGCCGGTGGCCACGAGCCTGTTCGGCGACCCGGCGTCAGGGCAGCAGCCGATGCGCCTGAGCGTTGTGGCGCAGTGCTCGCTAACGACAACGCGGGCGGTCGTCAAACGCGCCGTGACGGTTCGGCACACGTCGGGGACCAGGCCAGGCCTGGACGGCCAGCAGAGCAAACCGTTGACCTCGGCACCCGTGAACAGGTACGTGAGGGGACTGGTTCGTTCCCCGTCGCGGATGGTTGACGATCAGGCGATCCAGCACGGGGGTCGCGGCGATGGACGTTGTCGACGAGATCACTGGCAACCCGGCGGTGCTAGCCCTGATGATACTCGGCGTGATAGCGGTCATCGCGATCGTCGGGACCGTCGCGTACGCCGTTCGAGGCGTGACAATGCGGAGAAGGAGCGTCGAACCGAAGATTGTTGCTGAACGGGTGGTGCCGTACTTCCCGCCAAAGCAGCCGGCCGTAAAGGCGCAATCGCTGCCTGTGGCGGCGTCCTACTGGCTGGACGACGAGCAGGCGCGGGGCGACCGGAAGCCGCGCAGCAAGTCCCACCAGGGTCGCAATCGGCCAAAGCCGTCCATCAATCCCAGGTACGCGAACCGGGACCCCAGGGCGTCCCATCAGCGAGGTTCGCAGCCTCCGGAGCGGCGCTCGCGATCCCCGGGACGACCGTCGCAACCGCGGGGGCAGATGAGCATCGGGGCCAGGCAACCATCGAGGAAGATACCACGGCAGCCTCCAATCGAGGAACACTTCTTCTGATACAATGGTGTATAGTTAACGGGTAGAGCAACAGGTGCCAGGGCGCGTGTGGCCTTCGGCTTGCCGCGCCGCTTACCTGGCGTCTGCCTGGAGAAGACGGCTAATGTCTGCACTGGCGGGTATGCGACGAACCATTTCGACAACGTACGCCGACTGCATTGGGCTGAAGGCGCTGCAGCACACAGATACCCGTTGGTGGTCCAGCAAACGTCGCAGCTGAATAGCACAGCGGTCAGCGCATGCGGCATAAACACGTCGAGCAGTACCGGCGGACGCTGTACCATAGTCTGGACAGGAACGTCGCCAAGGCCGGTCGAGTCGAACTCCTGCCGAACACAGCTGACAGGAATGACGAGCCGCTTAGCGGTAACGCCATTGTTGATTTCGACAGATGCAAACGCGGGGTTGAGAAGGTCCAGGTCGTGGGCCATCAGCTGGCCGCGTAATATGCAGGACAGGGACGCCAACTTGGGATCCGGGAACTCGGCCTCAAACTGCACGCGGTGGACACAGGACGATGGTGACAGAATCTGACTGGCACGCAAGGCTTGAAGGTCGTATTCTGGGTTTCGAGACCCTCCCGTGCCTGCGACCGGCGACACTGATATCTCGCCAACGTCCAGCATGTCGCACACCTGCAGCCCCATTCGCTGATCCGCTCGATCGTACACGACATTGCGGACATCGACAGCCTAACGAAAGACATCAGTGAGTCCTCGATATGACCAGGGTACGCGCGGGGCCCACCACCTGTCCTGGAGACAACGCAGGAAGAGCCCAGTGGCCTTTGTCATCGAGGCGGACCAGAAGGATCTCGGACGAAAGCGGCGAGCAGAGCATGATGCTTTCTCGGGTTATGGCAGCAACAGACACGCCTTTCATAGATCGCAGGGCGTTACTTGTGTCGTCAGGTAAACGGGCACGCCTGTCTCGTTGCCGTTTCGACGAGTATTTTGTTCGGTTGTTGGCCTTCAGCACCAAGATGTTGCCTGATTTCTTCACGACGTTCGCAATGGAGTGCACGGTGACGAAATCGCCCACTTGCAAATCCGCCGCGAACTCATTGTCGAAAACCTCCAGCAGATAGGCGCGAGACGCCCTAATTGTCAATGCATTGAATTTCGGCAATGCGATCAATAAGTTTGACACCCACCATCGACCTGGACGTCCTCGGACGACATGACCGTCTGACACTTGAAACCGATGATGAACTCGAATGGACCGACTGCAAACCGTGTTTTGAAGAAATGATTCAACCTGAATGATATTGATTTGTGCGCGAAGGGCCATACGAATCCGAAACGCGAACCTGGTTGAATTGCATATCCGAGTCGGTGATTTCAAAACGGATCCAATCTATGGTGTCTCGGTCTACGCCTGCAAGTGAGCACCTCGCCAGGCGACTGAGAAACCCAGGAGTGGAAGGCGAGTATGACGCAATTTCATCACGCAGGCATGAGGTAACCGCACTGACAAGCCGACGATGTTGAGCGTTCGCACGGCTTTCTCCAAGCTGATTACGAACGACCCGCTGATCGTATCGTTTTCCAGTATCAAGGTCAACTCTGGCCACCTAGACACAAGTTGAATGGACATCGAGATGGCAAAGTGATAGACAGCTTACGCGCTCGACGAACAACCTCGGAAGTGTTTGCACAACGCGAACTTGGACTCTGGGCACGACGCCCCCATTGATGGCCAGACTGCCGAGGCTCACAAGAAAGGGCAGCTTCTGCCGTGATTCACACAAGTGAGCATGCAGCAATAGTCACAATCGTAACTATATAGACTAGCCTTTTGAAAACCTAACCTTGAATGCCAAAGGGCTCGTCGTGTAGAATTGACGCTCAGCCGTAGACGCGTCTTTGCCGCATTGTTCTCCAGAGGCGTGCAAGGAGATAAGACCCCTGATAGGCTTGCGCCGAATATACGAAGCTTGAGCCCCTCAACGAGTTTGCCCTGATGCATTACCGATTAGCCACCACCTTCTGTATTGCACAAGGGCAATTCCCACCTTCCGCAATCCATCCTGCAATCCTGGATCGAGGTCGGCAAAGACAGAGTACCTGATGGACCCTTGATTAACCCCGGCACGCACGAGAACAGTGAACAGTACCATCCATCCGTCAGTTCAAGACGTTCATTGACAGTGTCTATACCGGCAATGCAAAGGATAAGGTAGGACGAAGATGCCTGCACACAGAATTCAGTTACTCAAAAAGCACATTCCTGTACATGCACAGCTGACCCTATCTTGCTCTAGAATAAGCTTTATAGCGGAGCGCTTAGATTGAACAATTTCTGCCACACAGACACTGAGTTGCGTCACGGTTGAAAAGCCACATTCGGACCTCGATCGTATCGCAACAGAAGCTTCCGAAGTACTCGTTCGTACGTTGTCGCGACTGGGATCGAACCGTAAAACGTTCGGTCTAGCGAAGCAAGCAGCCACACGACCCATCGATAATGGTTGGAGACCCACTCGCGAGAAATCCTGCCACCCCTCAGTATGCTTCAGATTGAGAGGACATTGTCTACGTACCAGTCGCAACGAGCACCTTGGTGAACGAGGTCGTCCATGAGCTTGGAGATTCCATGAATCTCATCGAACTGAAAGAACTCGGCCGACCGGGATGTCATTGTCGCAATGGCCGGCGACAGACCTTGACCAATAACAGAATCGAGACGCTTCTGCAACGAAATTGAAACTTGGTATCACTACTACGTCGCGTACAGTACAAACCTGGGGCGGCCCATGCTTCGCAGCGAATTCTTTCAAACTGATTCTCGGGCCATGAACAGGTTCCGGTGGCCTGAACGGAACTGACTGCCGGCGAGGTGACGCAAGAGGGCGGGCAGGAACGGGTGCCGGTGGACGGAAGGGAGTTGAAGACAGCCTTCGAGGAGGCGTCTCCAACATCGATTGCAAATGTAATGGCCGCAGGGGCTGCCGGCGACGTTTAGCAGCAGGCTGATCCGGTGTTACGAAGTCAGGGTTATCGTCAAGTGCACGCTCGCAAGAAGACGCCGCATCGTGTACCGCAGCGGACACGCCTGAGCGTGTCCGCAAAGGACGAAACGGGGTCTTTGGCGTACCGCCTTTTCCTGACTCAAACACGACTTGAGGAAGGTCGCGATCGCGACCCGTTGACGCCGCTGGTGACGTTCTTGGTTGAAGAGGACGAAATGGCGTGGAGGGGGCGCCTCCTAATCCCGATTCGAATATAGCGTGGGTCGACGGTCGGCCTTGGAGCACAGCATCCGAACCGGAACCCAGGGACACGCCAGGATCAGGTTTCGTCAACGCCCTTCCTGGACTGTCGAGCGATGGTGATGGCGGGACACCACGCTGTTCATGCAAGCCAGCCGTCGTCGCTGACATCAGTCCATTGCGAGGACAACACATGTCCAGGTGGGCGTTTTCGTCAACGGGATGGACGGCATGATGGTGATCTGGTTTTCGTACGGCACGAGGAGGTTGAAATCCAATATTCAAGTCCAAGTTTCCCGATCCCGTCGTAAATACAGTCAATCCGGAAAGCCGTCTGCTGGGTACGATTCGCTATGGTGTAGCATTAGCCATGTCGGCGGTCAAGTGTCATTACGATTAGTACCTGATGAAGGTCGCCAGCATCCACATTTATGCCGCTTGTGCCTGCATCCAGCTTGAATCCAGACGAACCGTTGCCACTGATACCGTCATCGCGGTGGATTTCCTTCGATTCAGGGACGGCATCTGGCATCAGGCTTAAGTCACTCGTATACTGACGGCAGACATCCACATCGGCATGGCAGGTTTGCTGATGGACGTCGGTCTGCATGGCCTGCTGTACAGCATTCTGGTCTGCGAAAAGATCCTTCACTACAGTCTGATAAGCTATCGAGGCGCAGATACGGCGGTTCGGTATCTTACGCTGCTGATCCAGACCTGGATCCGGCCGGTGCGTCCCGCCGTTCGGAGTCAGTACAACGCCATGGTTGCACGACGTCATCGTCGGTACGCGCCACGTCTGCCCGGTCAGACCGTCGCAGCGTCGCCGTCACGTCGACTCCGCGCCTTTTCACTGTCTCATGGACAACCCGGTCGAATTCAAAGATGTCCAAAACTGCAATGGCGCGCGAATCAGAAAGCGCGCTCAGCGCCGTTCACCCGACATTGCAAAAAACGGACGGCAGGAGGACATCGGCTCGAGCACCTGTGACCGTTCGCAGTGCCAGTGGGAATTTGCAGATTGGTACTGGCCTATAATGCCATATGAATGTTCAGCCCGCGCGATGGAGTGTTTCGTAACCATGCTGAGAGAGCGCGGCTGGGTGCCAACTTGGCACGTACTTGGACATGTTGAGCTGAAGGCCCGCGAAGAAGCGGCCAGCATTACCGTAGTATTCTTGACCTAGGGTCGTCGTTTTCACCCTCCTTGGCAGCGAAGGTCGTGACGCGGGCGGTTAGAAACAACACGCTAGTTGCACGCAACCAGCGGTGGCCTGACCATCTAGTCCCGAGTCCGCTCCAGCAGCAGGACCATTGTCGGCAGGTCGGCAATCAAACTCGTGATCCTTCGAATATCACGTCAACAGTCCGGCTTGCAGTTATGAACTGATAAACTGATTTATTTGCTACGATCTGATTTCGTTGTCCGTCTGAGACGATACCTGTGGTGATAGTTGGACCGCAAACACGTTCTTGTTGCTTCGCAGGATGGCGATCCTTGTTCCGTCGCCGTACGTCGCTGAATGCGAAACATCAGTTTGCGCATGACCTACGATATCGGTCAGCTTTCCTTACCTTCAATACGACGGACTGGGTTATCGTTCAATGCGCCCTCGACGACGAGCGCTGAGCAACGCAGGATATCGGACACGGCAGCTGCCGTCGTTGCTGACGCAGCAAATGTCCCGGACGCCTACAACGAGGCCGGTTCACAAGTGCCTCCTCAGTGCAGTTCATGTGCGGACCTGCTGAACGGTGCCGGATAGATCCATTACGATGAAGCCCTCATGGGTAGGCAGGCCCTGGCACCAAGCGGACACGTCATCGACACTCATGGGCGCACACTCCAACACCGAACTGCGCAAGAACGCGGTACAGGATACGCTGTGTTGGATTTCATAGTCCCGAGTTTACGTACATAGTTAGCCGTCTACCCTGGGTCATTGGAGCGTCTTGGTTGCTTGGTCCCACGCTTGCGGCGGGCTAATGCCGGATCCCGCCGCTCGCTTCTGCCACTGCCAATTACTCCTGGCACGCCCGGTCCGAGCGACATTCTATTCAGGAAAAGCGCCATTTTTTGGTGCCTTCAACCAGACGCGCCCTCGCAGGTACAACTCCGCGGCATCATCGTCACTTATCAATGCTGGCGGGACGAGCCGTGGTCGGTCGCGGTCTCAGACGTTCGACACTGGCCGTCGTCATCGGCCTTGGCCTGGTGTTATGCTACGTCATGTTGACGTTCCTGATCGCACGGAATTTACCGATGAGTACGAACGGAATCGGGAAACCGCGGATCGCCAACGTTGTGGGCAGCGACGCCGGCTCCAACTACAAAGTCGTCGCTACGGGGAATACGAAGGACGACGGTGCCGGCGTTCTTTCCATACTGGTGTTCTTCGAGACGTTGCGCGATAGTGAGCGAAAGTTCCGATCCGGCGGGCCGGGCGGCGAGCTGCGCGTGCTAGGGTCCTTGCTGGAGTCGGCGAAAGACCTCGGCTTCAGTGTACGATTATGCCCATCGCCAACAGAACTGAACGCCATCCATGATTTCGACGTTTTCGACCTGATCATACTGGATGAATCTGGCATGAACGCGTTCGCCGATCGCCTTCCTGGCGCCTTCACGACGTCATCGATCGCATGCCGCCTGCGGTTCCTAGATTTCTGGGGCACACCGCCCGAACAGAACCACATCAAATTGGACCTGTCGCAGTATCTGGTCCCGTACCCGAACCCTTGGAACACGTTCATTGGGTTTCGGCAGGAACCCATCCCGGCACCCACGGGCGAACGGAAGCGCATGGGCGTCCTGCACGGCAAGGAGGGTCGTTACTGGATCGACCACATTCCGCTCCTAGAGCGGATTTCTCAAACGTTTGTCCTCGTCGCTACGATTCCCGATGAACGCCTAGGCGGCCTGAGATTACCCAGCCGGGTCCGTAACCTTGGCATGGTGAGCAGGGAAACCTGGCTAACCACCTTGTCGCAATCCCGATTCGTCATATCGTTTGGTGACCCGGTCCTGGCCCCAACCGGCGTCGAAGCCATCGCCGCCGGGTCCGCCTACATCTTCGCAAAGTACCCCACGCCCCGTTCTATCTCCAATATTCCCGCGCACCCTCTTCGCTCGCAACACGACTTCCTTCTCGACACGCTCGGCGAGCCGTACGCGTACGCTGTCGACGTCGGCGACCCTGGCGCCGTCCTCAACGCCATTGACAAGGCCTGCCGAACCACGATCCCCAACCACGTCCCTGACCTGTTCACGGCCGAAACGCATCGAGCACGAACCAACACCATTCTAACTACCAATATATGCGCCAGCAATTAAGAAGACGTAATAGCTGTGGAACTACCGCAATTTCCGCCCCAGTACCGCAATTTCCGCCCCAGTACCGCAATTCTCAACCTCAACTCTCGGACAGGGACTGTTTGCGGTCGTGACTCGGTTTTTGTGGTTCGCCGGGGACAGAATTTTTGCCTGGGGAGTCGGAGGAGGACAGGATGCCAGCGCCGGTACCGTCGCCGTCGTCCAACATATTGGTCGTGGGCCGAGTCGTGGCCGTTGCCGTCGGGATCGTGTATGGGTTCAGCCGTCAGACGTACCTGAACATGAAGTACCGGCCGGCCCAGGTGAAAGCGGGCGACACGGCGGCTGCAACTCACGGTGTCGCGGCCCCGGCGCACCATTAATCGTATGGCCGTCACTCCGTCTGCACGCTCGTCGTAACTGTATATCGTTCTAATATATATACATGCGCGATTGTAGACCCGCAATGCTGGCGATATCGCAACGAATGTCGAGGGATGATAAAGCCGAGAACCTCATTTGGTACACGAGAAATGTAAACCACAAACAACGTGGCCCTGCGTCGTTTGTTGCTTCGCCTTGTCTATCTGCAGTCGCTTTGCGCTCAGAGCGTTCACGTACGCTGCCCCCTCCCCCCAA
The DNA here is from genome assembly GCA_039704465.1 of Plasmodiophora brassicae. Taxonomy (NCBI): domain Eukaryota; phylum Endomyxa; class Phytomyxea; order Plasmodiophorida; family Plasmodiophoridae; genus Plasmodiophora; species Plasmodiophora brassicae. The sequence goes on from JASFAU010000004.1 coordinate 1,462,117, forward strand.
ATCTTCTCCATCTGACCGTCATGTCTCAACAATATATGGCATTGGGGTACGCATTGCCCGTCACAGAGCGGAGACCAGGACGGGTTGGATAATGTCGTCGTTGTCGCTGGAAGCGGTGATCGGGTTCGCCGGCGACGTCAACGAAGGCCTGCTGCTGCACAAAGACGACGAGCACCTCATCTACCCGCTGGGCTCCAATGTCGTCATCAAGAACCTTCTGCGGAGCACGCAGCGGTTCCTGCAGAAGGACGGGCACGACCGCGCCATCAGCTGTATGACGATGTCGCACTCGGGCAAGATGCTGGCAACGGGCCAGGTCACCCATATGGGGTTCCCCGCCGTCGTCATCGTCTGGGACCTGGAATCCGGGGACATCATCCACAAGCTCGTGCTCCACAAGGGGAAGATCCAGTCCTTGGCCTTCTCGCACAACGACACCTACCTGGCCACGCTCGGCGGTGAAGATGACAACAAACTCGTCATCTGGTCGATTGAGACAGGCGATCCCGTGTGCGGCGCGCCGGCATCCAACGATGCCGCCCACACCGTCAAGTTCCTGAACACGAACGAATTCAGGCTGGTTACGGCCGGCAAGTACAACCTTCGCGTCTGGGAGTTCGACGTCACCAACCGCAAGATACGCCCGACCGACTGCCGCTTGGGATCCATCAAGCGCATCGCTAACTGCATCCAGATCGACCCCAACGACCAGTTCGTCTACGTTGGCACCGGCAGCGGTGACCTGCTCCGCGTTAACCTCAAGGTACCCTTCCTCCCTATCGCCTTGGTAGCGACGTTACTCACACCAGCGGCGCATCCAGGTGCACATGTTCCAAGACGCCGGTCCGAAGAAGAAGCCACTTGCGAATGGAATCCGAGTCGTAAAGCTGACGCCGGATGGGAACGTGCTTGTGGGTGCTGGGGACGGGACCGTCGCCCTCCTTCGCAGCAAGGACCTGTCGATCGTGCGGTCCCACCAGTTCGACGGCGCCATCTCGTCGATCGTGCTGAACAAAGCGGGCGACCATTTCTTCGTCGGCACCGCCAAGTGTAACATCCACCTGGTCCACCTGAAGTCGTTCGACCAGGAGCTCCGGTCGACGTGTCATTACGGGCGCATCAATGACGTGTGCTTCCCGGACGGGTACAGCGAACTCTTCGTCACCGCGTCCGTGAACGACATTCGCGTCTGGAACACCCGCCTCCGTACCGAGCTCCTTCGCATCCACATCAAGGGCCTGGAGGCGCTCTGTGTCGCGCTGACGCGTGACGGCAAGCAGATCATCAGCGGGTGGAACGACGGGAAGATCAGGGCGTTCCTGCCGCAGTCTGGCAAACTGATCTACGTCATCCATGACGCGCACGACGACGGCGTTACGGCCATCACGACGACCAGCGACGGCAAACGGATCGTTTCCGGTGGAGGGGACGGGCGCGTTCGCGTCTGGAAAATCGGTAGGGCGTTCCAGCTCGCGGGTCCTCTTGACGATGTGCTGATCGACCGGCGATGCGTCAGGCGAGCACACGCGCACGATGGTGGCCAGCCTGAAGGAGCACAAGGCGAAGGTGACGCTGATCTGCATCAAGAGCGATGACAGCGAGTGCGTATCGGCCTCGTTCGACGGGTCGTGCATCATCTGGGACCTGGTGCGGTACCTGCGCGTGAACGCCATGTTCGCGACGACGCAGTTCAACACGATCATCTACCATCCGGACGACAGCCAGTTGCTGACCAGCGGGACGGATCGCAAGGTCACGTACTGGGACGCCGTCGACGCCAACGCCATCCGGATCGTCGACGGTTCCAGCGCGGGCGAAATCACGTCGCTGGACATCTCGGCGGACGGCGAGATGTTCGTCTCGGGCAGCGCCGACAAGCTGATCAAGCTCTGGGGCTACGACGAGGGCCACTGCTACTACTTTGGCATGGGGCACAGCGGTGCCATCAAGCGCGTCGCCATCAGCCCCGACCAGCGGAACGTGGTGTCCGTCGGCGAAGAAGGCGCCATCTTCATATGGAAGATGCCGCCGCCCGGGTTCATCAAACCGAGCGAGGCCGTCCCCGCGCTGACGGCCGCGACCAAGGACCTGAAGATCGGCGGCGAACCGGACGCCCATCACGCCAAGGTCGAGCAACAGTCGCAGGAGGGCGAATCGTTCGCATCAGCCGCCCATGTCTGACCCTGGTCCGCACATACATCACGAATACACGATCAGCGCTCGCTGTATTCGTGCACGACGAGGTCGACGACGAAGTCGTGCTCGGCGACGGGGACCTCCTCGACGACCTGCTGGTGCAGCGTCAAGCCGACGAGTCGTGGCATGGGCGACCCTCGCGTCAACGACGCCGCCCGCAACTTGGCCAACCATCGATCGTAGTACCCGCGCCCATGGCCTGTTCCACACGTTCAGTAACGAGGCACGACGTCGGCGACGTTGCTCTGTACCAAGGCGACGGTTGCAGGCGTCGAACGCAAGCCCAGGCACGAAGACCACTAATGGGGGATCAGTTGCGGGTTCAGCCAGGGTTGCAGGACACGGTTGTACCGTCGAGGTCGTCAGCGTGTAGAGCGTCGTGCCGGTCAGCGGGCGGTTCACGAATCCCCCATTTCGACTTGGGCAACGAGTGTACGTCGTCCATGGAGTGCACCTGGACGACGGACATCTCGGGGAGGCCGTACGCACGCGGTAGGTAGACGCGTTTACCGTCGAGGAACGCGCGTTCGATCAAGGCGGCGGTCTGGATCTCGCCGGCCGGCATCGAGTCGAACAAGGCGATGGCCGTACTGGTTCGCCAGTAATCGGCCCGCGTGACACGCTCGGCGAGCAGCGCGCTCTGACGATGGATCTCTGACAGTTCCACCGCCTGCAGCGACCGACGCACCTGGTCCCGCATCGCCCTCTTCATCGCCGCCGATCGGTCTGCGGGCGCCATCGGACCCGGCCTGTGGTAAACTAGCGCGTTAATGTATGTTTTGGCCTCGGCAGACGGATCACACGTGACGCGTGTTGGCTTGGCTGAGATGTCCCACGTGTGCAGATTGGTAGTCCGTGCGTGCGTACGCGTCTACGAGAGCAGTGGCAGCTGCATGATGTCGCGGCGCGAAGCAAGCCCGCGCGGCTGCCCGTCGTGAATGGTCGTTGCTCTGCGGATTGTGGCCGTGTTCATGTGGGGCGCTTCGTCGTCGAAGCGCACCCGTCCTTACCGTTTCGGCAGCGCAGTGCCGTCCTGCTGCAGGACTACTGCCTGGCGATGGGCGCTCGTCGCGCAACTTCAACGAGCTGCGGATGCGGCGCGTCTCGCACGTCGTAAACGCCGCTGCCGTGGAGACGCGGCCGCGTTTCGAGGATAAGGGCATTGCGTACCTGAATCTGCGGATCAGCGACAAACCGTGTAACGAACTGCGGCGCACTTTCCGGCAAACTATGTACGCCGTGGCGGGGTCCGTGGCGGCATTCCTGCGGCCGTCATTCTTGTTGAGTTTGCATTAAACCAGGCATCCTGTCTGTTGTCAGTCTGAGGCTCTCGCCAACACGGATTCAAAAGCCACCCCCGAGTCCCGTGTTCAGCACACGCAAACTCAACAAGAATTCGGGTTCATGACGACTGATGGCGCAGGCGCGCAGACCATTGGGGTCAAGGTCGAGGACATACTCAAGATCCAGTCGACGCTGGACGTCATCCTGGAGCGGCTAGAAGCGGTGAACGCGGGCAGGGCGGCCACGGATGCGACGGTCGCAGCGCTCGGGCTGGACATGGAGGACATCAAGGAGGTTGTCAGGAACCGGGCGGCGGCGCCGCAGGGACGAGACAACCAGGAAGTGGATGCAAGGGCGGATGGGAGCGCCGGGGACACCGCAGAGCCCGGGACCAGACCACGAGCATCCTTGCGAGGAAGCGCGCTGCGCGTGCCTCGGAGCAACAGCATCAGCGGCGAGGAGTACGGAGGTGAAGGGCGTCAGGAAAGGAGGGGCCGGCGCGAAGGCTACGAACGTGTCCGCAAGTGAGCCAAGACGCGAGGGCGAGCGGACCGATGGCACCGACAGCGGCAGCGGAGAGGCGGCCAGCAGAGGAGGCGCAAACGGGCGCGACGGCGCCCGCTGTGTCGTCCGGCTGACGGGGCGGGGCGGCCGCAGCCGCCCCAATCCCCTTTGATCCGGGAGGACAAGGGGAACTGCGATCGGTCGCAGCGATCGAGAACGAGATCGTTGGCGACCACGTGCACGCGGCAGTGGACATCACGGTGGGCGGTCTGCGCATGACGGCGTTGCTCGACACGGGGGCCGCGGTCAACGTCGCCAGCGCGGCCGGTGTAGGGGTAGGTAAGGAAAGGGGCGCTTCAGCTGGAGAACTCCGCTGTTCCGGCGTTCTCGACAGCTTGACCCGCGAAGTCCTCCAGCTGAAGCGCCCCTTTCCTTACCCCTACACCGGCCGCCAGCACTGCGCGCTGGCTCGCGACGTTGACCGCGGCCCCCGTGTCGAGCAACCGTCACAACGGATTTCGCAGCACTTTAACGAGGCTATTGCCTTGATGGAGCACGCCAGATCCGTCAATGGCACCGTGTTGGTCCACTGTGCGGCAGGACGTCAATATCGTTTCGCTATGTGCACTGTTCCTGTTGCCAAACGAGATGGGTTCAGGCGTTAGCCTGTCAGCGACCATCGTGCTTGCGTATCTCGTGTCGCGTGGCTGGTCGTTAGCGTCGGCAATCGTGCATTAGCGTCGTATCCGGCTTAAAGTCTGGCCCAACCGCGGGTTCCAGGAACAACTGATTGAGTTCTCACAGCAATACCGCAAATCTACGCTGCAAACGGGCGTCATGCCTGTCGGATTCAACTCTGTGTTTCCAGTTCGTGATGTTCATAACCAAACCGTTCTGGGCGATTCCTGCCCCGTTCATCCAGCTGATCCCCGAGCAGGACTTGCCTGTACTGGCCGACGCTCTTCTCGCATGGATCGTCAACCCTGGCAAATCCTGCCTCTACGCCGGTCGCACATAGGGCCCTTCTACGGAACGGCGCCATAACGTACAGCGACCTGACCCTGTTCTTCTCTGCTGGGGTATCTTCTGATATCCAGCACGACGTCCCACGGTTCCGCTAGCATCTGGGCGTGTTTGTCAAGGCATTCGCCAGCGACAAGTTCGACTCGTTCTCCGGCGGGTCCTGCCCGGACAAGATCACAGACATTGATACGTATTTATCAATTACTTCCAACCGCTCGCATCGTACGTAACTCAGGACGCTGTTCTTGTCAGAACTGCCCCACAATGGTTTGATTGTCCAGTCGATGTCAAGAAGGGTTAATGCACGTTCGATACACAATGTTCTTAGGGACACTAGGCCTGGGTCCTACGTGCGGAAGAAGTTCATGACGGACAGGTCGAGTAGCGTATCTTGATTCCGCTCCACGAGGTCTTCCAGCAACAGTTTGCTGAATTGGCGATCCCGGGGTTCGTCTGTATCCCGCTGCAGATTGACAGCGAACAACTGGATGTGGTGATCCAGTCCACTTGTGGCAACACAGCTGACACCAAGAGCAGGATGCGCTCGGACGCAGTTCAACCCTTCGAGAGAGTTTTCTCCCGCTTCGAGAAGGGCGATTGTTTCAGCACTCTCCGCGTCGTATACGAACACGGATCCGCAATCACTGGCGACGCCGACAATATCCTGGAGGAGCGATCAGGCCCTAGGCAACAAATCACCGTGTCTGTACTCACTAACCTCAGAGAGGAACGTTGCCTCTTTGATAGATGTTCGAAAATTGCAGTGACCGGCCAGACGAGAAACGCTGCTCCCGATAACCTGGGTCGCTGGGGACGGGGGACGTTCGTCATCCCGGACCAGGAACCGCCGACGATCCGACGTGTCAGATACGGCTCTCGCAAGATGAGTCGCAATGTCGGGATATTCCTTTGCGTACTGGACGCCCAGCCGGCGCGCTGCCTCGCATTCATGAAGCCCTGCCAGCGCTTGAACCCGTCTCAAAGCGGCCTTTGCACGCCCCATCCTACAGTCTACAGTAAACTCACAGTGGTACGACACTCACACCATCCGTCCTACCTGACTGATTCCGCTTCGCCAGTCAGAAGCTCCAAAGAGCGTTCAGCGTCGCTGAGCGCCATCGGAAGATCTCCCACCCATCTCCGTTTCTGAACAATCAAGGTGAGGCTGGGGTCTTCCACAAACCCAGCTTCAATCTGCCTTACCAGAAGGGCGGTAGAGCGATTCGTTAACAACGTCGCACGAAGCTGCGGGCTCAGCTGGTGGCTTCTCAGCAGGGCCTTCGAATACAAACCAATAGCGTCCAGCCAGCGCTCCTGGTGGAACCTGAACACACACCGGGTTGGGCACGTGGGGACGAGCGCGTGCATGGGCGTTCTTACTTTTCATTTCCTGCGGTTTTGAGTTGGAGACAGTACGGCTCACACAGACGTTGATCAGCGCGAGACGCAGAGTGCCGACGGCGACGCTTCCCCAGTCTAGCCGCACACGTACACGCCTGGTCGCAGGGCTTTACCGAATCAACGGGCCGGTCGTCTCCATTGACATCAAACACGAACGCATCGTCAGGATTGTAGTTCAGGACGATGCGCTTGCCCGATGGCGATATGTTGACACTAGTGATGGCAGCCACGCGTGAATTGCCATGGCGTACAAGGTGCCGTGCAACCCATCGCTTGACGGGCACCGTTTCACGGGACGAAGACCCGCCCAGGGAAAGCATCCGCCGATCCCACATGTCGGCATGAATACCGCTGGCCGTTACGATCAGGTTCGAGTCGAACGGCATCGCGGACACAGCCCTGAACTCCCATCGTTGACGTCGTTGGTCGATCAGCACGTTCCGCTGGCAGGATAAGGCCGCTGTGACATCGGTGCACAGCGACCCGCACGGTTTCAGCCGGTCATCCCATTGCCGAACAGTACCGTCTTTCGACGCGGACCAGAACACGTGCGACGGCTGATCCAGCGACTGCTCGATCTCGATAACGAAATCACGGTGGCACCTGTACTTGACCGGGGCCGACTGGTCCCCGTTCGTAATGCATACGGCGTGATCCATGGCGCCCGTCGCCATACGAGGCATCTCATTCGGCGCGTTCAGGAACCGGACTCCCAGGATATTGTGATGGTGCTCCTGACGTCGACCATGAATGACCCGGTCGCAACAGAGAAACCGAGCGCTTACGGTCTGGATTGTGTGCTGCAGGTTGAGGGTGGATCCGTCATCAACAGACCAGAGCCGAACCGTCCGATCATCGGACACGCTGGCAAGAACGTGTCCAGTCTTTGGATACCAATGCAATCGATTGACGCACCCGGTATGGTGGATCTGGATCCGATCCTCCAGCGTCACCTCCGCCGGGGCCAGCCGCTTCGCGAATGTCCGATGATCCCGCATCGCCTGGTACACGTCGCGTCCGACCGCCTCCCGTTCATGCAGCAGCGACGACAGGTGCACTCGGCCCGCGCACCCGCATGGCGGTATCAGATCGCCCGTCGTCATCGCAGCAACCACCGACTACGGTAGGGTACCAAACGGGAATGACCGGCTGGGAATATTCCGCAGGTGCGGGGCTGCCGTTTGCGGGGGCCACCGGCCACCCGCGCGGCGCGCCCTGCGGCATCATCCGCGGACTCGACGCCCGACGGGACTTGCGCGCACTCCAGCCAGTCGGACTGGTCCGAATTGCGCGTTAAAGTGGCGACCGGGCCACGCAAAGATGACTACCGTACCTACAGTAGGTAGTAGGAACCTGGGCATTGTATGTGCGTGTCGCGGCTACGCAGGCGCCGCCGTCGAGGCAGGTTATCGACGTGGACGCGGAACGAGCTGCTGCCCATCGGAGGGGGCACGAGATGCGGCCAGCAGGTCCAGCCGGTCACCGGGCTGACTTGGATCCATCCGCTGACCGATGATGATGACATTCGGTGGCATAATAATTAAGTCTGAGCTTCGTGATGGGCCGCCGCCAAGTATACGCACCACCCGTGCGCACATGGCGTTTGTTCGATGCATTTTCGGGAGCATGGCGTTCTCACTGGGGCCCTGCAAGTTCTTGTCGCGGAGCATTGACGACGTCGGCGTCCTCGAGGTCCATAGCGACCTCTTGCACCCAAATCGCTGCGCGGCGCTCCGCGATCTCGGCCTCGAGCAGCGCACGGCGGTCAGGGAGAGACATCGCGATGAGTTCGAGTCGCAGCGCGCCGCGCTAGACGTGGAATACGAGAACCGCGCTTTCGTTCCCGTTGTGTTCGATTGGTGGGACCCGTCAGACGCAGAAGTTTCTCCAGACTCTAGAGCAGTGCCTATGGTTCAATGTCCGTGACGGGACGGTCTCCGGGATCTCATGACGTTCGTCACCGCCCAATGAGGTCCTCCATTGATCTCCAGTCGTCAAAGAAGCCATCTTCATGTTGGAGAACATGCTGCTGCATATTCTTGCCCATTGCTGTCATCGCCGGCGCGCTGATGGCAGTCTACTTTCCTGATACGCATCCACCAGCAACGTTGTCGTTCGTTGCGAACGGATTCGTGGTAACGCCACGGCAGGTCGAGTTGTACGGTGAATGTGACCTGCTGCTCACTAATCGCAATGCCTACGACTTCGAAATACGTCCATCGATCATCCGGGTTAGTCACAACGGTACGTGCTGTGCGATACATTCATACAATACGCGGGCTGAAGGATGCCAGGTGCCCTGTTGCGAGAGCTGGAGACCGGAACAGAGGTCTTCCCGGCGGGGCAAAGAACAACGATGAAGATCCCGGTATCGGTATCCGCCAATGCGGCAACGATGGACGTCGCCGCCTCCATCTTGTACAATTGCCAGCTGGTCGACAACGCTCCCGTCCGGTTCGACATCGATGGCGTCATCTTCGTAACAACTTGGTTCTTACCGTTCAATGTGAGGATCCCATTGTCGACCTACCGGAGCATCCCCTGCCCGCCTATCACTGGACGCTAGTCACAACCACGACCTACACAGGTAGGTGGTTAAAGCAGACTACGTAAAGACTTGTGAGTTAACACTTCATAAGGCTCATCTTTATGGAGAGAGTTGGAGGCATTCCGAATAGGTTGTTTGACCCGGACAATCAACGACGGGCGCGAGCGTTCCTCGCGCCACGAGCTGAGCCACCGCCACGCTTGCTCGGCTTCGCCTTTGCGCTACGTTTCGGGCGATAGTCGTCATCGTCAGAATCGTCGCTGTAGTCGTCGTCGCTGTCATCATTGTCATAAGCACGAGCACGAGCCTTTGAACGGCGACGGCCACGAGGTTCGTCATCGTCAGAGCGATCACCGTCACTGTCATAATCGCGGGCGCGCACCTTGCGTCGGCCGCGGCCACGAACATCTTCGTCGCCGTCATCGCTCTCGTAGTTATCGTCGTCACGAGTCGTAACGGCCCTCTTGAAGTTCGGCCCCCTGTTGTCGAAGTTGTTGTTGTAATAGCTCCTTTGAGGGCGCCCTCCGCGCTGCTGAGGGCCACGCCAGTTGCCACCGCGACCCCGGAACCCACCACGGCCGTAGTTGTTGTTGTAGTTGTTGTTGTAGTTGTTGTAGTACCCAGGCTGGAAGAACCGGCGCGGCTGTCGCCGCTCATCCGGTGCATACGAGTCGCGCTCCTTGTGGGCCATGCCGAGCCGAACGTCCGCGTTGTTGATCTTCAACGGTTTGTCGCGAGGTGCCAGGACGGCCTGCGCCGCTGCTGCCCTGTCGAACAGGACGTAGCCGAACACAGTCGCCTCGGGAGTCCCGACCTTGTGGGAGATCAGGCGCACGTTCAAGACCTTGCCGTTCGGAGACAGAGCGTTGTACAGCATCTTTGGTGTTGTCGATTCCGGCAAATCACCGACGAAGACGGTTCGCTCGTAGTCGTTCGGGTCCTTGACGATGTCGGTCGCTGCAGAACCCGCTTCCGACGCATCGTCAGCCGCAATAGCACTATCGGCAGCCTGATCGCCATCCGCATCGACCACCTCGTTCTCTTCTTCGGCATCGAACGCAGCAGATTCTTCATCGATGTCATTCGCCTTGGCGACGCCCTCTTTTGATGACTTCTTCTTGCGGAACTTGTTCCATTTCTTCTTACCGCCTTCTTCCTCAGCGTCATCATCGTCAGGCATCTCTAGATCTTCATTGTCCAGCGCATCGCGCGCTTTCGCGACCGTCCGTTGCGTTTCTTTGCTCTGGCGCTGGCCGGTGGCCGGTATTGCGTCATCGTCATCCTCGTCGACATCCAAATCGGCCGTGTCAAGGTCGTCCTCGTCGATGTCGTCCTCCTCATCGGACCACACGATCTGCTCATCGTCGTCGTCATCGTCATCATCGTCACGCAGGGCACCGAACGCCGGCTTCGTCGACACCGCCGCGAAATCATCATCGTCCTCGTCGTCGGCCGCACGTGCCAGCGCCGCCTTCGGGCCGCTCGTGCTCAGCGATGCGAACTTCGCTGACAGGTGGCTGGCGATCGACGTCGATCGTAGGGCGGTGATACCGCGGCCCAGGCGGCGCGCAACGATGCCGTGCATGGGTCCGTGCTGCGCGTTTGCTGAAGACGACCGCGGGCCCCCCACAAACCGAATGGCCCGACGCCGCAACCCCCCACGGAGTGTGCAGCGGCACTATACCGTACAGCTGCAGCAGCTGCAGCCTCGCAAGTCCGCCTACGGCAGTACGTACCTACAACCACGGCGGCGGAGGCCGGGGACCGCCCACGGCGCAGCGTGCACACGTAACGTGACGACGGATGATCCCGGACCGGGCCCATGATCCGTTTCGTTACGCACGGCGATTGCCGTCGAGCTGTTTTGCCGTCTGCCGCTGCCGGCGGTGCGTCTGTACCTGGATATGCTTGTCGCCGGCACGTTCCCTCGGCGGGTACACGGGCGCTGCCGGTCCTCTGAAGGCCATGGCTGCTGCTGTATCAATACACGTGACAGTTCGATGAGCGACGTGACGAGGTGTTCCGGCTGGCATGTACTTTGGGAAAGGCTGCCGCCCCTGCACTGTCATCGGCACTGTTGACGCGCGAGTGCATGACGCCAGTCTGTCAGTTGTTTGCATCAGCTTGGCTGGTCCTGACATGCGACGGACACAAGCACCCTCTTGAAACGCTGAGTGCCCGGAAGCGGTCACCGCTGCAATCGACGCGCACCGTCTGGACATACCTACCTATGTAGCGAGATCCGAGACAGCCCAGCACAAATATGATGGCAAGTCGCGCAGGGTGCAGGTGTCGCCACTCGGGCCTGCCGAACGTGATGAAAATCTGACCCGTTTCATAGATATTGTCGGACGGCGGCGCGCCGGGATGCTTCTCTTCTGGCACCATTGGGGGCCTCATTCGTCGACGGCGTGCCTGACCCTGTTGCTCGTACAAGAAGCATCCCCGACAAAGCGACTTACCGACCCACTCGGGAGGGAAGTCGCTCAACAACACCGAGCAGTCGTGGAATCGGGGAAGGTTATCATTTGGCTGCGCCCATGATGTCGATGTCGACGCTCCTGGATGATCGGGGGTGATGCTGACATGGTCGCTGATGGTCGTAGATGGTTCATAGCGTGGAGGACGTCGAGGTCGTCGGCGCCTTGACGGTGCACTGGACGCCGTTGCCAGACCGGCCAGGTTATCAGTGGACACGCGCCCGTGCTGACCCTGACTTCGCTGGCTTGGCGACGACGCTGACATTTGCGCATCGAGGTACCTGCCAACGTGGTCGTCGGGATCGTGTTGATCCTTCTGTAGGTGTTCATTCAAGGCTGGTTCGTCGCAGAACGTCGTCGTCCGACAACGGGGACAGAAGAAGCGCGCAGCATAGTCGGCGTTATCGGCACCGTCATTGGCGGCAAATACCACGACACCAGTGAGGAGCGTGGACAGCAGTGCGCATAGGTTCAGGCACGTCATCGTCGCAGTATCCAACAGTCTCGAACGGATCGATGCAACGGGTTCCTCGACTGCGACCGCGCAGGCGACAGCCAGTCACGTATTCAGCGCAACAGTTGGTACGTAGCGCATCTGGCCAGGAGCAGACGAACAACGGTCCTATTCAGCGTCGCTCAGTATCCCAGGGTGACGTCGTTGCGGCGCCACCCGTGCAAGCTGAGAAAGAGGGGGCAATGGATCAATGGAGCGCCTTGGTTGGGTTTCATAGCTTTGCAGGAGCCGCTACGTTGCTGCGGGAAGACGGCTCCGACACGACGTTGCTGTTAGGGGACTTGTATTTGAGTCTCGAACCAAGGCATACTTGGTACGGGAAACAACGCGAAACTGAGCAGTCACTCGGGCCCGCCGAACGTTTCACCGCTGGCGCCATCGCCCATCGGGGGCAGCATAGCCAGCATTCGTCGACGGCGTGCATTCGTGCGCCTTTGCTCCTTCAAGCATTGCTGACAAAACAATTTACGGACCCTCTCGAGACGGGTGTTGCTCAACACCAGTGAGCAGTCGTAGCATCGGGGAAGGTAATCATTTGCCTGCGTCCATGTCGGCGTCGACGTTCCTGGACCATCAGGATTATGGCTGGGCACTGCAATACGATCACCATGGTGTTCCCTGATGCTGAAATGGTCGCTGACGGTCCTAGATGGAGGACGTGGACGCCGTCGTCGGCGCCTTGACGATGCACTGGACGTCGTTGCTGGACCCGGAAGTTCAGGAGATTCGTGTTCCTGCTGACCCGGATCTGGCTGACTTGTCGACGACGACGCTGCCTCTTGCACATAGTCGAGATACATGCCAACGTGACCGTTTTGAACGCCGTGTTCCAACCGTAGATGTTCATTCAGGGCTGGCTCGTCGCGGAACGTCGTCGTCCGACAACAGGGGCAGAAGAAGCGCGCTGCATAGTCGACGATATCGGCGCCGTCATTAGCGGCGAATACGACGACACCAGTGAGGAGCGTGAACAGCAGTACGCATAGGTTCGCGCACGTCATCGTCGCAGTATCCAACAGATCTCGAACGGATCGATGCAACGTGTTTCTCGACTGCAACCGCGCAGGCGACAGCCAGAGGCCCTGGGCAATCCCGGAGTTTTCCTCCGTACAGCCCGCCTAAACCGATTCCGGTTCAACTGCCTGTTGCAATCACGTAAACACGCTCGGAAGGTTCCAACACGAATGGACGGAACATTCCGGCTCGCAGCGTCGCACACGAAGACAGCCTTCCCCATAACCAGTACTTGTCATAATTATAGAAGATCGTATGGTCGTCTGCCACATATTCAGCGCAACGATCGCTGGAATCCATCTGGCCGGGAGCAGAAAATTGACGAACAAGGGTCATATTCAGCGTCGCCCAGTATCGTCGCCGCGGCGTCACCCGTTCAAGGGAGGCACAGGATCACTGGAGCGCTTGGTTTATAGGTTTCGTAGCCTTGTTGGTTTTCGTACTTCTAGGTAGCTTTGAACGAGCCGTTACGGTGCTGCGGGAGGATCCCCGAACAATGGTGGCAATGGGGATGGCCCCGACGCAACGTTGCTGGTACTTAATATTGGCTGGACGCTGCAACAGGCCCGCAAGGAAGACTCGGCGCTCCGCACTCCCTGTTTCTCGTACCCGGTTCACCTACTACGACCTGACCGAATCTGCCTCACCGATAGGTGTACCCTATCGATCCGGTTTGTAATAATTGTTGGCCTACACGACGCACCGCGCGACCATGTTCTTCGGCTTGACGCAGCTGGGTCCACAGTGCCCATTCACAGCGTGCGCATGGAAGGACTTGTCGATCCGGCAGTTCCAGGAGGATCAGATCGGACTCGCGTTCGACGCGTTGTGCTCCAGTATGACGCCTCGTGGACGACCTACCGTCGATCGCCTTCCTGTTAGTTACGACGCCGTCCGGAGGTGCTTGAGGTTGGTCTATGGGTTCGAGTCGCCACCTGGCGAGATCGGCCTCGTTCTCACTCGGCTTCGCCGCCAAGAGGTAATCATCCCGAGATGCTGCGTACGCGCCTGCGTTCCTGCTGACGCAATGTCAGCAGGGTAAGACGTTCGACCGTGAGGAGTGGTTGGGCGCCTGCCGCGCCATCGTTGACGACGTTAAGACGATATCGGAGGCGGCGCCGGTGGAGTACCACAGTCTGAAAGAATTGACAGCCGACAACTACCGCAGCCGGCGCTTCAAATACGACCCACAGCTCAAGTTTCGCAAGCCGCTTCTGACATCGCATCAGGTCGCCGCCACCCCCGTCCAGACCGTGTACCTGCTGACTCGGGTCCTGTTAGGTGGGATGGTTCAAACCCGGCGAGGTTGAGCAGGTCGTACGCAAACCGAACATAACCTGCCCAGAGACGCAGGTTGGTGCTGCTGTTCGTCGTCCACACACATGACGGCGCCATTGAACTAGTGGGCGTGGCGTTTAGTTTGCTGGCGAGATGATCAAAGCCGGTGTCATCTTCTAAACAAGAACAGCGACAGTCGGGAGCGTCCTCGTTGGCCGGCATCACACGCAGTACATCGTTCGAGCGTAATTACTCACCAGAACCGAGACAATACAATCCCGTGTTCATTCTGTTCATCCTGTCGAACTGCGGTCCGTTTCGTAGAGCGATCCCGCCGCAGAGGGCATCTCCGACCTGGATCGAGGCTGTTTAACGGGGCTACACGAATAGCTTGCCGGCCGTCGGTAGACGGCTTCATTGGGCATTGGGACCTGGGGTCGCGAGTGTATTCGCTGACGCATGCGAATTTCGACACTCGGGCGCGTGCCACGACACATCAGACGTCGACGTCAACGATGTCGCCGGGCGTCGCCTGGTATTCCGCAGAGGATCCCCGCACTGGCCGAACCTATTACTACAACACGCTCGGCCATCGGCAATGGCGACCGCCCAGCGTCCTCTCCCCGTAACGATACCACCTACATAGGGCGTACGCACCGGCGTCTGTGTTGACAGGGCGCCTGCAGAGCGTCCAGCACCGACAGGGAACCTGCGCAGGGCACACAAGACGACATCCAGGTGGACATACAGCCACCGAGAGTACCGCCGAACCTCCAGCGCCAACGATCAAAATCGCTGGACCTTGACGGCCTTCCCGCTGGCAACCACGTCCGGATCGTCCCACGTACGTTGTCGATTGCCGGACCTGATTGCCACTGTTCAGGACCGGCGGAGCGCCGGCAACGCCAGCACGGACGACAGGCCGGAGCCGGCGACTCGGGACCTGACCTGGAGCGATATCAACCCGTGCGCCGGCGCCAACGGCGACCCGCCCAGCGGCCCGGACAACGTTGCCGAAGACGATGTCGGTCGGGCACCGGTGCCCGGGCGCCGCCGCCACATGACTAACCCATGCCCTACCCCAGGCGATGAGCCAGGTCGGGTGCAGCGAGGACAACGACGCTGAGCAAGGCGCCGCCGCGTAACCAGGGGGCCGACGGCGTATGTACTCGGACGAAGACCACTGACACGCGTAACGTGTGCAGGCCGACGGCCACGACGCAACCGCCGGCGTTGATGATCGGCATCAGCCGCCCAATGGCGATTGCCGACGGGCCTACCGTCGCCCAGCAGCGATCGCGACCGATCCCACGGGCGACCTCGTCGGTGCCGCCGCCGACGAGGGACCTGCTCGTCGAGGATTTCCTCGCCAAGTACGGCCGAAAGAAGAAGACAGGTACGGCGGCGTCTCTCTGCCAGGCAGGCGCCCCCCCGCGTTGACCAAGTCGGGATGCAGTGTTCGCGTTCAGCTCCGGCGACGTATCGCTTCAATGGCAGAACGAGCCGCTGAAGGCGTCGCTGTTGAGCATGACGCCGAACCAGAGCCAGGCGGCCGTTGGCGCCTTCAAGCAGCTGTTACTGTTCATGGGTGGGCATGGGCAGGCCAACGAATGCGATGCGCGTCCTGACGCGGTGTGGTCGCGTGAAGGGGATTCCACGGCGCCGATACTGACCCCGCGATCGGTCCTGATCGGGAACGTGGTCAGCGCCGGCACCAGCATACGCGAGATCCGCGACGAGATCTTCCTGCAGATCTGCAAGCAGATGACGAACTGCCCGAGCGCGGACACGGTCGTCGAGGGGTTCAAGGCGCTCGTCATCTGCGCGTCGGCGTTCGCGCCCAGTCGCGAGTTCGCCCCGTACCTGTCGTCGTGGGCGGTTAGGTCGCTGAACACGATGCCGGCGCACGACCCGATGCAGGCCTCGACGCACACGCTTCAGTCGTGTATTATGCTGAAGCGATTCTTCCAGTTCCGGCTGCGGTACACGATTGAGGTCGGCCCGCTGATGCGCCCCACGACGGTGCCCGTTGTGGACGACGTCGCCCACAAGGGCGTCCGAAGCCACATGATCATGTTCGGGGGCAACCTGCAGTGGATCATGAAGCTTCAGGCCGAGGAGGGCCTGACGCTGGGCGTTCCGCAAGCCCTGCACGAGTGCCTGAGGGCGCTCGCCAACCCGCAAGCGCGGACGCTGAAGGGCATCTTCAGGACAGCGGCCGAGAAGCACCAGGTGCAACGCGAGAAGGAGGTGATGCTGTCGGGGACGTACGATCTGCTCGACGCCGACCTAATCGTCGTCGCCGACCTTCTCAAGGCATGGCTTCGGGAGTTGCACCCGCCGGTCATCCCAATCTATCGACAATGCATCGACGTCGCAGAGCAGCCTGACGCCTGCCTCGATCTGGTGATGAAGAGGCTGCCGAAGGAGAACGTCAGGGTTCTGGCAATGTTGACGCGATTTCTACGAGATCTGGCGAGCAGTGCCGATCAGACAGGGTTGGGGGCCACGCTTGTCGCTGTCCAACGAGTGCTGACGTGAATGGCCAGGATGGATGTTGACAATCTGGCAACCGTGTTCGCACCGAACCTGTTGCGGGATGAGACGCCGGCCGGGACAAACGTGAAGGAACTCGCCAATCTAGCGCGTGTCTCTGCGACATTCGTCGGCAACCTCATAAGGGGGTGGCCTCAGAGAGATAACGAATAAACGTCAGCAGAATGGAAGTGCAGCGCTTCCCGGAACACCCAACGATTAGTGTATCGCGATGGGCACATGCGTCGGCGGTCCTACTCAGCGCAAACTGCTGGAACTGCTCGAGAATCCATTGGCGGGACTGCCAGGGCGTGCTGGGCGGTGACACGTCGCCGCTTGATGGCATCGAATACAGCTGGGTCGCGCAGCCGGCTCTGTTTGTCCATGTCGCATTCAAGGCTGGTAATGGCGTCGGCGTTGAGCAAGTAGGCGTCCCACAGCAGCACTAGGTTAGTTTGGTAGATCGCCCAGGCAGGCAGAGTCAGCACGCGAGACAGCCTCACTTGTCCAGTGGACACGACATCGTACAGCCTGGGGCTCTCGAGAGCGTTAGTGATTGCTAGTGGCAACCGCGACGCTGTCTCCAAGTCGATGTCGCCACGCATAATGTACTGCCAGAGAAAGTCGCTACGGAGCCTCATGGCTGTCCAGATCGACAAGCGTGCAATCTGTTGGAGTGTTGCGCGGCCGGCGGACACGAGCTGGCACAGCCGGGCAGATCTCAGATTGACGAGGCCGCCACGATATCCGGAATGGCCCGTGCTTAGTTTCGCGTGTACGAGGTCGACAAAGGATATGACGCCCGCAAGAAGCAGGTGGCGGACGCCTGCGATGCCGATCGTTCTGAGCACCAACGCTAACATCGCTGCGGAATAGGATGCGTCAAGAAGACGCAGAATATCATCGAGAATCCGCCGTTGCCGTCGATGCAGATCGATGATGTCCACGACAATATCATCCTGGTCAAGGAAGATGTAATCCAGAGAACGAAGCTGGGACGCTGTTGCCTGCTTGACCGCCCACACGCTCAGACAGCCGCTCAGAAGGAGCCGGACCAGGTTTGGGTTGTCCCCATGCTCAATGCTCTCCTTCACCCAGCGTCGCTTGCAGTCGTCCAGTCCCAGGTCATCAAATATCCGCCCCGTATCGCCGCGTTTCACGAACATGAACTCGGGACGGCGCGCCAGCGGCTGGGCAATGAACACAGGCAACGATGGCCTCACGCGACGATCATCGATAAACCGCCTCCAGAGCGCATCCCCGTTTCCGGCAACAACCTCCCGGAGCAGACGCGACACACCGGCGACGCGTACCAGCGACACCGGGTCCAGACACTGCATGACGACGACGACGCAATCAGGCCCAAGTCCCCACATCTCACACACGTACACACACACACACCGATATCCCAAATGACGACGAGCCGTGTGCAGTTCCACTGGCGGTCGCCAGCACCGGTCATGTCATCAGGGTGCCATCGTTACAACTCGACCTGACGGCGCCGAACTGCAAAATCGGTCCGAGTCGTCGAGCGAGTTTTTGGGAAGACACCCAACGCGAAAGTGGCCCGTTCGGTGGCCGGTCAGTGTCGTTCGTCGCTGGCAGCATGAGCGGCAGGCTCAGCGAGCTGATCCGCAGCGTCCGCGCGTGCAAAACCCAGGCCGAGGAACGCGAGACGATCGCGAAGGAATGCGCGACGATTCGCACGCTGCTGAAGACGGCGGGTACGCTGGCGGCGGGTCGTCCTCCGTCGGACGAGGCGTCTGACCGTGGTGGATATCAGATAACACCCAGAGGCACCGATGTGTTGCCAAGCTGCTGTATATTCACATGCTGGGATATCCGACCCATTTCGGGCAAGTGGAATGCCTGAAGCTGATTGCATCGCCCAACTTCCCTGAGAAGCGCATCGGGTACCTCGGCCTCATGGCCATGGTTGACGAACGCCACGAAGTCCTCATGCTGGTCACAAACTCCATCAAGCAGTAGGATTCCCGCTGGCCTCGTGTCCACGTCCCTCGACCATTGATCATGCCCGTAGAGATATGAACAACCCGAACCAGTACGTGCAAGGCCTTGCGCTGTGTGCTCTGGGCAACCTGGCATCTCCGGAAATGTCTCGTATGGCCTTTCGATACGTCATGTGCGGCTCTTCCCTCGCTAACATGTCGGGCAGGGGACCTTCAGGCGGAAGTCGAGAAGATTATCAAGTCGTCGACCAACGTGTATGTCCAGAAGAAGGCGTTCCTGGTCGCTCTACGGGGCATTCGTAAAGTGCCCGACCTGCTGACGAACTACCTGCCGTACGTGAAGCAGGCCCTGACTGACAAGAACCCGTCGATCGTCATTGCTGGGCTCGCGCTGGCAAGCGAGATGGCCTGCGCGAAACCGAAGCTGAAGAAGAAGTTCGCAAAGGTGAGTGCTGGACGCCGACTGCGGTGCTTCGTGATGTGATGAATGTTGGAGCAGTACGTCGAGACGCTCGTGAAAGCGCTGAAGAGCCTGATCATGTCGGGGTATTCCCCCGATCGTGACGTCGCCGGCATCAACGACCCGTTCCTCCAAGTTCGTATTATTCGTTTCCTCTGCCTGGTTGGCGAGAACAACGCTGAGGCTAGCGAGGAAATGAACGACGTGCTAGCTCAGGTAGAGGCGTGCACAAAGCACGCTTCGTGTTCGCTGAGTGAAACGCAGGTCGCGACAAACACGGAATCGTCGAAGAATCCCGGCAATGCGATTCTATATGAATGCGTACGAACGATTATGTCGATTGAGGCGGAGTCGGGTCTTCGTGTCATGGCGATCAATATCCTCGGGAGGTTCCTGTTGAATCGGGAGAACAATATCCGATATGTCGCATTGAACACGCTGTGCCAATGTGTCAAGCAGAACATGCAAGCTGTCCAACGCCACCGTAACACGATCGTGGAGTGTCTGAAGGCGAGTTGCCCGCGCAGCCGCGCTGTCGCACCTGTTTAACTGGACCTTAGGACTCGGACGTTTCGATTCGCAACCGAGCACTCGACCTCGTGTACTGTCTGGTCAACAAGTCCAATGTCGAGTCACTCGTCCACGAGCTCATATCGTTTCTACAACTGTCTACCAGTGAAAAGGAATTCCGGTCGGACCTCACCAGCCGGGTAGATTTGCTTGCTATATCTAGCGTTGTGTGCCCTTGCCGATACCTGCTTTCAGATAACCGAGGTTATGGAGGCGTACGCTCCCAGCGCGAACTGGCATATGGAGACTCTCATTCAAGTGTTGGAGAAATCGGGCAACGTCACGAAATTAAAAGGTAATCCCTGTCGGTAGTGCAGATCGTTGCCAGGATTCATTTTCTTGCCGCAGTGCCTTACCGACTTGCAATGCTGATAACGGACAATCCGGATTTGCGAGCGTATACGATCCACAAGCTGTTCGCCAGTCTAAAGAATGATCTGTCCCAGGTCGCTTGACCGTTTGCCCGGTTGTACGGCGTCTAACGATCGCCTGCCTAGATCCACTTGGTTATCGTCGCACTGTGGGCCATCGGTGAATTCGGAACCCATCTGGTTAGCCAGGAAGGGGTTGCTGCTGCGAATGCCCAAAGCGGTGAGCCGCAGTCGGCACCTTTCCAACTGGTTGGTGCAACTGCACTGTCCATTCATTTCAGTACTTTAGTGTTTAATACTGGCTGTTAGCACACGGAACAAGGTGTCGTCGATCGCGTCTACGCGTGTATAAACGAACCCGTGGCTGTCATTAAGCAGTACGCGTTAGTCACGCTCCTGAAGCTGGCTTCCAAATTCAGCCCAGCTTCGTTGGCGAAATGCCAGTCGATTCTGTCTGAGTACAAATCCAACATCAACACGGAGCTGCAGGTAAATACGTACATTCCCACATCGTACGACATAGGTCGTGATCAGTGGCACAGGCACGGGCATGCGAGTTTGATAGCTTCCTCGCCCCGGAGTTCGCGTCCTTGCATGAGTCGGTTCTTGCTCCCATGCCGCCTGTTGTCAAGAGGCCTGTTGCAGGTACCCCGGCATATCTTCATCAGTGTTGCTGTGTTACTCACTATTCGGATTCAGATGTGTTTGCAAGTGTTGCAGGAAACGAGAAAGAAGACGACGTGGAAGAGGTAATTACTCGTAGTCTTGATTTCACTGCCTGGTCTTACACGAATTCAGCCTAAAGAGACGCCTCCTGGTGTCAAAGAAGGAACGGCGACTACTACTGCACCTCTTGACCTGCTAGGGATCGGTTCAGGTTTGGCACCTACGACGGCAACTCAGCCTGCAGTGGCAACTGTGGACCTGCTAGCCGACCTATTCGGTGCGCCATCGCCTACCGCTGCCACCAGCAGTACGTTCGATATATTCAGCGCGGACGACCCGAAACTTGCCGCGTCAGTTGACGTTGACATCCAGTCCCTTCCTCGTTGTCTAATTTGGATCACGTTAGGCAATCGTTTGCTGATTTGGAGGCTTTCAACCAGTCGGGCGTCAAAACTGTCTTCAGTTTCGAACCGGTCAAATGCCCAGGCGTTTTCCGTATCACAGCTACTTTCACGAGCTCGAGGGACGACACGATATCTCAATTTGAATTCAAGGCTGCTGTTCCCAAGGTTGGCTCAGCCAAAGTCGTTGCTTTCATCCACGGCTAACACTTCTCTGTCAGTACATTCGCATTCGACTTAATGCAGCGAGTTCGACGACGCTAGCACCTGGAGGACCTCCTGTCGTCCAGCAAATCGAAGTGAACAACTCCATGCCGGAGAAGCCCTTGCTCATGAAGATCAAGATCGATGGCAAGCTGCCTGGTGACGTCCAGTTCAGTGAAGCAGGTCAGGTTTCCAACTTCCCTCCCGGTCTGTAAATTACCCCCCCCGGTTGTCCAACCCTAACAAAGTTCACGATCACTTCTGCCCCGCGTGGTGCCACAGTGATTCAATAGGAACCGCCCGGAGATACGGGCACGTTTATGAAACGTCTTCAACTTGTTCCCTGGCGAAGTTGACGAATATATGGTCCAATGTCGTCTGCGACATTGAGTAATCCCGAATTCGATATCGGCCACGTTGTCGCTCAAGGAACGCGAAAACCGCGCCGACCTGCACCCCAGACAGTCCTGGCAAACGAAACCGCAGACGCGATCCGTATCTCTCCACCAGCTCGCAACCCGGGAACGCTGCTTCAAACTCTTGCAGGAAGATGGCGCCCTCGCCTTCCTCGACGGTGAGGTCCACCTACGCTGCGTGTCACCATTACGTGAACACCGAGATTGTTCTCAACCCGACCTGATACGCATCCCCAAACTTGTGCTTGATATGTTGAGATGTGCCGATGCATTGTAGCGATCCATTCACCATAATGGATAGACGCGTACACATTTCGTCGGCCTCACCTGAACCGCTTCCAGTTATCATCCCCATCCCCCAATGCAAGAGTACCACGTCGTACTCATTGAGTGGGTTGTCAGCAGAGTGGTTCTTGCATCACGAGAGGCATTGACGAGCTGGCGCAGGCGTCGGCGAGAATGAGGATCGAGGCCGCTGCAAACGATGTGAGCACCGAACAAACAAGCAGGGCACGACATGCTGCGCACGTTGACGGTTCGTCGAGAAGAAGTATGCGATTCGCGCCAATCAGGGCAATCCCCATGCTCAGTTTCCGCTTGTTCCCGCCGCTGTACGACGACGCGATCCGATCTGCGAACTCTCCCAGACCGAGGTCGTTGACAAGTTGTTGAACGGCGGCATCAAGTACTTCCTGCTTCACGCCCTGTGGTCCAAATTAAAACAGATCGGATATGCCAATCAATGAGAAGCACCTTTAGGCAGGCGAAGAATCGCAGGTGTTCACGTCCAGTGAGGTGGTCGATGAGGGCGTCGCTTTGAGGGACGAACCCCAACACCTGGGTCACGAACCTCAGGTACATGGCCAATGTGCACGCAATGAATACAGTACCAACCTTATGAATTTCGTCGCTCTCCTTAACAAGGTCTTTGCCATCGATGCGGGCCCTCCCGCCAGTCGGAATGAGTTCTCCAATCAGGCATTTGATAGTGGTCGATTTTCCTTCCAAGGACTCAACAAGCTGAATTTGATGATTGGTAAAACGTCAGCAACCTACCAGCGCCGTTAGGGCCGAGCAGACCAAATATCTCCCCATTCTTAATCCCGAAACTTATGCTTCGTACGGCGACCTTTTCTCCAAACCGCATCGACAGCTGGTCAACACAGTCACGATACATACTACGGTCGTGGTATCCCTCCCGAACCGCTTCTCTGCAACCAACATATCAGCCAAATGTGCTCGCGTGACATACAATAACCAAACATACCTTTCGCGCGCCACATCATCGTCAACAGCATCAGGAACGATTGCAAACGTATACGGTGTCCCACCAGGCAAAGCGCTAACAGGAACCCGTCAGGGGGCGAATGGACAAGTCGACCTGGAACGTACGACTGGAAGCGACGCCAGCCGAGGATCAGTTGTGTTCGAACTCGGCCAGATTCCAGAAGAACGGCGACTCCAAACCAGAGGCCAGCAGCAACGCACGTCGCCAGGTACAACGATGGTAACGAAGGCAGCGAATCACTTCTGAAATGCGTCAGAACTGACATCAACGATATAATTGTTGACATCATTACGCGTCAAACGCTCCACTGCTCAACGTCAGCGACCAAAGCATGGTAAAGTTTGGCGCCAATGCAAGCAGAATTGCATCCGCCCATCCCAGGACGAGTACATGGCTAACGGGACCTAGAAAGATAATGACAAGCAAGGCCAGAGCACCCTACAGCGTGGTCGTGAGACACATCAGCGGTACGCCTAAATGAGAACATACCGCTATGTAAACTGCTGAAGCGACAGACGTATAGGCGGACACACTGGACATGGTGGCGGTCAAGAACCTTGATGTACCGAATAAGACCATGGTGCTTCGTTTGGGATGCACTGACGTACGCGTTGAACGATAGAACGTTAAGGGCGTTGACGAAGAATCCAAGAAAGATATCAATCCCATGGTCGTGTAGCAAACGCCAGGACGATGACAGATATAGCATACAGAACATCATCACGACAGGGACGAGGTAGAGAATGGTATCCATCAGGATTCTGTCAGCAATGTTAGGGTGGAAACGCACTGCTGAGCAGTAAAACCAAGATACGACCTCGCGGACCAGAACAAGACGGGCGATAAACCCATCGCAGACATTAGGTGTCGAGACCCACTTGCCTTCTGTCGAAGGACGGATATCCCGAACCCTATTGGGACGTATGCAAATCCTGATATCGCGGGAACACAATAAGCGTCGCGTGACCATCGAGAGCCTCGACAGCGTTCGTACCAATTCCCAACAAGAAAGGAAGCTCAAACGGAGGCGCGTTATCCGACACCGCCGATGGCTGGGGCTTATAAAATGGGAACGGGTCAGAAACGGTTTCGAGAGACAGCGTGTCACTCCCAGTGAGGCCCCCATTGACAACAATGGAGAGGGCCGCTGGAAGTGCATGCAGGGAACTGCAGTTGTGCCAGACATCAACAGCACGCGAAGTGCCAACGCCACCATCAATGGCCACAGTCGTTGACACAGTTCTTGGATCAAGCAGCGTCGACAACAGCGCGTCGCTATCAGCGATAGACATGGGTCGAAGGTTGACATTCGACAATGCACCGTCAAAGGCGTGCGAAGTAACAGGAACATCTAAGGCAGCACAGGGTCAACACTGACGCTGCACGATTCTCTCCCGAGCGTACCACCACTTACCGGCGCTGGTAAAAATGGATGCGTTCGAAAACGATAACGAAGGATTGCTGACCAATGACGGGCCCGACCCTGCACTCGGAAACGACAAGACAGTCTCCTTCGAGATGATGAGGATGCCGACATAGATCAGAGGTAGAACGATTTGATACACCAGGGCACGGAAGTCGCGCCAGTAGATAAGAACGAAGATGCGCAAGAGTGCTAAAGCGCGGGTTCTCAGAAGAGGTTTCACGTCGGCAGGTACCCGGGATGATGCCGGGCCTGGCGAGCTGTCAACATGTTCGCTGGCAGCATCAACCGAAGAAGTATCAGTCAGCCGAAAGAACACCTAACCACGAGTGAGCGAACAAAGCAACGAGCCAGGCAATTTACAGCGACACACTTCTTCAAGCGATGTCAACGATACACCGAACGAGGTAATTCCCAGATCATTGCGACAGGAGTCGAGAGTTGCGAAGAGTTGTGGAAACTTTGGCGCATCAGTGATCGGCAAGGTGAACGACAGTTGTTGGGCGAACTGTGATCGCACATTGCCGCCTAACACTCTGGATAAGATTTGCGGTTCAAAAGGAGTAACATATCAGGATAATACGAGGAATGACGTGAGCAACAGAGTCCCTGATCGCGTCCGGATCAGCAGTAGATGCATGTGCGACAGAAAGCGTGTATCCGATGCCGAACTGACGCTTGAGATCGGAAGGAGATCCTTGAGCGGCAACTTTGCCGTGTTGTAAGAGGACGATCCGATCAGCAAGCAGATCGGCTTCGTCCATTGAGCTGTTACAACGATGGTCAGATGGAGGAGGCCTAACGCGACGCACAATACCCACTGGGTCGTCAGGACGACGTAACGGCCAGCTTTATAGGACTGAAGTGTATCCCAGGTCTGTCGACGAGAGAGTGGGTCAAGTCCGGAAGAGGGCTCATCAAGAAAGACAAGCAGCGGGTCTCCGATCTGCCAAACCAAGTAATTATCGATCGGTTATGGCAACATGCGCCAGTAGATAATGAATACGAGTGCCATTGCCAGGCTGAGTTTCCGTTTCTGCCCACCACTCAGGACGCTGCCCTTCGTTTCAGCAAACTCTTCCAGTCCATAGCGCGCAACGAGGGTATCAGGATCGGCAGGGCTGACATCCTTTAGGCCAATGACGAGAACAATGTGCTCTCGCGCTGTCAGCTCGGGGAACAGGATATCTCTACAACCGTAAATAAGCATGCGACGTAGAGTACACCAGGCGTACGCACGTTTGAGGGCACATCCCGATGCCGAATCGATCTCGTACATAATCCATTGACCGCATCTAGCGACAATCGTCAGCACGGGTAGAGAGAACGATGCTAACGGTTACAAGATCGACTGATCGACTCATTATAGCCGACCCCGAGTCACACTGCATCAGCCCCGTTAACATCGAAAGCGTGGTTGTTTTCCCTGCGGTTCAACCGTAAGAACGTGGGCGAAGAAATAGCCGGTCGAGATATCCACCTGCTCCATTGTGCCCAAGTAGGCATGTGATTTGGCTACACTGAATGTCGAGATCAAGACTGTCGACAGCAACGACCCCTTGTTTGCTACATCCAATGGGAATTTGTGAGTAGAACAAGGAGCGCGAGTCGAACTACCCTGAGTACCAGGACCCCGGAAACGACTTCCTCAGTCCTCGAATGGAGATGGTGCTGTCAGCTAATGCCGGTGCAGGATTACGAGCGCCAAGTTCGCTGTCGATGACTTCGGTACCATCGTCACCTAGGTAGGTAGTGGACATTATGAAACGCACAACCGTCAGCGAGCGGTCAGTGAGCATACCCATCAACGGAGCCAAAGACACGTCGGATCGCGCTCGTTCACGAAGCCTTGGACTTTCGAAGTACTCTCGCAGAGCAGTGACTGGGAACGTCCACGGCTGGCGGATGCCAAATTTCTGGAGAACTGTCAAAAGCCATTACCTTGTCAACGGCAGGACAAACTTACACTGGGCAGCACACGATCCAAATACAGCGCCAGGATGAAAACGATGACCGAAAACACGACCATCAGCAGCGGACAGACAACTAAAGAGCTTCCGCCGTCACTCGTAGAACTGGCAACATTCAGCAGTTGCCTGAAACCGCGGTCGAAGGCGATAGGAGGGGAGAAGAATGCAGACCACTGTATGAACGTTTAGGCCAGAGCATCGCCAGCATAATGAAGCGTTTGACAGTACAAAGGAATCAGCAGACATGAAGAACTTCGGCGAGTAGATCAGCAAGATGGCTAGGCCGCCGACTTGGGCGGCCAGTTTCGCATTCGAAAAGAAACAGGACATCAGGAACGCCAATGCCAGAAGCGATTGACAGAAGCAAACAATCAATAAGAGAAGTTCCGGCATGAATTTGCTCGGAAGTAGGCCGGTACGCAGGACCGCATATGCAATGAACATGGATGACACGGACGTTATCGCCGCATACGTCACCAGCCACGATACCCACAGGGCTATTCACGGCGCCGTCAGACGCAGATACAGTCCAAGTGACCAGTAAAGAAACAAACCCAACGTGGAGATGCCCATGATTTTTAACGCCTCCCGTACCCTGCTCTCTTTCTCTTGGACGAGAACAAACAGAAGTTTGCTGGTAAAGCCAACGAAGCCGCTGACCAAATACAACCCTGCCGAGTGGTTCAGTTCGGGCACGCCTCGTCCCTCATGCGAACCGAACCTCCAATGCCATTCATCAGATCGATGAACGGGTCGACAGTAAGTTTTCGCGTCGGGTAAGCTCTCGAGCGGATTACGCTGGGAATGCCAGTGCGTCCATGCCCAAGCACATACGCGACAGATTCACTGACAACGGCCTAATGTACTCAAGAGGTCATAACTCCCGCACGAGGTAAATGCTCCCATGATACCTGCAGAGACAGGAACAAGGAATCGGTATAGTAGGTGCATTGGAACACATCTCCCCCGGACGACATGGGGTTCGTAGTCGACGGGATCGCCGAACCGTTCATACGGATCGCCATTCGCCAGCGTGCAGCGGTGGGAGATGCCAGTACGACTCCAGCATACACCTTGCATGGAATTCAGAGGGTGCCCACTGGCCGAAGCATTGTCCTACAGTGTTATCGCGATACGCGCGTAACAGAACATCTTCAGACGGAACTAACTCCAGCGATTGTGCCTGGCTGAACTTCGTCCGGCAGCGGTCCACAACTTGTTGGAGCATCTGGCGACGACGCGAGGATTAGTAAACGGGAAAAGCGAACCCGAAGTAGCAGTCCGGCAGTACAGGGACGGGAACAGGGTGCGTTGCAGACGGTGCAAACAGAATCCGCAGGCCTCGGGACTGTGCCAGAATGTCGTCGATATCGGGGGCGGCCATCGTAGACGTCTGGGCATGGGTCATCGGATAGTCCGGGATTTCAGGGACAGCGACCGGCGGCAGCATGCCGCGCATCATGCCGATCAGGCCGACGAACAGCAGCGGCATGGCGATCTCGAGGATCGTCTCGCGCCGTCGCCTCCATTTCGTCAACAGGTTCCGCCACAGGAACACGCGCAGCTGACGCCGGAACGACTGCCGAGTCATTGCGCACGCGCGGTCACCACTACTGCTGCTGCTGCCGCCGCCTCCTCCGTGGACAACTGTCCTAAAACGTACCCGTACTCCTGTGCCGTCGTTCGGCCTTCGGGACTGCGGCGGCAATTCCGCATTCCGCGTTCGATTGCGCTCGGCGTCGTCGTCGTCGTCGTCGTCGTCGGTCGGCGGCGGCGGCGGCAGCGCGGCCCAATCGAACGCGGCGACGGCGGATGGAGATCAATATGGCCGGATGCACTGTCGAGGATTGCAGTGGGTTCGAAGCGATCTCCTAGAGCGTTCCCCATTGCCGTCGGAACAACCCGGTCGGTTCGAGTCTGACGACCGGGCTACACCTCGGCGAACATTACATGCGTCGGTTGTAAGTTTATTAATGTATTCGTTTCGATCGCTGTCTCCTCGGGTGGGTAACATCGCCAACTACTTGTGGAACCTTGGCAGTGTTCGCTTCGCTAGATTCTGCTGCTCGAGGGCGTACTCGTGGAAGCACCACGTGTAGTAGAGAATAACCACGTGGACGATGACGACGATGATCTACACCAGCGTTCGTCAGCACTTGAACCAATCACGGTCGGGTCAGTCGTCTCACCTGTGCCCAGAAGAAGCTCAAGGCCATCTCGGCAACGGCGAGTGCAATCCCGACCAGCTCGGCAACGCTGACCAGCGATGTACCGATTGGGCTCTGGGTCCAGATTGCGATCAGGATCAGCGCGCCTGTGGCCCCGCCACGCTTAGGTCTGCGCCACACATCTGCCCGGTGCGATTGGCGTTACCGCTGATGAACCAGACCACGGTCTCGATCACTTCGACCGCCTTGAACGCCGCGTCCTGGTCGAACGTGATGGGGACTCCGGCGGGCACGATTCTCCACACGATCCATATGGCGCTAGCTAGAATGGAGAGGCATCTGCCGTCGCCCAAATCAGATCGGACCTGGCGATCAGGCAGCCCCCCAATCATACCCCCAGATTTGGAACTCGCGCGTTAGGCTCCCACATATGCCTTCGGTGCGTACCGCCATCCTTAACGACAACGCCCTGGTCGCTCGAGTTTAACGTGCGCCTTTGAGTGGCCAGCGACACGTGCCTCTGGGGTAGCACAATCGGGGCGCGTGCCACTGGATAAGCACCGCGTTCACATATCTCGCCGCTGTTTGCAATAGTACTGGAACAGTTTATCGGAAGTCGCCCTGTGCCGAATGAAGCGACTGCAGGACAGGGCACAGGGCTTCGATGGCGTCCTCGAATTTGCACTGAGCCTCGGATGCATCCAGGTCGATGTCGGCCCGCAGGACCGCAACATCATCGTCCACATCGCCGTCGCCTTTGGCAGCTCGCCGGACGGCATCGATGGTCTGTTCCGTCGCGTGGTGAAGATCGCCGAGGAATCGCTGAAACAGTGCCCGAAGCTCGACGGCCACATTGACGGCGTCCACCGACCCTACCCAGGTTCCCGATTCCGCGTTCAGGTCTTGGACGACGCGCACTGATAATACAGCCAGGCTTCGTGTGCATGCAACGTGAGCGCGAGCACACAGATCGGTTATATCCGACTTGCACGGCTGGACATGAGCCTGCAGGACGGATCTGTGCCAGGTGGCCCACAGGTCCAGCGTCCTCGCGAGGCGCTCCGTCAAGGATGAAGACGTGACCGGATCGTGCTTGGCGGCCAGGTCGTCCAGAACGTCCTTGATGGTCGACGTCGCGTCGCGATCGATACCACTGCTGCCTTGCGACAGTGACCGTTGCACTTGGAGGAACCCGTCACGCCCGCGTGCGTCCAGCGCCCGCATCGCCTCGGCGCCGCCAAACTCCTCGAACGTGCGATCAAAGTCGACTTGCACGCATGCGGAACGAACATCGGGGAACAGGGAATCATCCGGCTGCTGCTCGACGCCTCGACGAAGCGGCGATTCAGCATCCAGGGTTGACGGCATAGATCCTGAAACGTTGGGCCTCCGCTGCGGTTCGTCGGGTCGTCCACAGGCGCCCGGCTGAGCAGACGGACTCGACGGGCGATGCATGTCGTCCAGGAACGCATCGATGAGGTCGCCTTCGTCAGGCAACTGAATATCGTCAAACGTGGCGCCTCGAGCAGGCGATTCGGGGACGCTGGCGCTCAGTGATGCCAGCGGCGACGAAGGCGGAGATGGTTCACGTGCAGGGGCCGCCGGTGACGCCCGAGGCACACCAGAAATCTCTTGCCCGCTCTCGACCGCCAACGTCGTGATATCGGGCAGCGCGTCTGAGAACCAGCCTGTCGGCGTATCCATAACAGCTGGATGGTCAGGCGCCGACGGGGACGACACATTCACAGCCGTTGGCGATCTGGCAGCCGTGGGAGGAAGCACATTCAGAGATGATGCCTCATTTACGGTTGGCGACGACGGAGATGGACGCGAGTGGACGTCAGAGGCAGCCGGAGAGGAGGAATCCGGCTGTGGGAATTCCTGCGGCTTCTTGACCTTGTCGATGACCTCAGTTGCAACTTGCAGAAGCTCCCGCCCGGACTGACCAGCCGTGGTCTTGACATCGTCCAGGACGGCCGCGACAGATTTGAACCATTTCGGACCGTCCGCCTGCGACACGGTCGGCGCCGCTGGACGTCGATCTTCCGGGGCCAGAATCATATCGGCGGCGGACGACAACCAGCCACCCCAGCCGCCTCCAGACGACGATGCCGTGCGATGGTGCTCGTCCTGCGGGGACGGCGACGACGACGACGACGACACCGGCAACGCTGTCGGCAACGGAGACAACGGTGGCGCGGACGTCACCGGTTCAGGTGCGGACACGATCGCATCATCCTCCTTGACGCCATCGTCCCAGAAATCGTCGTTCCAGTCGACGTCGTCGCCCATTCCCAGTAGCGGGTTCGGATTCGGCAAAACCTGCGCGGTCTGCAGCAGGACGCCCAAAAATTAATGCGCCATCTGGTCACACGTCATCGCACGTTCTCGAAGGCCTGCGAGTTGGGTCGCGAAATCTCAAGGACACTGTCCCCAATGCCCGAGGTTGACGAGAACCATCACAGTTTATTTCCGACGACTGACGTCCCTTGTGCTGGACAGCGGTGGTACCAGCGGATCGATACGGCAGCGCGGTTCTCGGATAGTTTGTGAGTTTTTCGCAGGTGTTCCGCCGTCATGTTCCCATCCACACTCAGGACACGGTGTCGTCGTGCCTGTAGTCGTTGTCGGCTTCTCGAACACAACGGCGCCTCGGTGAGGATGCAGGCCCTGGCTGGATGGCGCGGCCCGGCCTGAGCTGGACGACGTTTGCCCATAGGAGTGTTTTAGCAAACTCGACCATATGGAACGCTTCACGCCTACGGCGTCCCTCGTGTCTGATGCCCGACCTCTTGGGAAGCATACCAAGGCTGCAAGTGTCGAGCGCATCATAGATGAGGTCATTCGATATCCAGGTTGGCATGCACGGCGTCACCGGCGACAGCATTGCTCGGGGATCAGAGCTGGGCGCAGCGTTCGCAAACGATGGACCAGCTCCTGGATACCAAAGGCGGCATAGAAGGTGTCCTCGTCATTGCCATCGGGGCCGCCGGAACTCATCTCGACATCGTCGGTGGCGAGAGTCAGGGCCGGAAAAGCCTCAGAACGGTAACAACCAGCAGCAGTATACATTCTTTCAGGAGCGCCATTGCCGCAATGGCACGCCGGATGAGTAGACAGGCCTAATTTGGGGTCACCGCATACTCGGCCAAAGACAAACAGTAGAAATCCACGAAATAACGGTCACTTTGATGTGCAGTACGGAACGATAACTTCTTCCAGTTCTTGGCGCAGCTGCGGAACGAGTTCGTCTGGGCGGCGGACGAGCCGATCTTCGCTAGCCACTCATTTTATTCGTTATTTTCAGACGCGATTAAGAGGGCGCTGCGGGACGTTGTACGTATTCGACCGCGCCTGCCCGTAATGCCACCTATATTCATACATAACGCAATGATGGAACACATGATGTTAACGTTGTCGTTGCGTACCATCGAGGCCAGCTGGACGCAAAGGCACTCCTTGATAATGGGCCCTTAATCAAACGCATTGTAAGTAATCGGGTCGTCAGAACCATCGAATACGTACCGCGTCTGGCAGCGCCCCAGGTTGGCGGATTTCCGCATCGTTTGCGACCATCCTGCGACTGCACAACCCGTACCGCCTGAGCAGGCACGGTGCCACGCCTTTCGCGGTGCCGGCTCGGTATAGGTCCCACCATTCACCAACGCACCTTTCTCTCCCGCCCCGAGGGTGCTTCTCCACCACACGATTGCCGAATGCGGCCCGACGCTCCTCCTCCACCACACATTGACAAAGGTGGTGCGCGAGCCAAATTCCGATCCGGGCCCCGTCACCGACGACGACTTGGCACCCGCGTCCTCATTCTTCAAATGCCACCGCCGGCAGACCTATCGTACATGACCGTGTATGAACGGTTTGTGGGGAGAGAACCTCACCGGCCCCTGACGCCGGAGCGGGAGGCGCTGTGTGCCTGGTCTCCCGGTGTTTATACCAGGGTATTGCTCTTGTGTGCATGTGTGTATTTGAAAGTAAGGACACTCATGACTCTCGTGTATCGGTGTTTACTCGTCAGGGTAGCGGGAGAGGCGCTGTCCCGATAAGAACCCCGTCCTGCTCCAGAGGATCCTGTCGGAGGGGTCGGTGCAAATGGGCTTGCCCGCCGGTAAGTGGACCAGGCAGACACTCCTCAGAGTATGTCAATTATTTAGAATTTGACTTTATATTCGCTCCTAATTTGTCGAAGTCATCAAAAAGTATAGAAGGACACTGCACCGGAAGATGGGCCAGGCCGTCACCGGAACTAGTCGGCTGGTGGCTAACGAAGATCGGCTCGTCCACCGCCCAGACGAACTCGTTCCGCAGCTGCGCCAAGAACTGGAAGAAGAAGTGGTCGACGTACGTGGCAGATGTTTGAAGATGGCATTGCGCGGCGGACTCTAGGCAGACGCAGCCGACGAATTCCGGTGACGAACCTGACCCGTCTTCCGGTGACGACCCTGACCTGTCTTCCGGTGCAGTGTTTTCCTTAACTGCTTGATGACTTCGACAAATTAGGAACGAATATGAAGTGGAATTCTCAACAATCGACATACGCTGGCGAGTGTCATCCATGCTCCACTCATCGGCGGGCAAACCCAATTGCACAGACCCCTCCGATAAGATCCTCTGGTGCAGGACGGCGTTCTTAACGGGGCAATTCCTCTCCTGCTGGCCTGTCGTATACGCACTGCTACACGAGAGTAGTTAGCGTCCCGATTTCGGATACAGACACGCGCGCATAGGAACCAGGCGCAAAGCGCCGTCCGTTCTGGCGTCAGGGGCCGGTGAGGTCCTCGCCCCACAAACCGTTCGTATACGGTTATGTTCACCAACCAAACTTCTGCTGCCGATGGTATTTGAAGAACGAGGACGCGGGGTGCCACTTCTTCGTCGGTATCAGGGCCGGTCGCTTTCACCGCCGCCACTCAAGGAAGGTCCGGGCACTAAATTATTCTGCACCTCTATTACGTCCTATTCAAGTGATATTGCCGCATATACGCGTCGTCATTTCCTCACCTTTGTGTGACATGCAGGGATTGTGTCATCTGCCAGGGGCCTTTCCAAAACAGGGACTCACTATTAGAGCTGACTCCCTACGAGCACAAGTTCCACACGGATTGCATCGTAAATTAGTGGTTGGAACACCAGCGCGTGACTCTGCGTAACGATGTGCCAGTAGCGAGCGTACCCGCTCAGCGAACAGAAACGACAGGTTCTTCCAGCAGTTGTCCCATCTGCCAACAGCAGTTCGCGACGTCAACTCTCACAATCCGAGCGCTGCCCTGCTCCTACAGCATCGATTGGCACCTGAGAACGCACGGAAACATCTGCCCGCTGTGCCGGATAACCCCTCGTGATCAGGTGGTACGCATTGGCGCCGGCCAGGGCCGTTGAACACTACCGGCATGGTGGTGCCTAGAGGATGACATACTCGACTGACACTGAGAGAGCAGCCTTGAATACACCGATAGAGACGTACACACGGCCCGCTCCAGATCATTAGAGTAAGCAAGTGGGGCTCTAGCTAGGCATGTCAGCATGTACAGTATGGTTCGATCCATTGTAATGTTGGTCACCGCGAAATGGAATGCCCTCGATGTGGGAGTACTGCTGCTCTCGCTCATCATCTCGTGGGCCCAGGCGTCCCTGGAATCATTCTCCGGGAGGCCATTAGCCATCAGAACGCTGATCGGGCCTGAGCATCCGGGAATTCCTGGGAAGTGCATCGGGAGTGCCAACGCTAGCCAAGCCGAATCGACTATCCGCCTCGGACATTGCGGTGCTGCGACCACCAGCAACGGTACGAAACTGGGAGATTCAAACAACGTCTTCACGTTGTCGAGCGACCCGCATTGGCCAGAAACGTACAGCATCGTCAGCAGCGCAGGTCTCTGCGTTAACGCGCGCCTATTTCTGCTGGAACCATGCTCGCCGGGCACCATTGATCACGCGTTCCTGGTCGCCATTGCCATGTGGACCTCTAACGGCACCTTCCCGATCGTTGGTTTACGATCAGTGTCTTCGGGGTTGCAATGGCAGGCGTTGCCCAATGGCACAATCGCTGCGGGGCCGTGCTCGAATTCATCACTATCTCAGCTGTTCCAGCTGGGCAGTCCCGTTATCAGCACGATCCCGGCGTCATCATACTCGGCTCCAGGCGGCCTAGTCTGCTACGGGTCCGACCGCTTCGTGGTTTTGCACTGGACGGCACCAGTGCCCTTGCAAGGCAACACACGCGCCCGCTACTCCGTCTTTAGACGCCTGTCTGGATCGTCGTCGACATTCACCAGCGTCATCGGATCCATAACCGATGCCTACGGCCTGCACTTTGTCGACAGAAACGCTATAGTCGGGCAATCGTACGATTACCAGATCGGCAGCGGGTCATGGACGGGGCCCATATGTACTGCGAGCGCCCAGGTGGATGCACTGAACGACGATGACGCGTTCCTGGAGTACCTGCAAAGAACGGCGTTCGACTATTTCTGGTTCCAGGCCAACCCATTCAATGGCCTTGTTCGGGACCGTACCGAATCATGGTCCCCAGCCAGCATCGCTGCTGTTGGGTTCGCCCTCTCCGCCATGACCGTTGGCATTGATCATGGGTACATCACCCGCAAGGACGCGGCCAGTCGTGTCCTCATAACGCTAACGACGTTCCTGCATGGCCCTCAGTCAAACGCCACTTCCAAAGTCATCGGGTATACGATGTCGCAGTGCCATGACGACGTCCTGGCACCTCGCTAACCGGTACGTAGGTACAACGGGTTCTTCTACCACTACCTTGATATGACCACCGGATATCGAACCTGGACCTGCGAGTTATCGCCTATTGACACGGCTCTTCTGATGTCCGGCGTTCTTCACGCGCGGCAATACTTCGACCATTCTGACGAACAACGGATACGGGGCGCCGCGACATCGCTGATTAACGCTGTGAACTGGCCGTTCATGTTCATTGATCGTGATCAGCGCCTGGCGCTAAGCTGGACGCCAGAACCCGGTACGGGCTACAGTTCCTATGAATGGGAAGGCCTCTCCGAAGGCAAACTGATGGCCATGATGGCCATCGGATCGTTGACGCACCCGATCCCGACTTCCGCCTGGTCCGCGTTCACGTCGACGTACCAGATGACGAACTCGTACGGGTACGCGTTCGTTCAGTTCTCGCCCCTGTTCGGCCACCAGTACTCGGAACTCTTCTTCGATTATCGCGGCGTGTCTGACGTCGAACCGTCCTCGACCTGGAAATCGGTGAACTACTTCGAGAACAGTCGACGGGCGACGCTCGCCCAGCAACGATATTCCATGGCGAAGAAGTCGTCGCTCCCGTGGTACTCGCAGGACCTTTGGGGTCTTACCGCTTGTGACGGTCCTGGAAACGCCACCACTCCTCAGTACTACGGGTACACTGCTCGTGGTGCCAACCCGACTATGAGCGACGACAACACGTTCGCGCCAACGGCTGCCGGTGGCTCGTTCATGTTCACGCCAACGATATCCCTCAACGCACTTCGTTACATGTACAATACGTACTGTGATTTGACATGTGGGGCATACGGCCTGCAGGACGCTTTCAACCCGGCGTGGTCGGGGACGTGGTCCAGCCCCGACGCCCTGGGCATCGACCAAGGCCCCATCCTTCTATCGATTGAAAACCAGCGAACCGCTGGGCGTATCTGGGGCACATTCATGGAGAATCCCGAAATGAAGGCTGCCTCGGAAAGAATACCGTCGCTGAGCAAGTCGGACGAAATGGATTTCAACCTGTACCTGGCGTCGGTACGCCCTGGGCGCAAGCACCCGCTCAGAAGTGTGTCAGCGACTTACCTGACGTCGACCCGCCATTGTTTGACGCGGTCGGCCGGGTCCAGCTCCTTAGCGTTCTCAGCGTGCACATCGTACTCGGCGACAGCGACAGTCGACAGCCTGTTGCTGACCGGAGGTCCATTGCAGCAAGTTGATATTCGACAATGGGGATCGGACTACTACATGCTCCAGATCGGGCCAGACTTCGACCAATGTGTCAATATTCCTGGTGCGTCGAAGTCGCCCGGTGTAACGCTGAACATGTGGGCATGCGACATGGTCGGGTACCCGAGCGGAAGCCAATGGTTCCGGGTCCAGGTCGTGGGCACCGATCAGGACAGTGTTCCGATCATCAACCTGGTCCAGTATAACACTGGGTACTGCCTTGAGGTATCCGGGTCGGGCACGATAGTCCAGCAGACGTGCGTCGCGAACAGGTCGCAACAGATGTTCGTGTGGGGATCAACGACAGTCGCGTGGGAGTGGGATTCATGCCCATCATTATCGCCTATTTCGCTAACCACAACGACCACGGCTGTTGTGAGACGCAAAAGCACGACGGTGAAAAGGAAGGGCCTGCCGTTTCGGACGTCGACTTCCCGAAAGACGCGGAGCGCATCGCTGTTTCGACATGGTCGATCGTCTTCAAATCCAGCCACAACATTACTCCCTCAGACAAAGATTACCTCTCGGCGGATATCATTCATTTCAAGCCCGCGACTGACGAAGGCGGGTGCCGCAACGATCCGGAAGCAACCATCCGTAGCTTCGGGACGGCACCAGCCAGAATCGTCATTGCGGAACCTGTTCCATCCGAAATCTGAGCACGCGCAGTCAACACTGGCTCCGGCGTCATCGTCGTCGCGATACCAATCGTTGTTGTCACATGATCAGTTGCGATCGTCGAAACTTCCTGAACCAGCTGCAGAGTCCTTTGCAACATCGTCCGATAGACCGACACCAATAGACGTGTTCCAGCCGAGCCGCAAGCACCCATCCCAAATTACGGTACTGCTGCGCTCGACGTCTGTATTGGCCTCGCCGACTCCGTTAACGAAGCGGCCTGCTCCGGCTAGTACCAGTGACTCATGGTATAGCACCTGGTCTCTGGATCCATGTCGTCATTGACGACTACTCTCGTGCTTGTGCTCACCGGGGTCATTACCACCGTCCTTATCGTCCGTCGATGCCGGCGGTTGGTACCGCCGGGCCGGGTAACCGGACACTCGCCCTGGAAACAACTTTATCAGCATTAGCGAGATCTTGAAGTAGTTAGCTCACGATGTACGAAATTAAAGCAGGAAAACGAATACACATGTCAATTCCTTGACGATGCAGAGGACAATTTGAATACTTCGCTCCGAGTCGTTTGCTACGTATACATATTGGTATTGGCCAAGACATCTGGTTTCGCGTCCTACTGATGAGCATGCACGCGTCGTTCTCGGTCATCTACGACTCCATTTAGAGATTCGGTAATAAAGGCCCCCTCCGCTCCGAAAGCCAGGACGGGTCCATGTCCGGCCGAGAGTCGGAAAAGACCAGCTTTCGGCGTCGCTCCAGTTAGGATGTCAATCGCGGATAAGCGGCGTGAAATGGACGGCCAGTTTATTGTAGCACGGGCGAACGAGCGCGGTGATCGAATGACGTTAAGCAACGGCAGACGTCAATTACGCCGCAGGCGGACAATGTTGTGCTTTGTGAGGTGTAGGCTCAGCCCCTGGTAAGACGAAAATACGGCCGGGCAACGTGCGCACTTCCAGTACCCCAATGTTTGGTCCCGGTTGCTTGCAGACAATAATTGACGCGTCTCGATGCGATGGGCGCTAAGAGCAGACGTCAGCATCTGAAAATGGCTTCGTCGAGTGGCACGTCCTGACCGGTGCAGTGATGACGTCATTGCTTGACTGGGAACCGCAGTAGGTTGGCGCCGTTCGTCCAGTTGAACTGGCTGGCTGGATGAAGCGGGATCGGCCCTGGACGTTCGTTGCCAATGTGGGTTCACTCTGCCCAGTTGGACCATGTTGAGCGGCTCGGAGCCCAGGTCTGCTTCGGATTCGATGCCATTCATATTATTACCAGCGATATGGAGAACATTGGCAGCACTGCCAAGCGGATGGCGCGCGGCGTCCAATACCCAGATCCCATTGTCGCCAGCGCCATCGTGGTCAGGCTCGTTGCCGCCTTGGTTATTACTGACCGCCCTTTCGACATTGGAGGGGCCGGCGTCCATGTTTAGATTATCCGCCTCAAACCTGTCGTAGTCGAAATAGATGTCCTCGGCGTTGTAGGGGTAGTCGTCCTCGGCGTAGTCGAAGGCAGCGTAAGTCACAGCATAAGATGCCACCAGCAGCAGCATGCCAACTCTCAGGAACGCCATCGTGGTAGTCACACGCTACCGGTACACGGGCAGTTGGCAATTGTTTGTCGAATGACAGGTCCGCCAGGACCAGACCCCAGCCCACGGCATTTTGTCGCGCACTCCGCAGCCCCCCGGCCTGACTTGCACGCACGGCCTGACAGGCTGACACTGTGCCAACCTCCAGTGTGCCTCCGGAGCCCGCCACGGTCTCCGGAGTCCCCGTTCTATTCTGGGAACACACGACTGGACCTTGCGGGACTGTTGAGTGATGACTGTGCTTACCCGGAGTTTCCGGTAGTTGTGGTCTAGCGGAGTTGCATGCCGGTTCAGGGTGTGACCGTGAACATCACCATAGGTTCAGGATACAAGTTCACAATACGGAGTGAAAAAGCCAATTAGAAGGATGTGTAGGGGATTCTCCAGGGCGGTTTTGCTCTTCCGACCTGGGCCCCCAGGTCGACAAGGCCCACTTTGCATTCCGTTGCCTCGTGGAATCAGATGCCCGAAGACGCGTCTCCGCAAGTCGATGAGGTGCGGACACACGAATCAAGGGTCGCGGCGATCCACGCGATGAATTTCGGGTACGTGGAACATTCCCTGCGCGAGGTCGACGTTGACCGTTGTTTTCATAATTAACCCGTTCAAATGCCCGATGCCAATTATTGACGTTCTATTTTAGTGAAACCAGACCCTTGATCCTATCGTAGATAATCATTTGTCAGGGCTTCGCGGCAGGTTAGGCGTCGGCGTGTGTCAAGTTCGAGGAGGCCAACGAGAATATTGTACAGGGTGGGCCGTTCCGCAGGGTTGACACGGATGCCAACAGATCGGGAGGATGTGGGGACGGGCATGGCGCCGGCCGTTGCCATTAAATAGAGGCAGATGCCCAGTGCCCAGACGTCACTCGCCTTCAGCTGGGCCCCGGTGCACGTATACCGCCTTTCTGGAGCAAAGTACCCTTCCGTGCCGAACATCAGCGGGGCGTACTTGACCCGATCTTGAACCGGCATCGCCAGCCCGAAATCGATCAGTTTCAGGGTTCTTCCCGGTACGCCAGCAGGATGAGTGAACATGAAGTTCTCCAATTTGATGTCGAGGTGGCAGATCCCGATATCGTGAAGGTACGCGACCGCATCCACCATCATGCGGAATGTCGAAGGCAGGTCGTCATCGGAGACAGCCCCACCGGCAGTCGCCTCAAACAGGTCAGCACCGCTTAGAAGCTCGGTGACAATATACATGTGCCGTCTGTTGGCGAACGCGTCGTGCAGCTTGAGGACGTCGTGACGATCTCGTATCCGACGGAGCGCGTCGATTTCGTTCGCGAAAATCCGCCTGGTCTTAATTGTCGCATTCATCACCTTCACGGCGACCTGCCGCTTCGTCCGACGATGCTCGGCGCGGAACACGTTCGAGAACCCACCGACCCCAATCAGATCTCCACATCTGTAGTACTCCCAGGGCGAGTCCCCGCCGCAGGATTCCGGCTTGTAATTGGACACGGGCGCCACAATACGAAGCGAGGGACGGGCAATATGAAGAGCCTGCAGCGAGGGCGATCCCGACGTGAGCCAGAGCAGCGAGCACAGCGAGGCGGACGACAGTAGCAGGACGCGACGCCCTAGGTCCATCACGATTGGTCTACGCGGCTCCGCAGCGCCACACCAATGAGGGTGCCGTCGCGCGAGACCATTTAACAGCGCCCGGGAGCTATTTTTGCGCGCCGCCCGCCGCCACAGCCCACAAGCCGAACGGGTTCTTCAGGTAGATGCCCCGCGCGCCACGACAGCCGCAAACAATTTTCGGATGGCGCTGTACGCGCCATACAGCGGAAGGAGGGGCGGTGCCGATGTGGGCAACCTGTCCAGTTGGTAACGGACTGGGAATCGACAAGCTACAGCGTGGCGGTTACTTTGGGGAATGACATTAATAGGTACATATACAATTGGATCCCGGTCGGCGCATGTATCGTCACGGAACCGACAGCAACGGGCCGCTAAGCACTGCAAGGACGTGGTCGGTCAGATAGATTCGGATGATCTCGACGATAAGGACGCCGGCGAACGCGAACGGCAGCGGTTTCAGGTCCCGCTGGAACAGGGGCGCGATCAGGACGCAGGCACAGAACGCGCCGATGATTGAGCCCAGGCCAAGCGCCAGCGCGCTGACCGTGGACTCCGGGATCGACTGCAGCAGGGCGTACCAGATGAAATCGAAGAGCCGCATCTGGACATCGCCGACCTGGTACGTCAGTTTGGGGATCCAGTCGGTCGGCGCGGACAACACTGGACGCGTATGCACCGGGTCGACATGCTCGTCATCGTCTTCGTCCCGGAAATGCATGGCTGGGTTGTGGAGCTCCATATCCGGGCCGTCGGGATGGTCGTCGGATCGCAGCAGGGTGTACAGCGGCAGGGCGACGTGTCTGCGAGGCACGACCTGCGCGTACAGGTCGATCCCGACCGGCATCAGCAGCAGGATCAGGATCAGGATCCGGTTCAGTGTCAGCAGCATGATGATGGCCATCAGCATGTTCAGGCCCGCCAT
Source organism: Plasmodiophora brassicae (assembly GCA_039704465.1). Taxonomy (NCBI): domain Eukaryota; phylum Endomyxa; class Phytomyxea; order Plasmodiophorida; family Plasmodiophoridae; genus Plasmodiophora; species Plasmodiophora brassicae. Next base: position 1,503,519 of record JASFAU010000004.1, read on the forward strand.
ACTGCATCGCCGGTACCCGGCCGGTACGCCGCGAAAGTAGATGCCGATGATGCCGGCGGCGCCCGCATTGAAGACGAACAGGCACAGGGAGATGACGTCGATGGGAATGCCGATGACCTCGGAGACGAGGACGACGGCTAGGCCGCCGCCCGTGATGAAGATCATGAAGAAGTCCAGGGCCAGGACGCGACGCAGGACACTGATGCACTGGTCACGATACCGACGCAGCAGCAACCCGATGATGGCCACGATAACGACGATGATGATGATGAACACGATGAGCTGAGTCGGTTGCACCGACTGGTCGCGACTCTGCGACACGGCTGCTGACGCGGATCCCTGCCACACAGACGCGATGTAAGACGTCAAATCGAGTCGCAGCGCCGAACCGGGCCCCGCACCTGTGCTGTCGTGCCCGCCAGGACGCCGGAGAACCACGACACGACCAGCATACCGAGGAACAGGGGAAGGACAACGCTGTGCGCCAGCGACCAGACGGCCAGGCACACCTCCACGATCAGCTGGCCGTGTGCACCTCGCAGAATGTATCCCCGATCGGAGCGCACGACGACGTCCCCGTCGACGCGTGTCACGAGCGCCCGGGAATGGCCGCGTTCGCCACGTGCCCGCCTCAGCAGGGCCCGCACGTCGTCCTCGTCGCCGAGCGGCACGCGTCCGACTTCGCAGAGCGACCTGGGCAGATTGCGCACGTCGCAGAGCGGCGGCACCGTCTCCTGCGAACCCCTGAACTTGTCGATGGCGGCGGCGTCGGCCAGGGCGACCCAGCACGACGGGTCGCGCAGCACGCGCCGATCGTGGCACGTCCTGCAGCGGACGGCGTCGAACATGGACTCGATGTCGAACATGCGCGTGCAATTCATGCACTGGCCCAGGCGCCCGTCGATGATGTCCGATTCGAGGTCCGAATGTGCAACGCACGAGTAGACGGCGCGGTCGGGCAGGTTCCCATGGCGGCCGGCAAGGCCGTTGCCGAAGATCAGCTGGCCGTGCACGGCGCCCCAGCAGGCGCGGCCGTTGAAGTTGGGCCCGCCTGCTGCGACACGGCACTGGAAGGGTTGACCGTCCAGGTCCCGTCCCGTAATCGCACAGTAATACAGTTGCAGCAGGCCGAACGTCAGCCTGGGAGCGATCTCCCTCAACGACTCGACGATGAACGGGATGGCCGATGCCGAGCAGCACCCGTACACGTCGAGGACGTCGAGGGACGGCACGTCGAACACGAACTGGCGCAGCTGGGCGAACTGGCGCGGGCGCTCGAAATGCATCTGCCGGCACCGGATCATGGTCAGGGCGCGCAGCTGACGACACGACCGGGCGATGACGGGCAGGACGCCGGCGTCCACCGCGGCGCAGTCGTCGAGGTGGATCGATTTCAGGTGGGCGAATCGCGCGTTCGACAGTAACCGGTCGACGAGGAGTGTATGCACTGCAGGCGAGCGCGTGTTAGTGAACGTGTTTGCAGGCAGACGCGACACGGGTGCGCGCACCGTTGAATCTGAACGGGTACAGGTCGACGACGTCCCACAGGTAGGGCGAGTAGACCGTGTTCTGCCATGCCGAGCAGACGCGCGCGAGGCGTACGAGATCGGAAATGGTGAGGAACGAGAACACATGCCAGAAGACGTCCTCGGGGTAGGCGGTCCCGAACCCGAAGCGGATAACGGGCGCGGCGGCGGCGTCGACGACGACGGCGACGGGCCCGGTCTCGACGGCGGTGTCGCGCGGGTCCGGCATCAGCAGGCGCTGCTTCTCGTCCGCGTTGACGACCGTCGCGCCGGCGCGCTTCGATGCGTGTGATCCCATATAGCGCTGCACAGGGAGCGAGGCCGCCCGCCCGCTGCTGCCCAACGCGCGCGCGCCGCCCAGGGCCTACGTCTAAATCCAGCACCGTCCGTCCCCCTCGCCGCCGTCCGAACACAAAAATAGCCCGTTGCAGCTACTGAACGCCCTGTCTGTCGCCTGCACACTGCCGCCAGCAGCGAACGCGCGTGCAGCTGCCACGTCGCGACGACCGTCAAGCGCCGGGGAACGCCGGGCAATTTGCGTTTTGCGCGCGACGTGTTTCATCATGCGCCGCATTATTCGTAGAGCGTGGCGGTACAGCGAGGTGACGTGCCGTCGTCACCAATCATGCGCGACGTATCGGCGGATGCCTTAGACGAGGTCGTCACGAGCACGCGCCGGTCCACTCAGTGGACCGCCGTCGCCCTAGTACCGGCGTTCGTGGTCCGTCAGGTTCTTGAGCCTGGCCGGTGGCCATAGCGGGACGTCATCGGCGACGGCGGCGGACTCTGCAGATCGTTGGGGAACGGCGGCATTGTCGAGGCTGGCCACGAACAAACGGAACACGGCAGGCACGTTCCAGACTCGGCTTGCGTCGTCGAGGGAGACCTGTTGCGCTGCATTACAGAGGCGGCCCATGGCGGCGTGCGACGTCGCCCGCTTACAGTGCCTGTTGCAATGGCGACGTCGAGGAGCGTGTCGAGGTCTTGAGCGAACACTGCCGCCGCGTACTGGTCGGCGGCGAGAGCGACCACGTCCGACGACCGCAGGACGCCGCGCCCGTTGGTGTCCATCATGTCGAACGCCATCTTCTGCCGGTCGGATCGACTCCCTCGAAACACGTCACTGACGCGCCTCGCGAAATCCACGAACGGGACAGAGCCCGAACGGGAACTGTCGAACCCTGCGCGAAGGTCAACGTTCGGCGCGTCACCTTGATCACGATGCGCCCACCGGAAGCAATGTAATCCAGGCACTGATCGGGCAGCTGTGCAGAAGGCACAATCAACGCGCGAACCGCACGAGGCAGCGATCGACGGTTCAGGTACGTGGCGCCGATCGGCAAGGCATCGTCGTAGATCTGCTTGGCGATCAGCACTTCATGCTTCTAGGCGTCAAACGTGTGTCAGAAGCATGTGTGCATTGCTGGTCACGGTCCCCCACCGCACCTGGAGGTTCCCGATCGGCGCGATATCGATACTGGAGTGGCGTCTCACGCCGCGTTTGCCCGAGACATGGTCTGGAGCTGTTCTGGCGTACATCGGTGGTGCCGGATGGCATGCCACCGTCGGTTCTCTTCTCAACCGGCGATACAGCACGTCCAGTAGCAGGCGTCCTGTGCGACGAACCGCAGACACCGTTTAAAACCGTCGTTGCATCGGCCCACTGCACGGGTAACGTGCTTCGCGTACCTAGGTCGGTTTCTCCAGATTCGTTGACGTGCAACGACCAGAACGAGTCGAACGTGACTTCGACTGGCCGACCCCCGCTTCCGGTCCACTGCTGCGTCGTCTTCGAGGCGTCCGACACGCACTAGCCGACAATGAGACAGACTGCCGGCAGCCATGCTCGCCGGCCTGCCTTTGCTAAAGTGAACATGTCGTTGCCGAGGACACGGTGGTAACCCAGCTGCAGGCAGGTGAACACGTCGTGGCTGTCCACGACGCCGTCGTCGTTCAGGTCGAACGCGTCGAACACGAACCGAGCGACGCGTCTCGGGTCGCCCTTGCTGATGGTGGCCACCAGTTCGAACCAGTCGTGGAAATCGATGCCTGCCATTCGTATAGCTGATCAGCGCTGGACAGCGTTGACCGATACAACGATGAGCACCCTGGTGGACGTTGTACGCAATCTGGTCATACAGCCGGTTCAACAGTGCATCTAGTGCAACTCTGAACGTTGCTATGTCAGGACAAATGCAAAGGATAGGGGCTGCCAGGCAGAACGCACCCGTCCACCAGATAGTCTTGGATCCAGGCCTTTAGTGCCGATCTGCTGATGCGCATCTCGTTGATGTTATTCGTCGGGCGCGTCACGTCCGCCTCGCGACAGATGCTGGCAAAGATGTCCCTCATTTGCACCAGCTCCGCCTCGAAGAACTGAAGATCCGGCAGCATCCCTTGATGCTGCCTCCCGGGCGGACGACGACGCCAGGTCAGTACGGCGTCCCTGTTCCGTCATAAGCGCGCGATCATTCCAGACGGTAGTCGTCGATAGCATTTACCCTGCGTCATCTGTTGATGGTTTCTTGACGATGACGTTGTGTGCCAGGTGAGCCAGGAACGATACCGTCGAAGAGCGGAGAGTGTCGGCGATCCTGGACGCCTGCTGGGTGACCTTCGACTTCTGGGTCGGCTGCTGCGGTTGAGCCTGCCTGGGCTTCTCGACTGCCGGCGATCGCGCCGTCTGCGTCGCCAGTGCCCGCCTGTATGCGGCCAGGCGCACGTCCCGTCGATAGCGACCTCGATACAGGGGAGGAAGGCCCGGATGAGGATGCGCCCTGCTGGTGACACTGGAGACACGTCGAGTATCTCGCGGGAATGGCTCGCGCGCCACACTCTCATGGTCAGCACCCACCTGGCGCCTCCCTAAAATTTGGACAATGATCCCGCGCCAGTCCAGGCCCAGATAGTCGCGAGCCAGGTCCAGATCCATGCCGAACACTGTCGACAACGATGCTTGACGTGATTCGATAGGCACGCGACCGCCTGCGATTATGTGCCGAAGAATTCCAGCCGGCCAAACTATCAATGCTCCGATACGTGCCTGTTTTCTGGCGTTGATGGTTCCTATTACGCTCGGTCGTGGTCCCATCATCAGTTACCACTACCGGAATGGGACCTACCGACTGGGGCGTTCCCCGAACTAATTCGCCAATCTCGCCGTCGAGGGTGGTCCGCATGAATCCCTTCCAGCGATTGCAACCAGTGTCTCAAATGCTATACGGTGCCCGCTTGTGTGTTGCTCTAAGCCTCCTGCCTGTCCCTTCCACAGGAATCCTTTATGTACAGCATGTCGTGGTACGGGAAGCCGGCTGTCGGGCAGACATGCGAACGATACCAACAGTGCCGAGACCACTGACTGGGATGCGTACTCGATATTACACATCGTCGACAACCGGGTACAGGGCGCACGCGCAGCTATGTGCCGAACCTGAACGCAAAGGGACACCTCATGTCCTCCTATGCCCGAAACGTGCGCCCATCGCTTGGCCCACAGTATCCCCACACTACGTCTCTGCTATGGCGCATTCACTGGACGGTGGGAACGGGGAAGACGAGGTCGCGCACACTGAGGTTAACGAGCGTCGGTGCCCGGCCGGGCTCGCAGCCTTCGAACCGGCGCGGATGGCAGGGTCGAATAAGCAATTCAAGTGCATGCATTCGATCCAGGAAATTACCTTATGCATACGTGGATATGCTGGCGGAGGTCACTGGCGCAGTGTGGTGACCGTGCATCTTTCTGTGACCTTCCCTTCTGTAGCGAATTCGCTGTCGAATTCTTCAGCGAATTCTCCGCATGGGATATTTTTAGTTCTCAAGGGTGACCTGCGCTTGCGTTATCGGGTCTGATCGTGCTTCGGTGCGCCATTCTACAAAGTCATCGCTGAAACTCACATTGCCTTCATATTCTTCCTATCATCTTCTACTGCTCCCGGTTCTAAGAAAGCATCATGGCCGTCGAACTGTACTACGCCCCCGTCTCTTGCGGTATGTATTTATCGAACACCTCTACACCCACATACGTCGACTAACTCCTCGCGTGCGTGCAGCCGCCTGCAACTTCATCGTGGCACACAAGGCCGGCCTGATCGGGTCCAAGATCAACGTCTACGAGGTGGACATCGCGACACATAAGGTTCTCACGGGGCCCAACAAGGGCGCCGACTTCTACCAGATCAACCCGAAGGGCAACGTGCCTTGCATCGTCCTTGACGACAAGACCATCCTGAACGAGAACGCGGCCACTCTACAGTGGATCGCTGATCACGCGCCGGACTCGGAGCTGGTGCCTGCCGCCGGTACGAGCGAGCGCTACCTGGTCCAGTCGAAGGTGTCGTACATTTCCAGTGAAGTACACGCCATGCTTGTCCCGTTCTTCACCCCTGGGACGTCAGACCAGGTGCAGCAATGGGCGAGAGTCAAGCTGACCAGCAAACTCGACTACCTGTCCAAGCACGAGCTCGGCAACAAGGCATACCTGGTCGGAAACACGTTCTCCATCGCCGATTCCTACTTGTACGTCTCTCTCTCGTTGCTGAAACATATCGGAATCGAAATCGCCTCCTACCCGACGCTGAAGACGTACTTCGATCACATTGCTGCCCTCGAGTTCGTCAAGAGCGCGCACGCCGCCATGGGTGCCCAGTAACGACTGATGGTCCAATACAACTGTCTGTTTGCGTCCGTCTAATCAATCTGGGTTGGGCTGCTGGTCCTGTACCGGCTACGTCGTACTGCATACGCCTACCGCGCGGCGCGTACCAGACAACGAACATTCCAGACGATATACTGGCAGTGTGCGCCAACGCGTCTGGTACTGACTGCCGAGTGTTTCCAAGACCTGAACGAAACCGGTCCTCACGCGGTGCCTGCCGGTGCCCAACGCCGCCCATAATTCTTGACGAGCGAGCTCCGACCGAATTCTGTCCATCGATGAGTTGCGCCAATCATCACTTCAGATCGGTTTCGTGTTGTCAAGTGTATCCATACTTGGCCGTGGCCTCAAACACTTATCACGAGAACGGCTCTGAGGGTGCTGTGTAAACAGAAGAACGAAGGGCAGATTCGGAAGGTGAAACGCCCGCCTAGGCATCTTGGCGGTCGTCGGCGAGCTTGATGGCACGCAATTCGTCTTGGACTTGGGCCCCCGCTAGGACCGGTGGGTACTTATCGGTGGTCTGCGGGAAACCCACCAGCGGCTGGAGCGTTCGGTCCGACGCGACATGGCTAAATAACGTCGAGGACACTCTCCAGAGTGAGCGCCCGGCGGACCTGCAGCCGCGTCAGACGAAGGGCTGAGCGTAACGATGCCAGCGCATACTTCGCCGCGGCAACCGCATCCAGCGTCGCATCGCAGACGACGACTTCGTGGAATCCGGCAAGGACCTCACCGCCCGTCAACCTGCATTCCAGCGAATTAGAGACAAAGCTTCGACAGGGCAAATAACGGTACCATTCGAATTGTTTGCCGGCCTGCAGAAGAAGGCAGTTTGGGGGAACCCTAACCATAACTCGACGACCGTCGCGCAGCCAGATGACGAGACCAGGGAAGCGAGAACGACCGTGAATAGTAAGGAAGTTCAGGTCTAGATCATGGGATACTCAGACAACCACCAGGACATACATTCCTTCATCTGTGCCCCGCATCTGACCGTAATGAACTGAAGCGAAGGCGGTGCCGATAGCGTTGTGACGCGAGAGGTCGCTCCCCGTCGGGGCCAGCAGATGCGGACCGAACTCCAAGTATGAGGCGAAGGTGTCGTCTGGGAGGCCGAACCCTAAGGTCCATGCGCCAAATAGTGTTCACACGTCGCGATGTGCACGAACAGGAAACCCATACCGATGGCAGCCATCCGAGCGGTTGCTTTCACCGCGTCGAGCATAAGTGAACCCCAGCGGTCCATGACGGATGGCCACTCAGGAAATCGTGCTGGAACGACTTGCTCGGCGTTAAGCGACGCAAACGAGGTTTCTGCAGGGCGTTCGCCTACTCGCCAGAAGTACCTGAGTACGTAATCGGTCAGGATAATCGGCAGAAGGACAAACGCTGCCGCAGACCTCCACTTCGGGTCAGCACCAGGCGGGCAAACGGTAACCGGCATATCCATATTGGCGTCATTTCGGAAGCGCTGGCAGTGATCGCGAGCGCGCTCCTTAGTGGAAGGTGTAACCCCCACCTGATAATGCAACTCGGGACGCTCGTCTTCCTTCTAACGGGGCAGAATGTTAGATAAAGACAGTCCGGACATGCATGCACAACGGGACCTTGAACTCGTTGGGTTGTTCGTAGTACCGTTCCATCATGTCGACAAACACGTCGTTATCCGCCTCCGTTACGCGCTACAAACGTCGACGATGCCGTTTCAAATGAATGCCATGCCGGTGATAAATTTATAGGGCAAGTACCGGGTCCTTGATAATGATGACGCCGTACTGCTGCAGGCTGTACAAAGCAAAGGTCAGATCTGGCGCGCCGGCCACCGCCCTGAATCGGACTCGAGAACCTTCTGGCAACCTCTTTGCACGCATCGCTCAGGGACTGCCCGTCGTCGCCGGACAGGAACGGTTGAATATCGACGACGGGGATGACGACGTCTAGCGCGCGCGACATGCCGGTCAACGATACAGGCGGCGCACGGAACCCGACTGAAGCTGCAACGTACGCGGCGGCCCACGCGGTCACGCGGTGCCGTCTTGTGCGCGCACACGGCGCCTCGTGACTCGCGCGCTGGGGGGACCTTGCTTGGTTTTGCACAGTTGATGGAGCGCCAAGCGATCGGTGCGGTGATATTTCGAAATCGGCATTGCTGAACGTAGTGTGTACTTCTGCTGGCGTCCTTACCTATGTGGACCTGAGCTGATGTGCGGCGCCGGCGTCGTCGACGACTACATGAAAAGCGTAGGCTACCGATCATCAACCTAGACGCGGATGCGACACAATGCTTGCTTGCGTTGTTCCACAGCGCTGCACAACCAACCTGGCACTTGTCGCCCCGTGTACAACGTGTCCGTTCCTAACGATTGCGTCTGAGTCGTTATCGCTACCCCAGAAGCTAGGGGGCGTGGAACGTTTTTCATGAGAAACAAAGGGGGCGTACTTGAAGACCCGCTGATGACCGCGATAGCGACCATTGGTCTCTTCTCCTGCACAACGATCTGACAAAGCTTGTGACATCGTCGCATCGTTTTTTTCCTTTTAAATGGGCTCTTTCTTCTGGCAGTAACGCGTCAGCCGGACGTCCTGCTTAAGTCGACGGCAGAGACAGGCATCCAGTATCCGATAAAGGAGATAATGACGCCTTATCGATCAAGGCCTGCAGACCGTGTTCGCAAATGCGGTTTCAACACGAGATCTTCGTAACAACGGAAGCAACAAAGGCAAGATTGTTGTCGTAATAAACGAACATCGAGAGTGGGCTGTTTTATGCAAGTTCATCGGTTGCGTTGGCAAACGTATCGGCTAGAGCGTGGATGAGCGCTCCCGCAGGAGCTTCATCGGAATCGCCTGGCGACGTCATTGACAGGGTCCGGGGCCCTATCCGTCGAGACGCCAGAACGCCAGCGAGAGCAGCAAACACCTTGGCTGCGGCCTGCAACTGCCGATGAGCACGGCATCGGATTCGAAGACTGGCGGACCAGATTCCCGCGATTGACAGCAGTGTCTTCACGGCGGAAATTAACGGCTGGATACGATTATGGATGCGGATGCACCAGACTAGACCTGTCAGTGCGCCTAATATGAGCGCAATCAGCATGGCTACAGGTACAGATACTGAACGACAATGATTGCAATACCGCCAATCATAAGACAGGATTTGGGAAGAAGCCATAGTGACGGAAGGTTGGTGGGAATCGTGGTGGCAAGTGCTGGCGACATGGAGACCAGTTTCGACGACACTGGTGCCATGGAATTCAGCCGACCCGCATGGCCTGTGGCACCCGCAAGGTCTCAAACGGCGTTATCTGGCACGAACGGGATAAACCGCAACTTTGAAATGGCCTTACTGAAGGGCGCAGCAGATGGCAGTAATGACGTCGCCGTGTGGTGTGCCAGAACAGGTGGTGAGGCCATGGAGCGCTTAAGCAATCCGCCAACCGCTTTGACAACTTCGGTATAGCTACCGGCATCGACGGTGCGCGATACGACGTGTGCAACGACGGCCACGAGCAGGAACACAGGGGCGCGCGCCATTTCCCGATAATTTGTATGGAGTGCAATCGGACTGCGCTGTTTGGCCTGTCTGTCTGAAGGACAATCTCGCCAACGTGACAATCATGTGAAGCGGAACGTTTATCGTATTGGTAGAACTATAGCGTTCCCTGTCCGGGTCACCGTTTGCCGAATGCATGGTAAGTATTGGACAGGAACATCTCCTTGAACGAGAAGAGCAGTTGGTCAACCCGATCTCGGTGCGTAGAACCCCAGGTCGGCGGGGACGTCATGTCCAGCCGATAGTCGCACGAGTGCGGAAATATAGACCTCGTCCCCAAGCCTTCCGGGACCATGCAGTTGACTCTAACCTTATGATTCGGGAGCACCTTCTGTCCGGTCAGCGCGAGCACGAAGAGCACGCATTGCTTCTCGGTGAACTTGGATATCACGGCTTCGAGCAGAGCCTTGTACTGGCCGAGGCGGTTATCCAGGGCCACCCGAAACACACCGGAATCGTCGCGTTCCCCGTATTGCAACAGCCTGATAATATCACTGTTGCTGTACTTCATCAGACCGAACATGTCCTTGTACACCAGGCCGGTTTCGGGATCAAACCACGAACGTCTGTAAGGGTACCTGCGGAGCCCCATCTGGCTGTTGTATCCATCGCGCACCCGTTGCATTGCCCAGCTTCGCACCAACCGCTTTGACAACACCTTCTCATACGCATCAAACGCGTCGATGTCGTCCACATTCGGGAGTATATCGTCCATATACAGCTCGGCGAGCTTCTGCCGGAACTCACCGACGGTCTTGAACGGATGTCCTGCAGAACGCTCGATTCGATCCCGCTCGCGTTGCAGGAACGTTCCCAGGCCGATGTCGTCGACTTCGTCCGTGCCGTCCACCACGGCTCGGAACAGGTCAAAGCGGATCTCAACAGGTAGGCGGAACGTGATGAGCTGAACGGGGATGGCAGCTAAACCGTTTGTCGACTTGCGGTAATAGTCCTTCCGCCGTAGGTGGTTCTGGCCCCGGACGAACGCCAGGAGCCGCCCGATTCGCATCATGGCCTTCTCCACATCAACGTCGCCAGGCCCTGCGTCCAACGCCGCTGGCGACGGGAACACGACTAGGTTCGTCTGGTCGCCCTGCACATGGCCGACAAGAAACGTGTTCTGCTTGAACACTTGTTCAGCAACGTCTGTGATGAACGAGGCCATGACGCCGCCCTGATCGTCAGCATCGGCCCCAACGATCGTGTACTTGACCGAGTTCGTGATGTTGCCCCGGTCGAGTTCCTCCAGGAACGCAAGGCAGTCTCCCGGGATACCGCTCCAGAAAATGTCACCGTCCTTCAGGGTCGTCGACCGCCTTCGAACAGCGGCCTCATCGATGAACGTCTTCGTGATATCGGCCTGCTCGGCGGCAGACAGCGGGGTAGGGCGCGACGGCATCGATGGCGTGCGCCGCCTCGTGAGCAGTACCGAACTTGCCTGCGAGCACGGCCGCTTTAGTAACCAGAACGAGCGGCATGTGTAAGAATTGGGTAGTAGTTACCAGAGAGGCCGCTGCGATTAGAGCAGTTGAGGCGGCGATGACCCGCAAAGGCATGGGAAGGCGCCGCTTATGAAGCGGTTCCGGCGGCGACGCTACGTCACGTCTCTGCCTTGCGGCGTGAACGAGACCGACAGTGCCAGCTGCTGCTCCTGCGGCTAACCCGACAGAAATGACGGATTGACTCGGTCCTGCGCCACGGCGGTTCACGGAAGATGCCTTCGACGACGAACTGGAAACCGACACAGATGCTGCGTCATCGACATACACTATGGTGGCGCACGAATGAGCAGACGGACATTGCACACGGGCGACAACGCTGAAGTGGCTGTACCCGGCAGCACGACTACGGCGACGAAGGCCGCAACGGCGGAAACAGTGATTATCGCAGTGGTGCCGACAAAGATCACCCAGGGGGACGTCCAGAATGGCCTGGTTCGCGCAACCCGAACCCCAGCCATGGCCTGGAACCAGCACTCGCAGGGATTGACAGTGGCCGGCAATGGACGACACCGCCCCGCCGGATTTGGAGAAATCCGTGTGCGCTGCCATAATTAGCGCGACGGGTGGTCTCCGGAACGACGAGACTTCGGTGTAGGTATAGGTGCTGCGATCCGCGCATTGTGATGCTCGTTGCACTGCCGCCGGACCGCACAACGCTGTCGCCGAGAAATAATCCGTACAACGCTACACGAATCAGCTCGCACGTTGCCCTGCTGTGCTGTGTGTGTGTGTGTGTTCGTGTGTGCCTGGGAGGCGGGTTGCCAAAAATCGTGCAGCGCAGGTGGAAAGGCGCCAGTTGGTATTTTCCGTCAGGCAGCGGCATCATGTGGGCAGAGGGCAGTGTCCTGGCCGGCGTGGCGCTCTTCATTGCGCTGCTCGCTGCACGGATACGCCGCCGCCGGACGCCGCTGCTGACGGATACCGCCGGCGGGGCTGTCGCGCTCGTCATTGCGCATCCCGATGACGAGAGCATGTTCTTCGTGCCGACGATCTCCCGAATTGTCCAGCATCGCCCTGTGCACTTACTGTGCCTATCGAACGGTATCGTGATTTACGTTAACAGTGCGATGAGCGCTGAACACGAGCGGCACGCACAGGAAATGCGGAAGGGCTCGGGCGAGAACGCGAAAAGGAACTCGACAAAGCAGCGAGGTTTCTGGGTTTCACGGCCCCCGTCACCATCGTCAACGATGACAACCTATGCGATGGCATGGATCAGGTTGTGCGCCTATGCCTGCTTGATTGCCCGGAGATCATCCTCACGTAGCGTTATCAGATCTGGTCGGAGTCTGATGTCGCCAAGCATGTTCTTTCGTTTCTGTCCGGCAAGAACGTCACCGACCTGATCACGTTCGATTCGTTCGGCGTTAGCGGCCATGCGAATCATATTGCCGTCAGCCATGGCGTTCGGCGACTGTCGTCCCCGTCCATGCGCGTCTGGACTCTGGCTTCGTTGCCCCTCTGGCGGAAGTACATTGGCCCGATTAACATTGTCATTGAGTTCTTCAGGGTGGCCTCGGATTCATCAGGTACCGTAGGGTCTGTTTCTTCATGCTGTGTAATGGCGTGCTAATCTCGGCGCCATGTAGCATGTTTCATAACAAATGACCCTCTTCTATCGTTTTCTGCGATGCAATTGCATGCGTCGCAACTTGTCTGGTATCGGTACCTGTTCGTCATCTTCTCGTCCTATACGTTCAGCAACAGAGTCGACCTGGTCGAACCTGATCGTTACCGATGACGCTACAGGTACTCATAAAGTCTCGTACGTTGAGCGACAGAGTGTTATTAGGTGCTATTCGGAGAATCGTCATTGGGTGACCTGGCTGTTCGAGGCCGTCATCGTGCGAGTGGTTTGCAGCGACGTTGCCGCTGAGAGTGCCTGCTGGGCACTCCTCCGGACTGCATCCATGGCCTTGAGCAGGCCGTTGCACTGCGGTGCGGCTCTTCTCAGCGCCTGCGCCAGCTGCTGGCACTGTGGCCCTGTACCGCCGCAAGTCAGTGCCTCTGCTCTCGATTGCCAGTGACTTCGCTGTCCCATGCCTTTTACCTGCATCGTCTGTGCAAGTTCGGGCCATAGGGTGACTGGCGCCCCTTGACAGATCGACAGCAGCAACCAGTCGAAATGGACCAGCTCGAGGATGCTGCCCAGTTGCTGACAGTGGTATGCTGCGCCCCTGGTGCTGGGCAGAGACGTGTGTCCGTCATCGAGCCCGTGGATCTTCCTTAGCGTGTCATTTTCCTGCTGCAACTGTTCCAGTTGTTGTGACATCTGCAACAACCGGTCCTTGTCCTTCTTGCGTTGCTTCCTCGAGTTGCGCTTGTTCAGCTCTTTACGTCGCGCACGTGAGTCCTCCACCTCAGCTGCCCAATACGCTCTAGTCAGAACGCTGTCGTTTAACAGGCGAGCGTTAACAGCAACAACCTGGAGTGCGCTGTGAAACAGAGGTCTGTACGGGTGACCCTGGCACGTTCGGGCTCGGCTTCGTGCTGGTCTCGTCATCATCGTCAGCATCGGTGACGAACTTCCGGTACTTGCTCGGTGGCGACTTGGGGGGAATGATGTTGACGTCGCGCTCGACCCGTCTCCTAACGAGAGGCCTAATGGGTGCGACCTGGACAGGTGGGGACCTGGATGTGGCGCTAGTATTGATCAGTCCTGGAGCCAGTCTGGGCGCCCTTATGCCGGAACAGACACGCCACTGGTAGTGGAGGACGGGGGGCGGGTCGTCGTTCATGACGATGTGGTGTGGATCGTCAACGTATCGTGGACGACGGCGCCACAGAGTCCGGTCGACGTGTTGTACGGCTGATCCGGAACAGGTTGAGCTCAAATATGTCAATCCGGGGTGCAGGTAGTACGTGCCCGTCGCGCACGTGTACAGATCGATCCAGGGCATTGTGCACGTGACAGCCGGCTGGACGATCCGTCCGGCGATCCCTGACACAAAAACGGCTGCAAAAGCCCAAAAGATGACACAGTGCGCCTGCCGGGAGTCGAACCCGGGCCAAGCGATTGGGAATCGCCCATTGTACCGTTCAACCACAGGCGCATACCATATACGGACGACGGTAGGGTCTGCTATTTGTGTTAAGTCAAGGCACAAGCGTCCTTCGGAGAACGTGATCGCTGAACGAGGCTTCTCGGGCACGTTGGCAATATTCAGCCACAGTCTACCAGGCGTCAGACACTGGGGCTCCCGTACACATTGCAATCGCGGGGAAGCCAATTAATGAAAATCGCGTGTCGAGTACGATGAATGGTCGTTCGTGAGGAGCCGAAAGGCAGCGACCGAGATCTCTTCGTAGTTCCAGGAACATCCTACCTTTGCGCCAGAGGAAACAACACTCCTTGGCCGAACGTTCGGGCGGAAATAGATCATCCGGTCAAAGTCGCTGTCACTACTGCCGCCGTCAATATCCGGCATTCTCGATCGCGTCTGCAACCGTGAGGCCTCGTATTTCATACCGAACTGTGCAGTCCAGCGAGTGTTCGGATAACATTGCGGTCAGCGGACTTCGACTTTGTGCGCGCAGCTGTCCGCTGAAGCTGTCGTCTATTGTGCCTTTTATAGATCGCGCCGAATGACCTGCCGACACGATGGCAATCGGCGGTCATTCCGAAGTGTTGAGACGCAGCTCACTGGGTATCACCGTGTCCTTTGAGTGGTCATCGACAGTTCATCCGATACTGTACGCTTGTCAGTATGGTCCGGACTTGTCCAGTCCTGCTCGCGGTCGTCGTGGCGCTCGCTGCATCGGGTTCTGTCGATGCGGGGATTGCTCAAACGGTCGGCAGTTTTCTGAGCCGCGCGCTATCTTCCCGACCCATTCTGTCCGACCAGCCGGTCACTCCAGCGACTTCACGTACGTATCCTCACTGTGACGACGTTCTCGATACACGACCACCGCCTAACTGTCGTATGACAGGCTTTGTAGTCGCTTTCGTCTTTGTTGAGGCTATGAAATCCCTATCGTCGTCGCCTTCAAAACTGAGAACCCTGTCAAACGCTGTTACTTCAGCGGCCCTTCATCGTGTTATTCTACGAAGCCTTCCAAAATCAGCCCTCATGATCGGCGGTAGGACGTATTGTTTCGTGTCTCGGTGCCCGAACGTTATTGATATGGTATCGATTTCAGGCGCTCTGACTGTCCACCACCTAACGAAGGTGGGACGTCAGTTCAGAGTTGGCATCGATGGAATGGTGCAACGTGATCGTACTCAATCGAAATTGGAGGTGACAAAGCGCGCCCTGAAACTGGCGCTCCTTCGCCCTGGTACTGTGGTCGGTTCTTCGGTCAGAGCGGGTGCATTTGTGTTCGCTTGGTCATATTTGTTTTCACGCGTGGCTCCTTCACGAATTCGGGGTACAGCCAGAATTGCGGGCGCTGCCTTCGGCGCCCTACCTTTGGTCACGCGTAAGGTATTCCCTGAGGCCCGGCGGCACCGCCGTTTTCTTTGGGGTAATATACCCATTCCAGTGGATGAAGTATTCCACCTGCCTGGCCAACCCATTTTGGATTTACCCATCCAAGTACTAGTATACTGGAATAATTACCGGCATGCATCTAATTAACGTGTCTGAGCAGGATTTCGAGGGGCATCGGCCCGAGGACGATGTCCATATATTCCGCGAAACTCATGCCCCTGAATGGTTCCGCGAGGGTTTCCCTGCATTCCCCGAGGCATCTTCCCCGAGGCGGCCGGGGACGGCAATGACCTTCGTCCGCACGACTACAACAACCGGGATTGCAGACGACAAAAGTGTCTACAACAGCACCTCGTAACGCGCATTTCGCCACCAAGGCTGACGTTGGCCCTGTCTAACATGTCTATAGATGTACCATTTGCCTGGAAACCTACTCGCAGAATGACACGATCGGTGTATTACCGGATTGCGGGCACCACTTCCATCATGGCTGCGTCGGTAAGTGGCTAGAAACTCGCAGCGACTGCCCCATCTGCCGGCGTAGTGTAATTCCCGCCCGAGACTCACAGTCCAGCCAGCACTGAAACCGCATATCGATCTTCGGGCATATTATATTGCCGCAATCTGGAACGTTTCAGGCAGAACCGTACACGGGGAGTGGTTAGTGTCGGCTTGAAAAGCATCTGGACCGGACGCTTGACGCCGTCCGGTCGGATATTGGCGCCCTGCCCTGTTGCAGCATGGTCACGTTTGCCTTCCCGTTGCCAGAGTGACGTAGCGATGCCGTTGTTGGTGGCGATGTGCTTATCGGAACTGATCATGGTCGTCACCCTGCGCGCGCCTGGCTGGCTGTTGTGCGCGGCACGTTTAAGTGCCCGGGATGACGAATGGAAATCACATGGCCAGCTGACCAGCGGCGTGTTGCGAGGGTGAAGGTTTCGTCCTTGTAGGACTGCCGTAGACCTCGGTTGATTCTCCAAACTCGGCATCGTCGCATGTGCCCTTGTGGTCGCCGATCTACCTGTGACGAAATATATAAAGGAGACCGGCGCTCGGCTTTCGCTGTGCTGCCCCGGTCAACAGTCCAGATTGACTGCTCAAGGTCGACTACCACTATCCTGGTAAAGGCTCCTACGTTATGCTTGCGCATCGGGTCCGTATATTGTACCGGAGACACCGCCTCCGCCGTTGTCTCCACTCCAGTGATTCATAATGGGAAGGCTAGCGACAGTGGCCGACCCATGAGTCACGACGACGTGACGCAACTGGTGCACAGTGGCGACCGTGCCACTGTGTGTGCGACGTCATGGGGACGTCGGCTTCCCCCACGTTAGATACACTGGGGACTTTCACTTTCCTAAGCGCTTCGAACTGCTTGAATCAGATTAAGAGTCCCACTCTCTGATGGCGACGATCCCAAGCATCCCAGCCGACCTGGCCCAAGCAGAGGCCGTGATCGCCCAGATAAGCGCTGCGCTGTCCGAGGCCCAGCGGCAGCAGGATCGGCTGGAGGCGGAGGTTGAACGTCTGCAAGCAGCGGCGGCCGGGAGCGGGACCGGCCAGCGCGAGAACGCGGCGCTCAAGGATCGTCTGGCGCGGCTGGAAGCTGCGCAGAAGGAAAGGCTGACGGGCCTGAAGGAGTCCGGCATCAAGATCTCCGTCCAGCTGAGGGCAAGGACAATTACCTGGTCTGGGCGTCGTCGATGACGACGATGCTCAAGAAGTCGGGCCTGCAAAAGGCCGTGGAGCCCGCGACGCGCGGGCACAACGAAGAGCCGGCGTCGGAGCAAGAGAGGCTCCACGCAATGTACGCTATCAAGAAGAACGTGCATGAAGACGAACTTCCCTTGATACTCGACATACCCGACGACCGTCCGGACCTGGCGTGGAGCGCCATCCAGACGGAGTATTCCGGCCAAACGGGCACGGACCTGGCGATGTTCGACATTCTTCTGTCAACAACAAAGCTTAAGGCGGGCGCCGACCTCACGGAGACCAAGGCGCACCTGACGGCGATGCGCGACCTGGGCATCAACCTGGCCCGGGCGGATCCGAATCGGACGAAGACTGAGTCGGACATGGCGACGAAGGTCCTTATCTCGCTGCCATACACCGAGTACAAGGACTTAGTCAACGCGATGCTGCGCGGTCCCATCGGAGAGCTGACGAAAGCAAGGTCCGCGCAGAAGTGCTCGCTCAGTACAAGCGGGGAGCGATAGAGCGCGGCGACGACGACAGCGGCTCCTCGGCGGCCATGACGACGACGGGGTTCTCCGGCAAGTGCTTCAACTGTGGAAAGGCTGGACACAGGGCGGCCGACTGCCGTAGCCGCAAGAAGACCGGCAACGCCGAGCGCGGCAAGGCCAGGAACGGCAAGCGGAAGGGGGGCAAAGAGGAAGGCGGTTCGGCGTCGATCGCGCTCCTGACGAGCCTGGCGGGCGTCGAGGACGCGCCGCGGAAGGGCATCCGCGACTTCATCGTCGACAACGCGGCGACGTGCGGCCACGTGTCCACCCACAAGGCGCACTTCGAGGAGCTGGACTTCATCGCCGACAAGGACCGGCCGACGATCGGCGGCATCGGCCCGCAGCGAATCAAGGTCCATGCCAGGGGCAACGTCCGCCTCAAGCTGGCTAACGGCAAGTCGATCACGCTGACAAACGTCGCGCACGCGCCAGATGCATCCGCGAACATCTTCGCGGTGCGTTCGGCACTCCTGCAGCTCGGCAAGGACGGCAAGACGGGCGCGGAGCACCATGAGCAGACGCGCTCAGCCCGGCTCCTGGACGGGGCCGGAAGGACGATCGTGACCAGTACGGTCCGCAAGGGCCTGTACTACCTGGATCTGCACAAGGTCCAGGATTTCGAGTAGCGGGGGTGGCGCTGGCCGCCCCGATCACGATCATCCAAACCAGCCAGAAAACAAGAGCCCGAGCAAGGAGGAGCCGGCCGAGAAGAAGGAAACGCGCAAGCCCGCGGACGTAAAGCGCGACAGAACGATATCATTGGCGGAGGCGCACGCGAGGTGCGGCCACCTGTCCACGATCACGATCAGAAAGGCAGTCAAGAACGGGGCAATCACCGGTCTCAACATCGACGAGGCCGACCTGGCGAGCGACGAGGTGCCCAGGTGCAAGGTGTGCATCGAGGCCAACCTCAACCGAACGGCGATCCCGCGGAGACGGACACGGACGGTGCTCTCGAAGCTGCAGATCGTCGGGGCGGACCTGCAGACGTTCGACACCAGGTCGCATGACGGAAAGACGTACATGGCGTGCTACGTTGACCACGCGACTGGTGTCGGTGCCACGGTCAACCTGGCAAATAAGGGTGACCAGGAGCAAGTCGTCATGGACGTGCTGACCCGGCTCGAGGTCATGGGCGGCACACGCGTCGACACGTTCCGCGCCGACCAGGGCGGCGAGTTCACCTCGACGCGCCTGGCGAAGCTGCTGCGCGAGCGGGGAATCGCACAGGAGTTCAGCGACACGGACCGCCCGCACCAGAACGGTCTCGCGGAGACGTTCGGTGGCAAGATTGTCAAGATGATGCGCGCAGCTCGTGTCCAGTCAGGCGTCCCGCGCAAGTACTGGACCGAGAACGGGCGGCATCAGACGTGGGTAGCCAACCGCGTGCCGCTCCAACGACACGGCCACCGGACGACGCCAATCGAGGAACTGACGGGGGAACAAGCAGACCTGTCGAGGGCGATGCCATTCGGTTGCGAGGCGTGGGTCAGGATCCGGCGGCAAAAGAAGTGCAAGCTGGACGCCAGGGCCGAGCGCGCGGTCCACATGGGGGTGTGCATCGACAAGAAGGCGTACCGGCTGCTGCTGTGGCACAGCCGCAAGATGATCGAGTCTTCGGACGTGGTCTTCTTCCCCAACGAATTCCCGTTCAAGGGATGACAGCGGCCCCGCGGAGAGGAGACCCGCAAGCGCCAAGAGACGGCGCAAGCCCAGCTGCAAGGAGGCGGCGATGGCGGTCAAGACGATCGTCATGGGCAAGAAGACGACGGCGGTCGGGACGATCGCGTCGCACGACAAGACGACGGCGATCGAGAAGGTCGCGTCGGTCAACAACAGGGCGGCGGCCAGGATGGCCGCGCCATTCAGCGAGGCGGCGGCGGGGACGACCGTGCCAGGGAACTCGCAGGTGCCGGTGAAGACGGCATGACGGACGCGATGAGCAAGCAGCTCAGGGCGGCGGGGATCGAGGACCTGCTGCTCAAGGCGTCCCTGAACCGAGGCGGTCGACGCGCATCAGAGGAGCGCCCGCTCGGTTTGCCGACGTGGACTACGACGGCGAAGCGCGGCGCCAGAGGGCGGCCAGCGCCAGGGCGGCAGCAGGGGCTGCCGACAACGTCGACCAGGCGGCAGCAGCAGATGCTGTCGACCACGACAACGAGGCCAACGACGACCCGGACAACGAGGACCAGGTCAACCAGGACGAGGCGCTCGAGAACGAGGACAGCTACCTGGAGGAGGAGGACGCTGGCAACGCGTTCCTCACTGAGTACGAGGCCGAGAACGGGCCTGACCGGGACAAGTACCTGGCGGCGCAGGTCGAGGAGATGCAGTCGCTGAAGGAAGCGGGCACGTATGAGATCGTGGACCGCCCGACCGACGCTCAAGTGCTGCCAACAATGTTCGTGCACACGACGAAGCGCGCGACGAGGACGGGGAGATCACGCGCCACAAGGCCCGCTTCTGCGTCAAGGGATGCTGCGACAAGTTCAAGGGCCAGAAGGAGACGTACTCGCCGACGCTCCGGTATGCGACGTTGCGCATCATGGTGGCGCTGGCGGCCATGCTGGGCGTGGTCATCCACCAGCTGGACGTTAAGACGGCGTTCCTGAATGGAGACCTGCCGTACCCGATCTACTGTGAACAGCCGAAGAACTTCGTGGTCGGAGGACGCGGCAAGGTGATGAAGCTCCTGAAGGCGCTGTACGGCCTGGTCGAGGCGCCGAAGCTCTGGTACGATAAGCTCGTATCAGTTCTGTTCGAAATCGGCTTCACAAGGGTGACCGGCGACCCGTGCCTGTTCGTTATGTTCACGACGAAGGACGGCCGCAGACAGATCACGATCCTCGGGGTGTTCGTGGACGACTTTATGATGTTTGGCACGGATCCCGACGTCATCGAGTACGTCAAGGCAGCGTTGGGCAAGAAGTTCAAGATGAAGGACCTCGGCATCGCGAGATGGATCCTGGGGATGCGCATCAAGCAGGAGGCAACGCGCATCACGATCGACCAACAGCAGTACGCCAAGGAGGTGGTCGCGCGGTTCCAGACCGACATCGACGAGGCAGCCGCCGGGCGCCGCTTGCGCGCGCCGGCCACGGCTCTGCCTGTCGGGCAGATTATGCCCCGGCGAACCGACGGTGTTCCGCACCAGCATGAGCGGTACCGCGAGGGCGTTGGTTGCCTGGCGCATCTGTCGATCGGCACGATGCCGACAATCACGCACGCGGTGTCGCAGCTGTCGCGTCACCTGAACAACCCGGGTCGGGAGCATTTCGAGGCGATGCTCCACGTGCTGCGATATGTCCAGAACAACACGGATGTCGGCATCATCTACGCGAAGAGCAAGACACCGGCGACTGAATTCGACCCGATGGCACTGAACAAAGACAACGTGAAGGAGTCGGAGCCCCGGGCGGCGGTCGACTCGGACTTTGCGATGGACCCGGACACATCCAAGTCGGTCACGGGATTCATCGTCACGCTGATGGACGCAGCTGTGAGCTGGCGATCGAAGCAGCAAAGCCTGGTGGCGACCTCCTCAGCGCACGCGGAGTACGTGGCGGCCAGCGAGCTGGCGCGTGAAGTAGTGTGGGTCCGGATGCTCCTCACCGACATCGGGTTCACTCTGACGGACCCGTCGATTGTGCTGGAGGACAACACGGCTGCCGAGCAGATGGTGAAGACGCTCGGGGTCACGGACCGGAACAAGCACATTCGGGTGAAATGGCACTATGTGCGAGAGTGCGTCCAGGAGGGACTGCTCCGGTTCGAGCGCGTGGCGTCAAAGAACAATCCGGCGGACGCGCTCACCAAGCCGACCACTCGTGAACCTGTGGAGGTCATGAAGAGGGCGGCCGGGATGGGTCGGGTGGACCTGTCGCTGGCGCCTTAGGGCGGCTGATTCATAATGGGAAGGCTAGCGACAGTGGCCGACCCATGAGTCACGACGACGTGACGCAACTGGTGCACAGTGGCGACCGTGCCACTGTGTGTGCGACGTCATGGGGACGTCGGCTTCCCCCACGTTAGATACACTGGGGACTTTCACTTTCCTAAGCGCTTCGAACTGCTTGAATCATCCAGCACGTGACATACTAACCTGGTATATCGTCGTCCTTGCCATCGCCCATGGACTCGGCGGCTGACGATCATGTCCCTGCCCATGGTTTCGATGCCAGCAGCGAAATCGCTGTACTACTGGGGCGGAAACGGGAGCCCGAGGCCCACAGGCAGCCGATCGCCCACCTTTTGGATACGACGGGATACAGCTGTGTGGACACGTGCTGGCACACGACACACCGTTGGATACAGATGTGGGCGCTGCTGGTGAATTCCTGCGATAACGGGGTTTCGACAAGGGCGACGTTAGCGCGCATAGCCTGGTTGACCGGAAATAACGGGCGATAACTTGACACCCGTCGCCTGTCTGTTCCCGGTCACGTATCTGGGTAGACGAGAGCGAGAATCTCGCACATGTGACCGCGATGCGTCGGGTGCACGCACCCGTGGCCAAGCGTTCGTCTTGTGCAAGTTCCACCGCCTTTCCGATCGCAGGGTAAGATTCGATGACACCGACATGATGGTGCGCATACCTTCGACAGTAGAACGCAGCAAACGATGGGCCGTCGGCGAGCTCGAACAACTCTCGTTGTGATCCATTGTTTGATGGTTTCCGGTGCTGGACGGCGGTGCCAACGCTGCGTACGGCTTGTACCGTTTGTGTAGAGACCACGGAATGGATCACAACGCGACGATGGCAACCGTCCACGAGGCGGTCAAGAGGCAGTTCGACAACATGGGGCCGCAGACCGTGGACGACCGTCTTCGCGCCCTGTCCAACCGATTAATTCGCCACAGGCTGCGACAACAACTCGCGCCGAGTGCCACCGTCGCCCCCATTGATGTCGACGCTCTGTTCGAGCAACGAGACCTCCAGTAGTACAGATCACAACGGGCGCACCCCAAAACAAGGCGAAACGTCGGTCGCAACGTCTACGTACTCTATCACCTTGAGCTTGTCCTCAGTCGTGGCCCGATGCCGAAACCTTGTATCACCGGAAGCCATCAGACAATGGGTCGCAACGAGAGTTGATCTTCGATCGTGCGTCGACGGAGCAAGCCCGTACGCAGATGGTCGCACTCGGCACTACGTTGGCAAAATTGCAATTGTCTCCTCTTTTTTTAGATTCAGCGCTAGCAGTTGACGTGAGCGAGCCATGCCCGGGGCACAATATTGCTGCGCGGCCGGCCTGAGGCGAAACTGCGCGACAGCGCAGCGGCAGAGGGTGCCGCCGGCAGTCTCTTTGTGCGAGAATACGCGTGTTATCGGGTTGCTGGAGCACGACCGCTGGAATGCCTCACAAACGCATGTCCTTATGTGCCGTCGTCGTCGTCGTGGCCCTCGCTACTGCAGGTTCGGCCACCGACCGTATCGGCGTGGTGGCCGGTCGTTTGCTCCTGGGCGCCTCAACGTCCCGGACCATTCTGACTGGCCCGCCGCTGTCCTCCGCGGCTGCGAGTAATTTGCATCCGGCATCCGCCCACAAGACGCGCCCATCTCATGTGCCCACTTGCAGGTCTGGTCAGCGCATTCGCCTTTGCCGACGTGCTGCCATCCGCTTCAACAGAAATGCCAAGACGGTTCGCCGTGCCAACCAGCGCTGTCTGGGCTGCCTGCCATTATGCCGTTCTGCGATTCCTTCCCAGAACCGCGATTCACGTCGGTGGTATGAAACCTGGGATCCGACCGTTTGTACATGTGATGCTAACGTGGTTCTCGTGGAGCCGCTCTGGCGGTCCTCGACAGGATTAATCGATGCCGTTTCTACGAAGTAGGGGACGATGGAGAGGAGTCCAGGTATAACCCCACCCGGTCCCCTGTTGTGCTGGCGAAGCGACTTCTGCGAAGGATGGCTCTCCAGGCTGGTGATATGCTATCCGTTACACTGATGTCAGCTTCAATGGCATACGCTGGGTCGGTTGGGCTGCCGTGGCTAGTTCCCCAAGTGCTACAGCGGCCGGCCAGCGTTGCGGGTGCTATCATGGGCGCTGCTCTTCCTACGATGATATTGGAGAACCGTGCTTGGCGTACGGTGGCCGTCGACGATGCCGGGGAGGATCCTGACGCTCTACCATCCGATATGACCGCGGAAGACCAACTTCATCATTCTATTCGCCCTATCTTGATAGATGCTTACCAGGTCCAGTTGCTAGGACGCGCCTCAGTATGTCGACATCTGGTCATGTCTGTGTTTACCAGATCCTCAGCAGCCCGTCTCGCACCAACCTAACGGGACGTGTACCCCGGATGCAAATTGAGCTCTTGAATGAGCTGATCGACTCGTCCAACAGCTCTTATTCGGTAAGACCTCCATCGCACGGTATGCGATAAATGCCCCCGGGTTTACTCATTGCACTTTCAAGCTGAACGTACGCGCCTGTCAAGTTTTCAAAATGCATTTCCTACAGGTACTGATGTCACGTACCTCGGGTTCGCCAATTACGAACGTCATCCCGTCGAACACAGATGACAAATGTTTCACTGTTGGATATGCCGAACAACAGGTTCCTGTCTGCTATGTCCCTTCTGTCAGAGGTACCCGCTATCGTCGTGAGTGCTGATCCTGCGGTCGCAGCTGGGATTAACGTACGTCGCAATGGAATTAGGCGCAACTGGCACAGCTGCTCGATGCTGTCAGAGCCATGATGCCCCCGGCAGCGGCTTCTTTGCAGATGTCAATCGGAGTTCCAACTGACCAGAACCTCTACGATGCCACGGCGTAAATGTCCATTTCCAGTCTCACGCTGGTGGTCATCGTCGTCTCTAACGTGCCACTACCTATATTGTAGGTGCACGATTTGCCTGGAGCCGTACCTGCACAACGAGACGGTCGGTGTATTCCCCTGCAGGCACCATTTCCATGATAAGTGCATCGTTTGCTGGTTATATTGGGACAGCACCTGCCCGATTTGCCGGCGCTCGTATCCCTGAGCGCTACCTGAACTACCGGTGCAACAATGAATCCCTTCGGGTCGACGTCGAACCTTTTCTCTGAAACTCAGTGCTTGCTAGAACGTAGTAGAGGAGGTGCGTTGGTATTCAGCCTAGCACGCCCCGTGGTCGATGTCCATTTGAACAATCCCGCCACAACGCGTACACCGAAGACCTATGTACGTAGACGCGATCTGGTCGTCTGCCCCATTGCAACCTACCTGGTACTCTGTTAGGTGGGCGTATCGACATCCAGTATGCGCGTACTGGTCTGTGCAAGTCTAACACGGTATGGACAACGGCGATATGTTCGGCAGGTACGTGCTCGTGGTATACGGATACTGTACTTCCAATGGCCTGACCATCGACGAGTACGGGTGACTGTGTGCGAATATGTGTATGGAGCTGAGCATCGTCAAATCGAGCGAGTCTGATTGATCTGAACTGCTACTGGGCTTGTGGCGTTCGCCTGTCAATCGCAGCGGACTACGGTATTCGACAGCAGCGCCGTTGCACGTGCCACCGCAGAGCCTGCCGACGTCGCATGGGTCACCTGGCCTGCCTGCGTGATCGGGTAGTCGACCTCGGGGTCCCAGTCGTCCACCAGCACCAGCCAGGTGACGATCGTCGCTATCACGAGCAAAGACGCAGCAACGGTAACGACTAGCTTTGTCGTGGTGATCCTGTGCATCGTGCAGTACCATGTACTCGTGGCACGATACGCGATAGGCGTCGACGAGATGGCGTCGGAATACGAAATGGCCATGGATTAATCCAGCAAGAGAGGTGTTCACGTGTCGAGCCCCGCGTCAGGTCACTGGACGTGGCAGAGCGGCGCGCGTTTGACGCAGGTTCTCGAGGGCTCCCGAACAGGGAGAGTCCATGGTGCTGTTCACGACGTTGTGGGAGTGGTGAACCAGCTTCAGGGCACGCCCGCTGTCTGTGACGCGCCCGCGTTCGCGCCCCACCTGACGCCTGACCGATCAGCGCCCGTTCGGCACCGGTCATGGATTCCTCAACGGAGGCCGATGGCGATCCCGGGTCCAGCGTCCTGGCGGGCGACGACAACCACGACGGCGAAGGTTCGCGCGCGCCTGACTGACCCTGGGGCACCCCGCCTCCAGCCACCCATTGATCGTCTGGTTCGTCCAGAAACGGCATTGCTGGAGAGGAGGTTGCACCAGGAGCCGTGCCGAGCGCAGTCGGTGGACGACAGCGAGAGCAACCGCCTGGCCGACCGACAGCATGGCAAGTCCAAGTCCATGTCGTCCGACAGCGCCGCCCACGTCAGCGTGCGTCTCACGAATCCGCCCATCTGCGCCGCCCGTGTGTGCTGAGGCGTGGCGTGTCCAATGCACAGAGGGACAGCTCCAAGAGCGATGTGGAGGGGCCGCTGATGGCGGTGTCGTCGGCGGCGGCCACCCCGTTCGCCGCTCGGCGACTACGTAACTTCAGCAGCGACCTGAAGCTCTTCGACATCCCGACCACGACGCATGGATCCGTCGATGACGTGTCGACGTCGGCGCCGACGCCGACACCGGCCCCGAAGACAGCCAAGACGCAGGTCTGTGTGGGCGTCCCGTCTTCGGCGCGTGCACACGGCGCCGACACGTGTGCGTGTGCAGAACGCGACGACGGAGCTGTCGAAGAAGGAGATCCAGCTGAGGAAGCGGCGGTTCAGGAGGAGCTCGCAGATCCAGCGGCGCGACTCCCTGGACCTGCTGGATGCCGAGGTGGACTTCCTGCCGGGGGTGACGCCCACCGAGGATCACCCGCTGAAGAACGGTACGGGGAGGGCGCGCCGACCCGCCGCCTCTGCTCAGGACCGTGTGACGTCTTGATTGGGCAGACTGGGTCATCGCGCCCGACTCCCCGTTCGTGACGTACTGGCTGTCGATCATCTACATGATCACCGTGTACGACCTGATCGTGATCCCGTTTCGGATCTCGTTCGGGTTCCTGGACAACCAGATCGGGTTCTGGTTCGTGTTCGACCTGTTCACCGACGTGTTCCTGTGGGCGGACATCTACCTGAACCATCACATCGGGTTCTTCAGCAAGGGGCGCAAGATCCTCAACCTGCACAGCATCGGGGCCCGGTACCGCGGCACCTGGGCCCTGCCCGACCTCTGCGCGTCGCTGCCGCTCGACCTGATCCAGATCGCGTACGGGCGGATCCTGCCGGCGATCCGCGTCCCCCGCCTGCTGCGCGGCGTCCACATCCTGGCGCTGATCGACTCCATCGAGAAGCAGCCCGGCGTCAACATCGCCTTCATCCGCGTCGTCAAGCTCGCCATGTTCACCATGTTCCTGAACCATTACGCGGCCTGCACCTGGTTCGCCCTCGGTACGCCTGCGCGCGTCGACCCGCCATCGACAGATGCCTAACGTTGTTTGGCAAGGTCGGGGATTGCAGGCGTTCGGCGACTGGCCCGTCTCGGCCGGCATCATGTCGCTGCCGACGATCTCGCAGTACATCCGGTCGTTGTACTGGGCGATGACGAACATGACGGGCCGTGGCGTCGAGTACCCGCCGCCCACGAACGACTACGTCGCGCTCTTCGTCGTGCTCTACCTGATCGCCTGCGTCCTGTTCTACATCTACGTCATATCGACGACGCTGTCGCTGGTGGAGACCGCCAACTCGGTCGAGGCGTCCTTCCAGACGCAGGTGGCGTACATCAGCGCGTTCCTCAGCGACCAGGGCTTGCCGAAGCATCTGCAGGTCGCCCTGCAGGAGTACTTCTCCTACCTGTGGCAGATGCATCGCGGCCACGACGCCAAGGCGGTCATGCAGCTGCTGCCGCCGTCCATCGCGCTCGACGTGCAGACGTTCCTCTGCAAGAGCATCGTTGTCCGGTGCCACATGTTCCAGCAGATCGACCCGTCCGCCCTCAGCGCCGTCATCAGCATGCTGACGCCCCGCGTCTGTGCCCCGGGCGAATTCATCATCCACTACGGTACGTGTTCGTTGCGGCGAACGCGTTGCCCGCCGCCTCCTTGCCGTCCCAACACGGCCCGCAGGCCTCAGCCATGCGTCCATGTTCTTCATCCAGCAAGGGGAGCTGGAGGTGCTCGGCGTGCCACCTGGAAAGGTGGGTGCCAGGCCAGGCGCTGCCCGCCACCGCCAGTGACTGACGTCGCGCGTGATGACCACAACAGGAGGACCAGGCCGATTTCGTGGTACGTGCGACCCGGGGTGCTGGGCGTATACGACGTTCACTCTCTCTCTGCACAGACGCTGAGCTTCCTGGTCGCCGGCGACGCCTTTGGCGAGCTGCAGCTGCTGCTGGACGTGCCATCGTCGACGTCGATCCGCGCCGTCACGTTCTGCCAGCTGTTCGAGTTCACGCACGACAACTTCAGGACGCTGCAGGAGGTCTACCCCAACGAGGCGGACGTCTGTTCGTGGCCCGTGAGCGGCGGCCCGCTTGCATCAGGAGCTGACACGCCTGTGTGTGCAGTGATTCGCGCCGCCCGGCACCTGCTCAGCATGCGCGACGAGGCGGACGCCCTGCCCAGCGAGCGGAACAAGGCGACGGTACACAGCGCGCGGGTCGGGTGTCGCCAACCGCTGGTCGACCTCTCCGACGCTGAACGCGTCGTCTGACGGCAGGCGGGCCCGGACGAGACGGCGAAGGCGACGGCGGGCGGCGACTACGACCACAACAACAACAACAACGTGGACAGCATGCTGAGGGACGACGTCGCCGACCTGATGGAGAAGGGCATGACGACGGCGCCGCGTCGCGGGTCGGACATGACGACGTCGGATCCGGCGCGCAGCCGTCGTAGCAGCGCGGGGTCCATCTCGAAGGAATCGGGGCGCGAGCTCGTCGGTAAGGCGCTGGGCGCGCCGGTCGGCCGGTGCGACTGACACACCGAAACAGCCCCAATGTACCCGGCGTTCCTGAAGCGGTACTGGCACTACGTGGTCGTCGTCGCGACCATCTACAACGTCGCCGTCGTCCCCGTTCGCATTGCGTTCCTCGACGCGGCCACGTCGCCGAACGCCTGGCCGTTCCTGGCCGTCGACGTCGTCGTCGACCTCGTCTTCCTCGTCGACATCGCCCTGCGCCTGCGCTTCCCGAAAGAGTTCCCAGGTGCGGGCGGCAGGCGTTCAGCAAACGGGACGACGCGCCTGATGATCGCGCAGGATCGAACGACCTCGGCGACGACGAGACCGAGAGCATCCGGGAGGTGATACGCTCGTCGTACTTCCAGAAGCAGGTCGTCATCCTGATCGTGGCGTCGTTCCCGCTCGACTGGATGACGGTCGGCGTCATCGTCAATGGGCGTAACGAACGCGCCGCTTGTTGCCCACACGATACGCCCGGGCGGGCCTTACTGACCGTTGCCATCAGACGCGCTGAACGTCTGGCTGCGCGCCCTGCGGTTCATCCGGCTGGCGGCGGTCAGCACGATCCTGTTCACGAACCCGATGAACCGCCGGTCGAGCACGCTGCTGATGTTCACGCGGACCGTCTTCCACTACGTGATCGTGGCGCACGTCCTCGTCATGGTCAACGCGCTGGGGTACGGCGACGACCAGGGCAGCGGGTACCTCGCGTACGCCACCGTCACCGTCAACGCCCTGACCGGCCTCGGGCGCTCCACACGGATGCCCACCACCGACGTCGAGCTCGTATCGTTATCGCGTGCCGCGCCCCCCGAGCAACGCCCGTCTCGCTGACCCGTGCGTTTGTGTTGCGTCCACCAGATCGTGGCCATGGCGACGCACCTGACCGGGGTCGCCTTCCTCGCCGTCTGCATCGGGTCGCTGGCGTCCTACATCACACAGCGGAACGCGCTCGAGGGCAGCTTCTCGCGGGACATGCTCGCCACCCAGCAGTACCTCGAGTTCCGCAACATCCCGCCAGGCATTCGCGATCGGGCCCGCACCTACTTCGAGAGCATGTGGTCGACCATGGGCGGCATCATGCCGTCCAAGGCGCTGGCGTCGCTGCCGTCGTCGCTGCGCACGCGGATCACGATCGAGCTGTGCCGGAACGTCATCAAGAACATGCCCATCTTCCAGGGCGTGTCCGAGCGGTTCATCTACGACCTGGTGCCCAGGACCGAGTACGAGGTGTACCCGGCCGGCGAGTACATTGTGCGGCGCGGCCAGATGCAGAACGGGAAGATGTACTTTGTGACGCGCGGCATCCTGTCCATCATCCTCGACGAGGCCATCTCGACGAAACCGTACAAGATGATCGGCACCGGGTCGTTCTTTGGCGAGTGCGCCCTGCTGACCGAGTCGCCCATCCGGCGCGCGTCCGTCCGCACCGAGACGCTCTGCCACGTGCTGTCGATCAGCAAGCAGCACCTGGTGAAGATGTTCAGCATGTACCCGGTGTTCGAGGAGCGCATGCGCCAGTTCGCCCAGCAGCGCGTCAAACGCCTGGAGAAGACGCAGCAGAACATGGAGCAGATCCTGGCGCAGATCACCGACCGGATCGAGCACACCAAGCTGGTCGCCAACCGCACCTACAACTTCATCATGTACGAGTCGTGCTTCGTCGGGTCCGAGCTCGTCGACTGGATCATCTCCAAGGGGTACTGCGACAACCGCGAGGACGCCGCCGCCATCGGGTCGGCCCTGTTCGAGAAGGGCGCCATCCGCCAGGTCGACGAGGTGGGCGCCCGGTGCCCGCCCGGGTTCCACGACGGCCTCTTCTTCTACCGCCTCGGGTCGTACGTCGACCGCCTGGCGTCCAGCGACATCGAGGTCGAGCAGGTCAGCGTCATCGAGAGGGAGGACATGGCCCTCATGAACGAGCTGGTGCACAACATCTCGGTCGACCGCAACTTCAAGATCGCCCAGAACCTGATCTCGG
The DNA here is from genome assembly GCA_039704465.1 of Plasmodiophora brassicae. Classification (NCBI taxonomy): domain Eukaryota; phylum Endomyxa; class Phytomyxea; order Plasmodiophorida; family Plasmodiophoridae; genus Plasmodiophora; species Plasmodiophora brassicae. The sequence continues at coordinate 1,534,267 of JASFAU010000004.1, forward strand.
CGCGGGCGCTGATCGAGGCGCTGCTGCCGACCGAGAACGTCGGCCCGGAGCCCAGCCAGGTCGCCAGGGCGCAGGCGCGGGGCGAGGCGCTCGCCCAGCGCCTCCTCGACTGCCACCTGATCCAGAACACGAGGCGGTTCGAGGTCTTCGAGAACAACGACACGGACGAGTACCGCATACGGTTCTTCGACAGCAACGACCCGAAGAATATCGGCCCATCGGCGCCCAGCCTGCTGATCAGCGGTCGAGCGCCCGCCTTCAGCGGCCACGTCGTCGTGCGAGGACGGCACACGTTCCTACCGTGTTTCATCGTCCTGATGACCGGGTTGCCCTCGTTCCTGTACGTGTTTCAGTCGAAGCGCGCCGACCACCCGGAGCGCATCTGGCAGGTCGTCGACAAGGCGTTCGTGGCGTCCAGGATCGAGGAGACGTCGACGCGGCAGAAGTTGTCGTGTGTTCACCTGAGAGTCGTCGAGGCCGCCGATGCCGTCGCCGGGCCGCCCGCTGTGGGTATCGACAAGCGCGCTGAGACGATGCTGGTGCTGTGTTTCGAACGGGGCGCCCTGTACGAGACGCTGGTCGCCGTCCTGAAAGGGCAGGGATACACCCAGCGCATCCGCGCCCTCACCGCAACAGTGTGGAACGCGGCGTCGTGATCATCATATATACAGACATTCCAGCCATAACAGACCGCATGTCGATTAGCGCTCCCGCACGATATGCGCCCGACACGACGCTATGTACCTTGACCCGAATCCGGCAAATCATTACCAGTATGGTGCTGACTGGCAGGGATTGGGTTCTGGTTCTGCTTGCCGCCGCGCCGACTTGCCTCAACGTGTGCTTGACCTGGGATCTCCAGTCCCGAGTTCCAAGATTCCGTTGTTCGTTGATTGTGGGCGCCACCACTCCCAGTAGTGCCGTTCATCGATTCAGGAACAGCGGCCTGTTTGTTTCTTAAACACACGGTTACGGCTGGAGAATAACGTCATGCCAGGTACATGCTCAAGACGTCAGGGCGCCGCGTTATGTACGCCCAGTCTGACTGTGTGTCGGCTGGATCCCTATTGGCTGTTAGGACGGGATTGCCCCAGAGTCAGGCGTTCAGCGGCAGCGCTCCCTATATCTGATGCTGGCATCGGCGCTGTCATGGCCGGCCCAAGCTGACCTGCGACGGGTATCGGTCCACGAGGCACGTCTCCGGATCCACATATGCGTCCGCGAATATTGGAGCGTCAGCCCAAGACATCGAGGTCACCCCAGAACAAAGGGATGTGGAAGGACACTCCTGAACGCACCCGAATCGACGTCAGGCTCATGCGATCGATCTGTGGCCTGAAGCAGGCCCCGCGCGAATGGACGCCTTCCTGGTGAACAAATGTGGGTTCCAATTACGGGCCCAATCCTCAGCCTCATGACTGTGTACTTCAAGCGTAGACCTACCAGGCGACTCGCCGTTGTTGGTGGGGTCTACGTCGATGACATTCTTGTCGTTGGACACTCGGAACTCGTCAGGGAGACCTAATCAGACTTTTCGACAATATCCAAGATGCCAGACATGGCTGGGCAGCTCCAATCAGGCATTTTCGCCATTAACAGACGCCATCCCCGTTCAGTGTTTCTGTCACAAGAACGGTACACAAGAATTATCCTGGCCTGGAACACAAACGCGAGAATAACATATTTTGGTAAAGTAATGATATATTACCTGGCTACGTCTCTGAGACTCGTTACCGTTGCGATCGCGGCCCTGACGTCGCAAACGACCTTTCACCTTCTGCAGCGTGCTCATGGACGTCATCACCCGACGCCTCGTTGCTGGAACTACTCAACGTCGACATGGATGCAGGCGAAGGTGGAACTCTGCTGGCATTATCCTCATATCCCACTTCGAACCTGTCCGGGAGGGAGCGGAGACGCTCATCCACATCCTGGACATCTATGTTGCTGAACTGCTCCTTGATGGCTTGATTCACGTTGGACATGGCCGTGGCGTGGTTCATGCCCAGGTTGCGGAATGCACGATATAAGGCGTAGGCAATGGACGTCGTCAACGCCGTCCAGCGCGCCGCCGGCTTCTTGACAGGGCGCAGCGCGGACGTCAATATGAACATTGCGATCAGTCGGACACAGTCACAGACCACTTCCCCCAACTTTACGTTCGCCAACTGGTACCGTGTTTCAGTGAGAAGGGAGGCAGCAGTTTTATGTTCATATTGACGTCCGCGCTGCGCCCTGTCAAGAAGCCGGCGGCGCGCTGGACGGCGTTGACGATGTCCATTGCCTACGCCTTATATCGTGCATTCCGCAACCAGGGCGCCATGAACCACGCCGCGGCCATGTCCAACGTGAATCGAGCGATCAAGCAGCAATTCAACAACCTTGAGGTGCAGAGTGTGGATGAACGTCTCCGCTCTCTCTCGGACCGGTTCGCGGTGGGGTACGAAGAGAATGCTCGCATATTTCCACATTCGCCTGCATCCATGCCTGTCGACGCTGAGTCCAGCAACGAGGCGTCGAGTGATGACCATGGACACGCCGCAGCTGATCATTAATGAGATTCAAAGTGACGTAACCGGGTACATTATCATTAAAGTACGAGTAATGATATTACAACAGGACTATCCTTGATGCTCACTTTCGTCAGGAACGCGAGCCCAACGGGAGGCGCCTGCGTGACATGGCGCGAAACACAAATAAACTAAACTAAACTAATTAAACTAAAACGACTTCGACGCAAGACATCGATGTCGTACACCATCAACCAACGCCATATTTAAGGAGCTGTCAGGTACCTGCCGAGCATGTACCCTTTCATGACACCTCTTCCGTGCAATTTGATGCGGTGTGTCCACCAGCAGCGCTGCCGGCTGATCGACCGCAGACAGCCTGCGCATGGCGCCCGCTGCCTGTGACAGGATCGCTGTCGGTTTCATGGCAGGGGCCCTTGATGTGGCAATCGTTGGTGACGTGAGTGGCGCGGGCTAACAAGATACACGGTCACCAGGACAAAGATACAGGTCGGCGACGAGTTTCCGCCGAGGTTCGGGAACACTCGCATGCTGTATGGAACTCGAGCGGCAGCACCAAACCGCGCACGCCCGGCCCTGCAAGCTCTGCCGAACTCGTAACACCCAGCTGGGTTCCTCCTGCACGTACATACACGCTTCACTCTGATATCCCTTGTTACGTAGCCGATGTCGTCGTCGTTACCGAGCACCACCATCATCGTCGTCGTCACGCTGGTCGCCGGCGGTAACCCGACAAGCCCGCCAGTTCCTGGCCACCCGCCGACGTCCCGCTCCAGCACCTAATTACCAGCACGGTGACGGCCCGCTCGTAGCTCCTGCCTGGAAGCGTCTTTGTGCAGCGTATCAACGGTGTTCGTCCCGCCTGTCGGCCAGCGCGTCACGCGCCGAACCGGGATCAGCACGCGCCTCGACCAGCGCAACGTTGCACAGCTGGCCGATCGCCGCGGTCGTCATCCAATCGCCTACCGTCGAACACGAGCCGGCCGTGGCAGCTGTTTGAGACGCCACCGCGAGACGGGAACTGGCCGGCGAACCAGGCCGTGACGTGGCCGAGGATCGCGGCCGGTGCGCGGGCGCGGCTCGACACCTACCAATGATGATGCCACGTCGCTCAATTCGATCCACACAACCTTGTCAACATGTGTTTGTCATAGGACCAGAAAAATTCAGACAGCAACATTCTGTAGACCGAATTCATTTGCGCCTGTACTTGACAGGTTCGCCCTCAGAGTTTCACGATGTCTTCGTGCGCTTGTGCCGATTGCGTCCATTAATGGGCAGCCCGCTGTCCCTAAGGCGATTTCGCAAAGGACCTAACAAACGGCTGACGCTTGCAGAGCGTTCGTCGGCGTCGTCAGCGACGTTGCCTTCTTTTTCCAAAATGTCCTCGACAACGCGGTCTTCCGCGGCTTTGAAGAAGCGATAACAGCTGGCCTGCCACTCACTGAAACGGTCGCTGCTGGCAGGCTCCGGCGGTAACGACATTCCGGGCGGATGCGACTCAGTACTGTACTGTCGGACCCAGAACAGCGCATCGTAGAAGGTATGCAGGTCGGCCGATGGGAGATTCCCCCAATCCCATCGTCTGCTGTCGCCTAGGGAGCGCGTATATGCGATCGTTGCGGCCCAAGCGGACGACATTACACTGGGCAATCGTGGGGCAGGCTTGATTTCCGATGCACTGGGCCATGGAACAGTGTCGGCGATGTCATCCGACCATGTAACGCTCTTACGCTGCCGAGACGGAACCAGCCCCAGCATTTTCACCTTCCTCTGTAGAGCCCGAGCATGACGGCACACGGGTCGATAAACGCCCAGGCTGACGGCATTAGGATTGTCTCGCTTCTTTAGAATGGCGTTGACGGCGATGTCTTCCGCGGCTTGGAAGAAACGAAGACAGCTGGCCTGCCAGCCTCTCAAGTCGCCCGAGTTCGTAGGTTTGGGCGGCAGCTCCATGGCATCCGGGTTGAAGATGGTACTGGTGCGGTAAATACGCGCCCAGAAAATGGCAGCTTTAAAGTTGTCCAGTGGTGTTGCGTAGAGATGGCCCCGATGCCAAAACGATTTGTCTAGATCGCGAGTATGCGCTATCGTCGCAGCCCAGGCGGACGACATTGCAACAGGCAACGATGGGGCAGGCTTCACTTCCGATGCAGTGGGCCATGGGATGGCGTCGGCGAAACCGGCCCAGTCAATGGAAGCGGCGTCATCAGCCGCGACAGGAGAGACCAGAGCTTTCGGCTGTTGATGATTTGCGTGCGGAGACCTTCCGCTGCTCGACCTCGCGATACTTGTCGGGGAATGAGCCGCGGTACCCGTCCCGGTGCTTGGTGTGTCGATAGTCTGCCGGTGCTGACTCGCGACAGCAGAAGGGCTGCTGGACGCTGCCGAAGTAGAAAGCATCTGATGTGCGTCAGGCTCCAGATAGGTTTCGCGTATATGCCGTATGTCATCTGTTGCACAATCCACACGTCTACAGATCTCGTCGACGACTTGTTCGAGTCGGATGTTCCGGAAGCAGATATTCCCGTTGTCGAGAGCCAGCAACATCCCCAATTGTTCAACAGTAAACGGATGCTTGAACGATGTCATGAAACGCGACCGTCCATCCCCACAGATCCATATGGGCTCCCGCAGTGGAGATCCGATCCATGGACGAACCGCCGCTGGGATCTCACCTTTTGAAACGCTCTTTTCGATCGATTCGGCCTTCTTTGCGATGTCCATCAAATCCAGATTCACGAATGCAAACGCGAGGCTTGTGGGAATCGTCAGGTGTTGGTAATGGGGTGACTTCAGAGTGTCCGTATTGCGACATGATGCGACGACGTTATTCACATCATAGGTATATCCATCCGCCAGCGTCACCATGTTGTCCGTGATCACGCGCCTCGCCAATGGACACGCGAACCATGATGTCAACCCAAGAGCGGATAGCGCGGTGTTGGTACGGAGGGCCTCTCCCGGCGTCATCCTTGGCGGCATCTCCTCCGCCGATGGGTAGACGTGAAGATCAACGGCCAGCGCACAGCTTGTCACGCACGCGAACAGGAACACAACGAGGGCAGGCATCGCCGGTCACCAATTTGGAAGGTGGCTGGCGTTTGTCAAGTCCGGCAGGCAGCCACAGCGAGCGGCCAGAGACGTTCGCCCGTCAAACTCCGGAAGTCCGAAATGCGCGAGTGGGAAGACTTATTTATAGATTGAAGCATCGGCGTCAATGATAGGCGCATAGTCTGTGTCCGGCAAGGGGAAGACGACGTGTCTTCCTCATGACATTCGGCTTTAGCCGCCAGCGCTGAGGACCGCTCTGCCGCAAAATCGCACGACCTGAGCATTACCAATAATTGGTCGTCGAGGGCGTTGTGCAGATCCGGCACCCCATGGATAGGGTACCGGAAGGAATGTTGACCCTGTACTTCTGCTAATTGTATCCCCCGATCGTTTGGTCTAGGCTTCTGTGCAGTCGGTGGTTCTTCTCTGGCGAAGCAACCCAACTGAAATCGAATTAGAGCCGAGGGTGACACAGTCGTCCTAGGGTAGACCGCCACAATTAATGGTTGACGATACCGGGTTCACCTCGACCTTCTCCATATGATTGCACCGGTCGACATCTGGTGCATTCAGTTTTCAGGGCAACACGTTCCTTGCCGCATGCAGCGTCACCGTCATCGATCTGTCCACCCTGACTTGATTGCACGCTTAATTCACGTACGGATAGGGCTCAACGTCCTGAGCGGCGACCCACGTCGACGCGTTATGACCAGGTCGAGTCACGTCGCCTGAACATGAAAAGCGCACGAAGCACCAGCGCGATCAGGCGGTAGGTTGAGCAAGGTATATATCGATTTGAACCGTTGGGTAGGCTCGGAGCCCCAGGACAAAACGTCAGCGCCGTCAATTCCAGAAGCCAATGCCAATGGATATTCCATATTGTACGTCTGCATTGCCGAAGAATTCGCCGTTCGTCCAGTCTGGAATATTGGCCGGGGAAGGCTGCTCTTGTTGCGCGATCGTCCGATGCCGTTCATGCTCGGGTTGAATCACTGTAAATATTCGATTCGACCGAAAAGCGATCGGATTGATCGCAGGGCGGATCTCCCGGATATCGACCATGCAGAATGGGAGCGATCCGTCGACGCAACAAAGCCAGGTCACAGGCGGACAACTGGTTCACCTCGGGTCGGCTGGACGCCGACAAGATGTGGTACGACCCGCATGAATGCGACTATCATCGAAGCGCCTGCCGCTCTAATGAGGTCGGCGAACCCATATTCGCGAATGGACGGGGGGTCCCTAGAAACCTCGGAGCGGGTACCGTGGAGGATCGACGTGTCTGATCGGTTATCTCCAACGGTCAAAGGCATCGCATTCGCGACCTAACCGCCACCCTTTGGAACGCATCATCGCGATAATAATACGCCATCAGCAGATGGGTTATTAGACATGGTTTCAGACGCGTTCGCCGACCCGGCTGTCGACAGCGCTCTGCGCAGCAGCGGCTTCGTCCGGATCGGCGTCTTCGCCGTGTCGCCGGCTGCGTTCCTCATCGAGCTCGCGCTCACGCATCCGTTCAATGCCCCGACTGATCTGCCTGCATGCGCGCGCGTCAGCACAATGGACGATGGGATGTCGACCCGCGAACGCACTGCTCTTCCTCGGCGACCTCGTCCAGGTGGCGCTGATACGCATCGATCACGTACTGGTACCTGGGCGTCGTCAGGCCTATCAGATCGGCAACCGACTCGCCAACGTAATCGATCGCTGTACACCAACGACCAGTCAGGCGACACGAATGCGCACACGACCAGAGCGCGCGCACCTTTGACAACGCCATCGAACGCTCGGGACAGAAACGTCGACTCGGGACTGGACGCGCTGCCTTCGCACGCGCTGACGGCCGCGTCGCCGGCCGACTTCGGGGCATCGGCGTGCCCTTCCACAGACGGCGCCGCCGCCGACGCCGACGGCACGACTTCGTCGATATCACGCGTCATACTCGCGCCGGAAGTAATACTAAACTGGAAGTGCGCGTGTGACCTGCCCCTGTGGGCGGCTGGGTGCCCAGCAGCCAGGGCCAGGACGGCGGGAGGCCGCACGTGTCGCAGCAGCGCCGTTGCGTAACAGCGTCGCGGACATCAGGGACGACGCCTCGGCGAACTGGACCTGGGTGACGACATGTGAAGGTGAAGGGCGAGCGTCGGGCGGAGCGCGGACCGATAACGATTGAAATGGGCAATCGTGGACGCCTGAAGGTTGGCGCTGGTGACGTACGACGTCAGGAGTTCGCCCGTGGACGAGTCGACGTAGGCGACTTCAATTAACGCGGCTGTGCCTGGCGAGGCCAACGAGGTGATGCAGACCGGGTAGTCGAGAATCGACGCGATCTCAGGTTCAGTAATGGTATCGCCAGTGAATAAACGGCATGTGAGGGACGCGCTGGCATGCTGCGTGTTAACGACCGCCCAGCACCCTGTAACATGCCGCCGGTTACAGACGATCCTCGAGAACAATTCGCGAAGGCGGTACCGGCGAAATCGAACAGGACCGTTGACAGCGTCCTAATCTGTTGGACGGCGATCGAGCAGGATTTCCCCTGGATGATCGGGTAAGCGAGACGTCTTTCGCTCTGGCAAACAACGCCAGTACCGCGAGAAACCCATTCAGACCTGCCGCAAGGAGAACGGAACCGACAAACTCCTCCATCATTGCAGGCGGCAGACCCGTGACGATGACGGCGGGCTTCAGGCCCGCCAGACAGAACAGAACCTCGCCGTGCACCATCATATTCTCCGGCATGAGGCCCTGCTCCGCGCAGAACCGCACAAGCTGCGGATCGCGCCGCGCCCGGCTCCACCACTGCCTCTCCAGCATTCGTACCCTGCTCCATAACGCAACGACGTCATCGTCCGGCATCACCGGAACTGCAGCGATGCCACAGGGATTTGCCTCGCCCACAGTCGAGCTTTGACAGTGCGAACTGCACCGCCCACGGAGTTTCGTACGGCGCGCGCGCGGCGATTGAACGACAAACGGCGCGATCGGTGTATTCGACCAGTTATGCGACGTTCTGCCAGTTGCCAACGCCCAGGCCATTGTCGGATCCCGGGCTGGTAACCCCGTCGACGTATCGTGCGGGCTGTGCGGACGCGGGCGATGCGACCAATGTGTTGGGCACCCCCGCCGGGGCAGACGAGGTCCGCGCCCCGGTCAGCGAGTCGAACTTGATCCAGAGGGCGGCGCTCTCGGCGAGCAGCAGAACGGCGAGCGCTCCGGCGAAGATCGCTGCGGGTAATGCTGACGGCAGGGTCGACGCCTGTAGTGACCACTGGACGCAGGCGATCAGCGCGAACTGGCTGAGCAGACAGCTGGCCATGGTCAGCGACGACAGGTACACGGGGATGTACCACCATTCCCGCTCGAGAATAACCGCCTGGAACACGCCGAACGCGAAAAATATGATCGCATTCCATATGATCTGTCATCCGACGTTCAGCACAAGAGCGACACATGGCGTGGTGTCCACAGACGCACAGTGAACTGGGCGGCCCGCGCATGCTCCTGCCTCGACTCCAGCCGGCCGTCACTCTGGGTCGTCGACGTCGCCGACAGAATCCCGGCGAACAGGTCGTTAACAGCGATCCAGGCCGAGATGGCGTACCCGGCAATCAAGGGCAGCGACAGGGCCAGGACCAGCGCCAGCAAGCGTCGATCAGTGATCCGCGCCATGCCCAATCACGACTGTGCTGTGCGGGGCACGTGCCATCCCGACTGACCTCCCGATCGTGCGCGTGCCCTCTCTTCATCCGGCACCCCCGTTCGCACGGCCTCGGAACGTCCTCCTCCGCTGACATGGGAGCCCGGTTAGCTCCGAAGGTGAAGGTTCGGCGATGCCATCGTACGGCCGAGCCGAGGCTCCGGCCGAATAGCCCCACCACACGCTTGGTGCGCGAATCAGGCATGTTGCCGACCGTCGACGAAGAGGCCGATGGAGGTCGCCACCTGACAACGCCCGAGGCGAGCCTTGCGACCGAGATGCAGGTGGCGCCCGGCGTCTTGGAGCAACAGCCACCGTCCCGTGCCGAGTCGTTCGTCACCGCCGACCAAGTCGTCCTGTTCCGGACGCTGTCGACGTCGCACAGCCTGGATATCCGGCACAAGGTCGACGTGCAGGTCGAGAAGGTGGCCGCCGACGCTGCCGCCATCCGCAGCATCAGATGGCATACGATGCCGCCCGACCAGGTCCTGGCCGAACTGAAGTCGGATCGGCACCGCGGCCTGTCGTCTGCGGCCGTCAAAGCAGACGCCCGGGTCAATCGAGTCACGCCCGCCAAGTCGAACATGCTCGCCAAAGTCCTGTCGTACGTGTTCGGCGGGTTCAACGCCCTGATGTGGATCGCGCTCGTCATCGCCGTCGTCTCGTACGAACCGCTGGGCGGCGCGTCCCCGGAGACGTTCACCCTCGGCCTGGCGTTCGTTCTCGCCTTCGTCATCATCCTGTCCAGCATGTTCTACGCGTACGTCGACTACAACGCCAGCCAGGTCATGAAGGCGATCACGACGCTGGCTGCGCAGACGGCCGTTGTCACCCGCGACGGCAGGATCGAGACGGTCGACGCCGACGACGTGAAAGTCGGCGACATGGTGCACCTGGAGCTCGGCGTACGCGTCCCCGCGGACCTCGTCCTGCTGGACGTCTCCTCCGACCTGACCTTTGACCGATCGCTGCTGACCGGCGAGTCGAAACCCGTCCCTGGATCCATCACGATGACGCACGAGAATCCATTGGAGACGCGCAACCTCGCGCTATCGTCGACGTTCGTCGTGCAAGGCACCGGCGTCGGGGTCGTGTTCGCCACCGGCGACGATGCCGTCATCGGGCGCATCTTCCACATGTCGACGAAACAGGTCGAGGAGCCCACCTTGCTGCAGAAGGAGATCAACAGGTTCACGATCTATGTGTCGACGGCCGCCGTGTTGATGTTCTCGTCTGCGCTTGCGGTCTGGGGGCTCTGGACGAGACAAGCGCACCCGGGGTTCGCCAACCTGAACCAGGCGCTGACGAACGCCATGGGGTGCCTGACGTCCCTGGTGCCCCAGGGACTGCCCGTCTGCGTTGCCCTGGCCCTGACCATCATCGCACGCATCATGGCGGCTCGGTTCGTGATCGTCAAGAGTCTGTCGATCGTGGAGACGTCGGGCGCCATGACCGTCATCTGCTCCGACAAGACTGGGACGCTGACCGCCGGGCAGATGCTCGCCGATGCCGTCGGCTTTGTCGACCACGAGTACGCAGACGTTAGGCGGGTCGAAACCCGCCACGACCCGGCTGCCGAAGACCTGTTCCGTATCGCGTACCTGTGCAACGACTCGAAGGTCGGCGACAGCGATGCTGATAACGGGCAACACGTTCGTGGCAACCCGACCGATGTGGCTCTGATGCGAATGGCGAAAGGCATGGAGAGCGCGTTGCGACAGTACACACGGGTCTACACCGTGGCGTTCAACTCGAAGTCAAAGTGGATGCTGACGGTCGCGCGGGACGAAGAGTCCGATGCCCTGCACCTGTTCATCAAGGGCGCGCCTGACGTTCTTGTCAAGCGATGCGGTCGGGCCATGATGCAAAATGGGACGGACGTGGACCTGGACGCCGCCGGTCGTGATCGTCTGTGTCAGCTCCAGCACGCCTGGAGTCGCCGAGGCGCCCGTGTCCTGATGCTCTGCAGGAAAGACCTGCAGGAACGCCACCTGGAGACGTCCGACACGGAGTTCATGGGCGCGTTCATCGAGCGAACGCTCTGGAACCTGACAGTCGTCGGCCTCGTTGCCATTTGCGATCCGCCCCGCGACGACGTCCCCGCCGCTGTCGCCACGATGCGCACGGCTGGCGTCCGCGTCTTCATGGTCACCGGCGACTTCCAGCTCACTGCCGAGGCCATCGCTCGACAGGTACAAGCGCCGCGCAGTGTCGCGTGCAGCTTCGCAGTTTGACGCCACGGTGCGCAGGTCGGGATCGTGACTGCCGACAGGGTCGACAGGTTAGGCGATGCGCGTGCCGATCGCGAGGCGTACAAGCGGGTGTCGCAGCTGGCCGGCCACGACATGAAGCCGGCCTCGCAGGCGGACCCGCAGCAACGTCGCGCCATTGTCCTGACGGGCGACGACGTGGCGGACCTCGACTCCAGCGACTGGGACGTCATCGTCACGGTCTACGAGGAGATCGTGTTCGCGCGCACCACCCCCGAACAGAAGCTGGTCATTGTGCAACAGATCCGTCAGCGCGGCGACAACATTGTCGGCGTGACCGGGGACGGCGTCAACGACGCCCCGGCGTTGAAGACGGCGGACATTGGCATGGCCATGGGCGCCGGTAGCGACGTCGCCAAAGAAGCCGCTCAGGTCATCCTCCTGAACAACGACTTCGCGTCGATCCCGGTTGCGATTGAGGTCTCTGCGCATGTGTCCCTTGACGTCAGCGCTGGCGGCTGACATGTACGCACGTGGTGTTTGCAGAATGGGCGGCTGGTGTTCGAGAACCTGCGCAAGGTGGCGCTCTACATTCTGCCGGCGGGCGCCTACACAGAGATGATGGCCGTCGCCACGAACGTGTACTTTGGGATGCAGCTGCCGTTGACGCCGTACCAGCAGGTCGTTTTCTGCATCCTGCAGGACGTGACCATGTCGATCTCGCTCATGTACGAGAAGGCGGAATCGGACCTGATGTCGCAGCCGCCGAGGAACACGCGCACGACGCATCTGGTCGACTGGCGGTTCGGCGTCCAGGTCGTCCTCTTCATCGGTGTCTTCATCTGGGTCTCCTGCTTCGGCATGTTTTTCCTCTACTGGCACTGGCAAGGGTTCGGGTTCTACGACCTCATGTTCGTGTTTGGTGCCTGGAAGGACGGGTACAAGGGCTTCTCCCTTGCTGAGCTGGACTCGAAGCTGGCCGTGTCCCAGTCGATCTTCTACGTCACCATGACGATCATGCAGATCGGGAACATCCTGTCCACCAGGAACCGGCGCATGTCGACGATCCATTCGAACCCGTTATGGGGCCCACGTCGCAACCCCGTCCTGATCGTCTGCATCCTCGTCAGCCTGTCGGTTGCGCTGCTGAACGTGTACGTCTCGACGTCGCCCGGCAATCCAAACATCTTCCGGTTTGGATACGTGCCCGGCATCTTCTGGCTGATCCCGGTACCGTTGGCCATTGCACTTCTGCTCGCCGATGAACTCCGCAAGTTCATCGTTCGCAATTGCCCAACGTCCTGGGTCGCCAACGTCGCTTGGTAGTAAAACACGGACGTCGCGAATCGGCGCTGTCGCATTGCACAGCATTGCAATTGCACATGAACGTTCCCAGCAGAGCAGGAACGTTCCGGGTTGCGCTTGAAATAGCAGGGGGCCGGGTCGGCAACTTCGTAGCCCGGTGGTCAACCCGCAGCCGCAGGTGGCTCGGATCGGCATGGGCCCCGCGCACTGGGTTAGGCCCCTAATTTCGAAACAGTGCGACTGCCAGCGGAGCCGGACACCCGAGCGGCACTGGATGGCATTCGGGTAATCCAAGTGAGGTCAACAGTTGGCGTTTGCGAACAAATGAAATCGTCGTCGCGGTCCATTCTCGTGGGAATCCTGATCGGCGTGGTCCTGGTCGGTGTCGGGGTCGGCCTGTACTTTGTGCTGCGCCCGACGCCTGTCAAGGATCTTCGCGTCCTGGTGGAGCGTGCCAAGGTTGCTGACAAGTCGAAGAAGGGCGAGCTCGATGACCTCGTCGAGGGGATAAAGGCGTGGGATCGCAACTGGGGCCACAAGGTCAAGCACCTGCCGGACGCCGAACAGAAGGAGATCGGGTCGCTGATGACAGATTTGATCACCGAAATCAGCAAGTTCGGCTATCATATCGTCGTCTCGAACGTCAAATCGCTTGTCGGCAAGTACATGACACGTGCAACTGCCTGAAGTTTGAACGCCTGTGGCACTGCCATCTCGACTGATCGAGCCCTTTATAAACAAGCGCTCTCGATGAGTCTTGCAGTAATTACGCCATTGTGTCACCACATCGAAGTCGATCACAGTCCTGGTGAGGAACACGTTTGGGCTGACCTCGGAACGCGATGGGGATCCATTGATGAACCCGAACCTTTGCAACAGACCACAGATGAAGTCAAGATCCCAGACGGCGTGCTGCCTGCTGCTGCTGCCGTGCGGTGCTGGCACAGTTGGCCAGCGACACGGCTGATTTTGGTGGGCCGACCTCGGGCGTTCCCCGCATGGGCCGATGCTGCCCGTCCGGATACGCGGCGTGCGACGACGCGAACCCGGACGCTCCTGGCGCCGCTGGGCGATTCCGGCGGCGTTCGCGCTCGTTGCCGCTGCGTCCGCCGCCGTCCTGCTCGTCTATGAGCCCGTGCAGCGCCTTCCGGTGCGGACCGGCGCCAGCCCGCTGCCGCCGGGCCGCAACCTGTTCTGGGTGGTCCAGGTACTTTGACCTGCGGGCGGCGTGTACAACAGCGTCCTCCCGGATAAGTGATCGACTGAATAGGTCAGCGACGTCCATATCAGCGCCCTGGTGCCGGAGCGTACCGAACGATTCAGACGGTTCTGCAACGATGTTGTCCGGTCGTCAATCCGGCCCAGCGCTGTCCTCGTGACTGGTAATCGGCGGGTGGTGTCCTGTGTCATGCGCCTCCTTGTCAACGTGAGCGCGCAGGTGATTTGGTGGACGGGCAGACCCAGGATGGCGTGTCGAGGCAGAACGTAGTGGAGTGGGAGACGTACCGGGACATTGTCGATTCGGCTGGCATTGCCGGCCTGATCGTGGACGTCCCGGGCAACCACGATCAGCGCGACGAGCCGTTCGAAGCTGGGCAAATGGCGCATTTCGACCGCTATTCCGTGTCGGGATCGCGCTTATACGAGCAGGGCCTAACGTTCGACTTTGGTCGGTACCGTGTCGTTGCAGCCGATCTGAATCCCAGGCCGGGCGTTCGGCAACTGTTCAGCTTCTTCGGGGGCATATCCCGTGCCGACAACGTCGGTATCGTCCCTGCGCTTGCCGAGTACGTGTGCTGATGCCGTCCTGACTGTGCAGGGGGACCTGGAGCAGCGGCTTTCGCTTAACAAGGAGTACAACCTGTCGATTGTGATGGGACATTATCCGCTGTCGCTGGTGGATGACCACGAGACGCGGTCGTCCGGGCGCGGGTTTCGACAGGTGTTCGAGATGTACCCACCCGCGTTGTACGTCTGTGGGCACCTTCACGATGCGTTCGGCAAGGCCTTGTACCGCCGGCATAGCGATGGCATCCACGAGGCCGAGCTGGCCGACTTCAAGTACAATTCCCGATACAGGTTACGGAATCGTGCACTGGATCACGCTTGCTAGTCAGTGCTAATCGTTCCATAGGATCATTGCTGTCGACAATGATGTCTTCTCCTATGCCGACACGGACATCGACGAACATGTCGTCGTCTTGATCACCAACCCGAAACCGTCGTACCAGTTGTCCCCGTTGGAACCATGGCACAGGCAGAAGTCATCTAATATTCGTGTGCTGCTTTTCGTCGTGCCGCCTTGCAGCGCAACGAGGTTCGCCACACATCGTTCTGTCGGCAGCCTTGCTTGGTACTGATGGGCTCGCAGGTCGGATGTTACCATGCGCGTCCAAATCGATGGCGAGTATCTGCCCTGTACGTTAGTACTGTCCGATCAAGCGCGTTTCAGTCTAACGCGTCAGGGTTTAGCTAGCGCTCAGCGTCCTCCAAGCGGGCCAGCGAACAGCCCGGTATACGAGTTCAGCTGGTATCCGACATCCTACGACAGTGGTCTACACGAGATATTCGTTCAGGTCAGGTGTGTGTGTTGGTGTACCGTACCGTGTCCACCTGCGTCCCGGTTACTGACTGACATCGAAGCACGTCTGGTGGCCCTTCATGCGAGGGCGAATCCATGCGCCAGGTTTTCAGCCTGGATGGGACTGTTGAACCTCTCCTGAGCTTCCCGCTGATGTCGACTTTGGTCCTGCGCTGGCCCTTCCGTTGGACGCTTCGGCTCGTCGTGGTCGGCGTCTGGGCTGTCGTCCTCGGCTTGTCGTTCCTGCTGTATTCACGGGACAGGCTATCAGCGGTCACCATTGCCACCTGGCTGGCGTATACTATGTTCCTGCCGTGGTTCGTGGGGTCGTGCTCCGGACCTCATACGTGCATCGTCTCCCTGTCGGGAGCCGCTGTTAAGGAATCCGTTGTCGGCTCGCTGGACGCATGGTATCGCGCCCTGTGGATCAGCGTTACCATCTGGGTCCCATGCGCTCTCCACCTCCTTGTCTTTTCGTTCGGGCCGGCGCGCCCCGGATACAAGCCTATCCGTCGATCGTACGTCACGCGGCACTCTTTGGTCGCTGACGCTGCCTGGGCGCTGGTCGAGTATGTCGTCCCCGTCATCCTGTTCATTCGTCAACAGATCCCCATTCTGACCACGTTGTACCGGAACTATGGCGTGTGGTCCATTGTGGTCAGCCCGGGTATGGCGTGGATCCCACTGGGTGCCTGCCTGCTTCTCGCCCGGCAGCAGCTGTTCAAGTTCCAGTCCCTGTGCGCCGATGCCGACGCATCCGCTCGCATGGCATGACGAGGTTCACCCAGGATGCGAATACACCCATGATGCAGATCGAGCAGGGATGTCGATTGATTGGTTTCGACCGGCACCGTAACGTCGCTACCGGGTCTAGCGTTTCACGACCAGCCCATGGGTGAAGAGACGGGGAGAAGGACAGGGTGACGCGTTGTTAAGCAGGGGTGGCGGCTGAACGACGATGAAGGTCGGCAACCTCGGCCAGGTACCAGACATGCGATCGCATATCCTTGTGCAGGCGCCGGCGGTTGAATTCACCCTGGTCCAGACCGGGGTCGACGACCGTCAGCAGGTCGTCCAGCATCTTCATCGCGGCCAGCAGCACCCGCTTCTCGCCCAGTCGCGTCAGGACAACGTTACGCTGGTTCTGCGTCAGGCCAACTTTGAGCAGGGCCTCGTCGACCTCGACGGACTGCCTCGCCTGGACGTAGCTCGTGTCCATCGCCATAGCCAGATATCGCAACGCGGCGCGTTCGTTCCGCAACGAGACGGGCGTGTCCCCATTCAGCAGCACCTGCCGCAATCGACATCAGACAACGCGCGAGACGCGATCGCCCAGATCGTCAGCGTACGTCGAGTTCCTCGGGGGTGGCCACCGCCACGCGGCTGAGGCTGAGGGCGCGCTGGAACGCGTCGTCGTCGGACCGGGGCGTGATCGTGAACCGAATCCTGTAGAATTCCGTGTCCGGATTGTTCGACTTGGCGACACGTTTCGCCAGCATGCCCGACGCCGCCTCGCCGTCGGGCAGCTGGACATGGATCGTGGCGGTGTCGAACGGGTTGTCGGGCAGCGCGAACCCGTAGCTGGACAGCAGGCGCCGGTTGCTCTTCGCGCCGTACGTGATGGTGATCGGGGCCCCTTTGGGGACGGGCTGGCGGGAGTAGATCTGTCCACGACGGGCATCGTGCTGGAACCGCCACGACGCCACACTGTCGAAATCGTGGTTGACCATGTCCGCATACGGCATCAAGGCGGTTTGCTCCACGCCGTCGATCGTTAACGAGAACGTGCGCGACTTGACGGTCAGGCGCGCCCACTTGTACGTCTCCAGGGTGTGCTGGTCGCAGAACGATGCCAGCGCGCCACTGTTGTCATTCGCGGTCAGCAGCGCACACGATGGGGCGCCCGACGCAACGAGTACGTACCAGAGCGCGTTGTAGTCGTGGACGATGCGTTCGAGTTCCCAGGTGTGGAGCGTGTCCATGTTGTTGCCGGATTCGGCGAGCATGGCCACCTCGTCCGCATCGTAGTTAACGGGCAGGTTGGCGTAGCTGGTCGGCAGCGTCTGCAGGTACGGGAACCACCAGGAGCGCCGGCCCAGGTCGCGCTCGACGGTCAGAAACAGGGCAATGAGGTTGTGCGATGCGTCCAGGCCGGCGTAATCGTCTGGCAGCGCGGCCCGGGCCGCCTGGCCGATCTCCGCGTTCATCGCCAGGGAACCCGTGATGATGAAGCGCTCTGGGATGTCCATGATGGCCTCACCGGGGCCGATATCGCGCGCCGCATGGACGCCGCGGTACTCGTCGTCATAGGTGACGATGTCCACGTTCGGGAACGACGCACCTTGGCTCGTCATCCACGTGACGATATCCGCGAAGTCGTTCCCGCCAGAGGGTCGCGACGATGCCGGGTCGACGTAGGACGCGTACAAGTCTTGCAGTACCTTCGCCGTTGAACTGGAGCTGATTGCAACGTGGTCGACGTGGACGACATCGGCAACAGTGTCCGCAGGCGGCGCGTGACATACGAACCCGATCGCGAAGCTCGCTGCCGCGATCGTGATGTGCTTCAGCAGCGGGCGCCACGCGAGCGGCGGTGCATGTACACCCTTTGGCTGCGCCCTATTGCCCATGTACCTAGTGTTGTTTTAAGTTACACCCAGCGGGTCACCTCTGATGGACGAAAAGCTCCTTGGCCACAGGAATACTCGTGGTCACCCGCAGCGCTGGGTGAATCACGTGCGCTGATACAATTGAGTCACTGTGTTTGCAGGCAGCACTGTTGATGTGTGGGCCAGGCCCGGAGGCAACGCACGTCAGAATATGATACACAGCGGGCGCATGGCTCCGGTCGCATTCCGGTCTCCATGGTATGTCTTATGTGCGTAAACGCAATCGGTACACCCCCTCCCTCGTGTTGCCTCCGAGGGACAGTTCGATTCGCCCGCGATTGACGTCCAAGGAGCTGACCGCGAAATAAGGAGCCACTGAAGGAAGGTCGATGGCCACGAAGTGCCTCCTGAGGACACCGAACGCAACAGGAGGGACTTTACGCCGTCTCGTATGGTTGGCATTGTTTCTGGCAGCGCCTCATGGTTTGCTTAACGCCATGTTTAGCCTCTAAGCGCCTATCAGGTCGGCAGCCAAACATGAATGGCGTGTATGATCACACGACCGAGACGTGGAAATGAGCTGGTGCTTAGGGATCCAATCGAATCACGCGGGACACACGCAATGTATCAAACGATGGTGGTATGAGCGAGGCACATATGTGCTGGTTGAATCGTGATCAGTAACGGCGGCGTTGCCTGGGGCAACCGCCGTCCAGGTGCGACCAACTTCCACAGAGATTGCAACCAGTGTTGGATCTGGGTCGTTTCGCGTTTGACCTCTGGCTATTGCCGTCACCGTCCATCATGCCGAGAACAGCGGCACCGGCACCCAGGGCGAGCATAGTTGCCGAACGAGTTGGGAGGAACGCGCCGGTAACGCACGTGACAAGTCCTGCTATAACGGCTTTCATGAGGAACCCGCTCGAGAAGATGCTCCCGGATCCGCTTCCGCTGTCGTGCTTGACGACATTGACGTCGCCAGACGGGTGCGGACGAACGTCGTAGACAGGTCCGTTCCTTCGGCCATGGCGGGCGTGCATGGCGACGTTGTCGCTCTCAGACGGGTGGGGACGAACGTCGTAGACAGGTACGTTCCCTCGGCCATGGCGGGCGCCAGCGACATATGGGACCAAACGAACTTCGTCTACTCTTGGTAACCTAGGTGCAGCGGGTACTGGGATGCGGTGGGCTTCGTTTGCTTCCAGTAGTCGGGTGATCTCGTGGGTCGTTGATTTAGCCAGGATCACCTCGGGCCAGCGACCACCTCGCACGTTACAGATGCCGTACATTTCCATGTACTTCAGCGTGGTCGACGTCTCATCAGCCGGATCCGCCCGTTCGGTGATCTCAATGACCTGAACTGGGCAGAACAGCCTGGTCCATTCGGAACCGCGCCCCTTGGCGTGCAACTGACAGCGTCGCCAGACATTCCTCGTTGTTCTTCCAACGTAGTACTTGTCCGACTCGCAGCGCAGCACGTACACGGTCACGAGGTCGCCCATTGCAAGGAACGTCAATGGAGTGTGTTCCGAGTTCCGACAGGAAACCGCGAATCTATTCTTGGCGGCAACAATTGTCGAGTTCTCTCGGGGGGTCATGAAAATTCCGGACACCCCTGACCTGGACTTCGAACTTCAGAACTACCATCACATCTGGCGCGTCGCCCCGATATAACTGCATATATTGGTACTAAGAGGCACAAGCATTCCAATGTTCAGTTCGACAAGCTGCTTACGTACACTGCCAAGCTGCTTCACAACACTGACATATCGGTCTGGGCGCTGTCGACGACGTCTACAGCCATCCTCCCGACGTACCATGCCCTGGCTAGATGCCAGTATGGTATCCATTCCGTGGCGTCTCTAAGAACAGTTTGCGACCTAGGGTCCATCCCAAACGTTATCGATACCGTTCACCTGCATGTCTTACGTCAGGGCGGTGGATGCCTGTACTACGGAAGTAAATCGCGATGAGAGCATTGGGCCGGAGGCAGTACAACGCCGCGTCGAGCGGGTTCGTCGTATCGCTTACCTCTATTGATGACCTCGACTGGCCGATTAGGGCGCCTAGCCATATTACGAGGCGCGTCCGTCGACGTGCTGCTGATAACGCTGACAGGTTGGTCCGCTGGTGCTGCCAACAGACCGTGGTATGAGGCACCCGTCCCTCTGGGCGTATAACCGACGAAAGTAATACAACGACCTGATACGGTTTCAAGTACGCCTAACTATTAGCCGTTTTGATTTCCGTCTTGTGCTTATCGTAGTGTTACCAGTAACCATGCGAAATGGCCGATTCGCTGCCCAATCCGACCTGTCTCCGCATCGATAACAACCTTGGTTGGGGTTGCTGGTGCCATCGGAAGCATCGGGGCCGGGGACATGAATTGGTACAGAATGGCCTGGCAAACTGCCGGGTAGACGAAACATAACTGCGAATGGTTTCATTAATGAAATTCAACGACGTCTGCGACGATCGCAGTCGGCCGCCCAGTGGGATTCGCTTCCGCAACGATAGCAGCGGGAATTTGACCGGTGCCGCTTCCGCGACGTTCTGGGGGGTGTCGAATCTGAAAACTCGCCTTCGCATGAAATGCCGTCTCCAGACCAGAAGGCGAGGCCCGCGCAGACAGCACTTCGTAATGCGGACGAATTTCCTGGCAGGTACTGGGCCGCTAGGTATGCCAGGCCGGCTTTAGCGGCGCACTTGAAAAATCGTTCGAGATTAGGATTCCTGAAAGCTTGCCAGAAACTTTGACCTCCGTCGTAATCGTCATCGGAAGCGGCAGATGGGGATTCACCAGATGACGATGAACCCCGGTTGGGGCACGACTGTTGGAAATGTCCCCCATCTTTGCAGCGGAAGCACCTGTCTTGAATCGCGGCGAGGATGTTCTCGATCTGATGAATCGTTGGCTCATCGAGGGTCACCCGGGAAAATGGCCCACCTCGCACGTTACCAATGCCATGTTCCTGCATGCAAAACAACGTCGCGCCCGTCTCCTCGAACGGGTTCGTCGTTTCCTTGACCTGGATGATCTCGATTGGGCGGTACCGTTTCGTCCATTCGGCACCACGGCCATCACGGTGCTCCAGGAATCGCTGCCAGACTGGCTTCGACGTCTTCCCTACGTAGTACTTGCCCATCTCGCAACGTAACACGTACACCGTCGCAGGCACAACGGGATCCATTGCACTTCCTGCTGTGGAATGCGCAGTCCCTGCCGACACTGCGCTATTTCTGCCGGTATACCCCTGGTTATCGAAAACTGCGAAAATAGGGCCCTTCGCAAACTGGCAGGCCTACATCCTGATATGAAACAAGCTGGGGTGGAAAGTACCTACATAGACTGATAACCCCAGCTTACACCCGGTCTTGTACTTGTCCTCACGACATCATAGAAACTTCATTTTCCCTGATTGTGGGGTCACTTTCGGTGTCGTTTTTTTAAGTGCGCGAAGTCCGACGTCCCTCACCAGCTGGTGATCGTCGTCGATAGGTGGCAGCGTCGTCATGTGGCGGTATGTCGCGCGGCACCGCATGCGAATGTCAAGGCCGTCCCGATGCGTATCGTCAACGCCCGTCAAACTGGACTACCCGTGGTCGCTGGCGTCCGGCGACGCCGATCGAGAGGTACCTGCGCATCGACGATGGGGCAGCGTACCGTTTGGTGGGTGATGATGACATACCCCGTCGTCGGCAGGAGCTGGCCCTGCCTAGCCCGGTTCGATCGCCGTACATGGATTTCATGGCCTGGTGGCAGTTCCATGCCATGAGACTGATGGTCAACGCGAACGTCGACCAGGCCGATTTCCTGCGAGGATGCCGACAAGGCAGGTGAACCACTCGTTGGCCATCCGACATTCCCCCTTCGTTGTTGACGAACCCAACCGTGCCCGGTAGTGTTCCACCGGATCAACGACATCATCGGGAACGAGCAAGCGGATGACGCTGACGGGCTGTGCAAACCTGCCCTGGTCCAGGCCCTGAGGACGACGTTCGAGAGCAACGCCGCCAAGTCGTCCCTGCGGCCGTCGCTGGAGATCTCGAACCTGACGGCCTGGGTCGGCGGCCTGTACATGGACCCCAACGAGGAAGGCAACGAGCTATGGGCGACCATCGACGGTACACAACCGCATTGCACCGGCGCCATTGCAGGCTGTCCGCCGATTCACCGCCCCCTGCACAGTCCTGTACTCGTACACGGCGCGCATCCTGTACCAGGATCGCGAGACGTCGCGCCCGGTCGACGTCGACGACGACGCCAACGCCCAGCCGCAAGCCAGGCTGTCCATGTACCGCCTGCAAGCGTGCGTCATGGGCAAGGCGCGCACCGAATGGGTCGTCAGCGCCATTGTCTAGTCCAGCACGATCGTACCGCTGCAGCACCCTGCCCTCGTCCTTCTAAAGAGTACAATACATCGCCGTTGGGTCCAACGCGGCCGGCACCCTCTGCTATTATTAGTCACGCGCGACACGATGGGCGGCAGCAGCGTGGCAGACCCGGACGCGATCGTCGAGCAGGTGACCCGGCAGCTGGCCGACCTGCTGCAGGCGTACAGGAGCGTCGTGCGGGAGAACGCCGAGCTGCGCGAGGAGAATGCGGGCCTGCGTCCGACCCACCTCATGAGCCAGCGCTCGACGGGCGTCCGCATCGTGCCGCGACCGGTGGCCCCTCTCGACGAGCGCCAGGGTCGGGATCTGGTCACGCGCGCCACCGCCCTCGCCGCCGCCGACGACCAGGAGGGCGCTGTCCGGTTCCTGAGCAGCGTCGTCGACGATTGCGGGTCGGTCGCGGTTCGCGACCAGGCCCTGGGGCAGCGCGCGCTTCTCCTCCTGCGCCTCGGGCGGCACGCCCACGCCCTGCACGACGGCCACGAGCTCGCGGCTGCCCACCCGGACGACCAGCGCGGGTACGCCGTCATCGGCGCCGCCTACCTGGCCATGCACCTGTACCCGGCCGCCGTCGCCATGTTCGAACGCGCCCGGCGACTGGCGACGCGTCGCGAACACCTGGCCGTCATCGACGAACGCCTGCGCCAGGCACGGCAAGGCGCCGGCGCGCAGCGATAGTACACGTTGCGATGCGGTCGTCTGCCGGTCGGGCATGTGTTGTATTCCCGGTGGACGTCGTCGTCGTCGTCGCGGGCCCTCTGCCGTTGAGCCTCACCCGGTGGTGCCGCAGGTGTTGTTGGTGTTGTGGGGGTTCCCCTGGCCGTCGTTGCCGCCTTCCTTGCTGCTGGCGGTGGCCACGTGCCCGGCCAACACCCTATAGTCGATGATGGCGGGGGCGTACGGCGGGTAGGCGGTGCCGGCGCCCGGGACGTCGAACCAGCCCGGCTGGTACGGGTACCCGCGCGCCTTGCCCGTCGCCGGTCGCCCGTGTCGCCTGGACGACATCATTCGTTTCAGCAGGGCGCGTGCCGAATGCTGCCGGTGGCCATAGTTGCAGATGACGACGCCGCCGTTCAGCGTGCCGCCGTTCATGGCCTTGATGGCGGCGGCGGCGGAGCGCTCGCCGTCGTCGCCGAACGGGTAGTAGACGAAGCCGAACCCCTTCGTGCTGCCGTTCCTGTGGCGCGGCAGGACGACCTTCTCGACCGGCCCGAACTTGCTGAACACGTCGCGAAGGTCGGCGTCGGTGACGGCGCGGTCCTTGCCGAAGTGGACGTGCACGTTGTTCAGGTTCGTGTACGACCAGTCGACGACGCAGGGCGGGCACCCTTCGTGCAGGACGACGCCCTGGCATTGCTCGCGGACGCGTTCGGCGATGGCGCGCGTCGCGAACTTCACCGAGCACTGCGACTGGCCCGGCAGGATCTCCTCGATCTCGAACGGCCCGAACCGTCCGAGCATCGCCTCCAGGCTCGACGCCGTCGGCGCTGGGCCCACGTTCCTCAGCACCAGCGTGTGGTTCTTACGTGCCCACCCGATCCGGATCCGCTGCGAGCACAACTCTGCAGGCGGCGTCAGAGGCGGGGCGCCGTCGGCGTTGGGGGGAGACGTGTCGCGTACCCTGGTGCGAGAAGGCGCTCTCGGCGGCCGCCCTGGTCGAGAACGTGACGAACCCATAGCCGAGCGGCTTCTTCGTGATCCGGTCCACTTTGATCTGGACCTGGTCGACGTCGCCGTACGGGCAGAACGCCATCAGGACGTCCATCTGCACGTACGTCAACGTCTGGTGAGGCGGCAAACGAAGGCGATTCGCGGGCGGCACCGGGCTGACCTCGGTGGCCTCAGCGGGAACGTCGCCGAGGAAGAGCGTACGGTTCTCGGCGTCGTCGATGTCGGCGCCGCCGCCGCCTTCTCGTAATAGATGGTGCTCGGCCTGGACGGCGTCGCCGGCCTGCTGCTCGTAACTGGATCGTTTGTCGGGCTCGCCGTTGTCCGCCATGGCCCCTGTCAGGATCGCCATGCTGTCAGTGGGGAACGTCACGTCGTGCGTATATGCAGGGAAGTCGGTGCTGGGGGTTGGGTACGTACGACCCGGCGACTACTGTCCAAGCGCCTGCCGGCACAGACGTACCGTTGCTTTGTCGCGGGTGTGTGTGACTGATCAGGTTGTGGGCGCGAGGCGTTCCCGTTGTCCGCGAGCTGAACGCGCTGTGGGCAGAGCACGAATCGCCCACTGCAATGATCGAATGACGTGGCACTGGCAACGGCCGCTTCAGCAGCACTTGCAAGGTTCGGATGGTGGTTGGCAGCCAGTGCGATCAGGTCTCGGGCCACGAGATTCTTATCGCCGACCTCGTACGCCCGATCGTCATCCATATCATGCATTGTTGGGGGCTCCTGCTTTTCTGCCCGAATCTGATCACCGAATATTTTCTTCGCCACAAGCGTCATGGTACGCTCGAAGTATTCGAGGTTACTCGTCATGTCTCGCTGCGCGTGTCACGTGAGCGGTGAGGCATCCGCGCCTGAGGCCGTGCTTAGGAAGCGTTCCTATCAGATTGTGGCGCTACTGATTATGACGGAGAAGCAAATTTGCGACAACGACGACGATGAAAGCCACAGAAACCACCCATTCGTCACAGCGTCTCCATGCCACCCTGGATGCCGAACCCCGCGATCTTCGACCAGCATTAGCACAAGTAATGCATTGCTTGTTGGGCGGCATCGTGCGCGATGAAACAATCCGGGACAGCCGGCACCAGCAGGCTCTCGACGGTGTGGGAGTTTGTGCTCCGATTGGTACTCGATCAGGCGTGGGGTTAACTGGTGTTCGTCAAGGCGGCATAACAGGCTCGACTGCCCTACCGTAGTTGGTGCTAACTGGTCGTCTCCGTTTGACCTGCTAACCACCACCAGCCACAGGAGTAACCACGCCAATTGTCATGGGTGCCCTAGGCGACATTTGCATTGAATCGGGCGACCGCCCATCGCGGCCGGTCGTCGACCGCCATCACGATCGTACATGCTGGAACAAAGGGTCCACTGCCCATCATTGGTCTGCGTATGTACCGTATAATATAACCGTGAGAGCGGCAACGTCACGCAGGCCTTATGTGGCGGCCAGCGCCTTGACCCACAACTTGTAGAAGCCGCACGAGGCGGACAGGAGGCCGAGTACGGCGATGGCACCCTTCGACGTGCTCAGGTGAAGGGCGTACGATGTGGCGACGCCCAGGTCACCGGCCATCTTCCAGAGGCCGACCCAGAGCATGGCGCGCTTCGCTTCCAGCTTCCTCAGCGTACCGTCGGTGTCGTCCGGGCTGGCGCCCGTGTCGACCTGCTGCTGGCGGGTGGCGCGCAGGACGGTGATCTGTTCGTTGACGTGGTGGAGCTGGACGAGAAGGACGAATATGTCAAAGAAGCAGGACGAGAACCAGACACGATCCGCCCATTGCTCGAAGAACGACGTCGCCGGGGCCGAGAAGAACCCGAGGCTGCCGAAGAAGGCCAGATCGTCCAGCATGTCATTGACGTTCCCGATCCAGTTGTTGGCCGCATTGGCGATGTTATCGGCCGGCGGCTTCCAGGACGTGTCGCGAATCGCCGGCCAGGAATACATGCACTTGAGCAGGCGAAGCACCTTACGCGACTGGGACATCTGCTTAATGGCGCCCTGCAGGCGCTTGTCGACGTCGGTCGTCACGCGCCCAGTCGCCCAGTAGTGGGCATATCGCAGCGAGTACTGCAGAATCTGAACACGGCGTCAGTCGGTGCGCGATCGGCGACGACGAATGGGGCGGGACAACAACGCAACCTTGGCGCCCTTGTCGGTGCCATCGGTCTGCAGGAGAGAGTAGGCCAGGGGGCGCGTCCACCACGGCACAAGTCGTGCCTTCGGCGCCGCAGGAGCCATCGTCACCCCGTCCCGCCTCACCTACACGCCACCATCACACTGGAGATGGATGCCCGGCGATAGACGCGACGCACTGGACACCGCCACAGCCTGCCACGGTCAACCCCCAAAATATAAAAAGAACAGCACACTGCAAAACTGCAAACACCCCGGCGACTGCAAAACTACAAACACACGGCGAGTGCGACTGCAAAACTGCAAACACACGGCGACTGATTCCGCCGAAGGTGCGCCAGTGAAGTCCGTGGCGCGCGCGCGCACCAAACGGCGCCATGCAGCCGCTGCGTCATCACGCCAGCCTGCCGTTGCCGGCGTTCAGTCGGCCGCGGCCGCCGACGGTCGCGCCTGGGCAGGCGGCGCGGACGACCCGGGACTATAGGCACGGTGCGGATTTCACGGGGCAGGAACCGATGCCCGAGGACCCGTCGCAGCGGATGGGCGTGCTGGCGCGGCGCTACTACGGAATGTACTGTCAGTTCGTTGCAGGCGCCGTCGATAAGCATAAATGCCAACGATGCTGGTTCTTGGCACAGAATTGCGCATGCGAGGCTATGGAACGCGTCTCTGGCAGCGTGTTTGCCCCGCATCGGGTCCTGCTGCTGATGCACTTCCGGGAGCTCTGTCGTGCGTCCAACTCCGGTCGCATTCTTCTCGCGCCGCCCTCGAACCGCGGCTTCGTCTTTGGGATGCAAGCGCAGGAGTCCGCATTGATCGGTGAGATCAACGCTTTCAAGGGCAGGAGCGTGATCCTGTGGCCCGGTCCGGGGTCGATCACGTTCGAGGAGCTGCGGTGTGAGCCCGGCGAACAACTTCAAATCATTGTTCTGGATGGCACCTGGAACAATTCCCGTGCCATGGACCGCGTCCTCCCTCGGGACATTCCCCGCGTGCGCCTGAGCGGGAGCACGAGAACGGAGTTCGGCGGGACCCGGAAGCACAAGGATAAGGAGCGCGTCTGCACGGCTGGCGCCTGCCTGCATGCGCTGCGAGAACTCGGCGCCCCGCCGGAACAGCTGCAGCCGCTGGCCGACGCCATCAACGTGTTCTTCGACACGCATTCCAACCAGCGGCGCATCGACAGGCTACGAGAATAACGTATCGGCATACCCTTACCCATAAACGCTACCCGTTGTGTGCCGAGTGTTCTTGACGTCTCGCGCCACGCCAGGGCATTTCTGAAGCTCCAGGTTTAGAAGAGCAGTTCGACCCGGATCCAAGGCCGACCCTGATCTGCCACACGCTTACCCGATCGGGCTAGTGCTGGGAGGGGTTCATCGGTGGTCGTGCGAGCAGTGACATTGAACGACGGCGATGGCTGACGAACTCGCCCGTCTGGTCTAGTCGGCTACACCGGCGTTCGTGCTAGCGCATGCATATGGGTCCAATAATCAGACGGACGCGTCCGTATTAGGAGCGAGACGGCGCAACGAGCGCACGAGTTCCAGGCCATCACGCGTGAGAGACTTGTGCAAATAGTGGACGAACCTGCCAGGCACACAGATTCAGCGCCCAGTCCCGCAAACCGAATGCGACGACGGCCTGGTACCTTCGCCTGGACGACCTCCCGTGGCCCACTTCGACTTGCCGTCGCTGTTCAACGTCCTGGATCTGGCGAATTGCCGAGCCATGATCGACAAGGAACGCGCGTGACGATGGGGAGTGCGTCGGGCGAGGCCACGCTTTGCGGTGCTCAAACCAGATGGCCTTCGCTTGGTCCACGCCGGGAGACACGCTTGGGCAATGTCTCAGTTCCGTTGCAGAGCCCACACTGCCTCCACGACGGTGCCGCAAAGCAATGCCGATGACGGACGCTGTCGTCGTCTTGACCAGGTTGCCCACCTGCCCGGACAGGTCCGGGATGTGCCCAGTGGCAGACTGCCACACGTCGGACAGACTGAACGCGTCGGACAGCGACGCCAGCAGCGGGCAGTCGTCGTCCAGCAGCGACAGGTAGTTCAGGTGAGCGACATCGGGCCCAACGTCGGCGTCGAGATCGCCCAGAATGGACCGGTCCGCCCGATCCGACCCTAGAGCGGGCGCATCGACCGCCCCCGTCACTCGCCGATACAGATCGATCGAGCCCATTGCTGACAGATGGTTCTCGTCCAGCTTGCGCCGACGATGGACCGGGATCCAGAACTGCATCGCATTGAGGAGACGTCGCCAGTCGTGGTGGAAGTAGTCGATCACGCTGCTCAGGTTGTCCACCGACGGGAGCTGACGAGCGCCCATCGCAATCGCCACCGAGGTCGCGTATTGGACCATCGTCGAGCGATCCGGTTCCGATAGGTCAAACACGTACGCGTCCGGCAGGCGCACAGAAAGGTCGTCGGGGAGGTCGGCACAGGTCAGAACGATCGGGCGCCGCGTGTTCACGGCCAGGTCCTGGACGCCCTTCACGAACGCGGTGTCGCCGTCGAGAACAACGTCGACGTCGTCAATGAGAAGCGCACAGTGACGACGACGACGACGAAGAGCACGGACACCCTCGCCATTCCTCCTTCGTTTGGCGTCCCTCTTCGAAGGTTTCGCTGACGATGGCCCGTCGGTGACCCATGACGACTGCGTCGCTTCCTGATCGCAGCGGGTGAAGATTAGACGCAGGCGGCGACCGGGAGCCGAAGGAGCCCTATTACCTTGAAACGCGACTCCAGGTCCGATTTGGAGCGCCGATCGGACGTGTTGATTTCGATCACGCCATGGGAGTCGCTGTTGAGCTTGGCGAGACAGGCGTGGATGGCGGACGTCTTCCCGGATCCGACCGGTCCACGAAGCACAACGACACGGCACAGCGCCGGCGTGTCGTCCACGTCGTCGTCGCTGTCGTCCACCAGCCAGTTGTCGTCGTGCCTGGCCCTGTCGCGTGCCTCGACCCGATGCCGTTCCAAACCGACAATAACGTCGTCCTCGTCGTCGTACGGCTTCTTGTCCAGGAACGCCTCCAGCCAGGCCGTTACCATTGCGTCGACGTCTGCGGTCGCGCATCGCGACGCCTGGAACAGCCGGGTCCACAGTCGACTACCCGACATCGGGTCGCCCATCCGCGTCGCAATCAGTCCTCGCAGCAACGCCTCATCGCGGCACCGCCCATCCCGGACGGCCCTCTGCACGAACGCGTCGACGTCGCCGACGTCGTCGGCATCGCCCCCGCCGGCAGCGTCCTCATCACCGCCGGTCAGGTCGATCACGTCCGCCGACGACAGCGACTTGCGCGCGGCATCCGACGGTGACGGCGCTGCCGCCGCCGCCGACGACGACGGCCCCCTGAAGAACGACCGGATCGACGATTGCTTCCTGGCGGCGGCGGACATGCGAATGCGGTGCGTTGCCAAAACGCCCCCTCACATTGCTGACGAAAGCCGCGGGTCAGGGACAGGGCCCCCGACCACGCGGCCGTCGACCGGACACGCACACGCGTGAAGTTGCCTGCGAGCTGCAGCCAGCACGCCGCCGCCAATCATGTTCGTGCGGCGCCATTTGTCTGCATCCGACCCGCGTGCCGGCCGACCGACTGACGCTGTTGGGAGGCAGCCCGGCGTGTGTGTGTGCGTGTTGAGGGGGGCGGCGGCGGGGGGTATTTTTACGCGGGAACGATTTTGTCGTCGTCGGCGTTTTGCGTGACGCCGGCGACACGTTGACGTACCGCTGGTGTTAACCCCGTCATCATGGCGTCGACGGCGGGGGCGTCCCCCGACCCCGGGACGACGGCGATGGTCGTCGACGACGTGGCCAACGGGAGCGAGGCGGAGCGCACGCAGGCCGCCCGTGCGGACGTGCAGCGGTTCCGCGACGTCACGCTCGACATCCTGCGGAGGTCGACCTGCCTCGATATCATACCGGACAGCGGGAAAGTCGTCGTGTTTGACTCCGAGCTCCCCATCAAGCACGCCTTTTTCGGTCTCGTCGAGCACGGTTGGCCCCATTCGGGATCGTGGCTGGACGCGCCCGCCGCTGACGACGTGCACGCCCTGTGGATGCAGATATCAAGTGCGCCCCCGTGTGGGATTCCAGGACGTGCGACTATTCTGGCATGATCACCGTCACCGATTTCGTATGCCTGCTGCCGTGCGATATGCGGGGAACGCCTCGGTGCTCAGCTCTGCCTGTTCACGTGTAGAACGCCATCCTGCTGCACTTCTACGACTCGGCCGAGTTTCGCCAATCGACCGACAAGTTCGCCCTGAAGCTGGGCGAATATACCGTTCGACAGTGGAACGAACTGAAGCGCGGCGACACCCCGCTGCCCCGGCCGAAGCTGTTCTTCACGCTTCCCGAGGACTCCCTGCTGGACGGCGTGCGCGTCCTCGTCGTGCGGAACATTCACCGCCTCCCCGTCATGCAGCTCAGCCCGGAGAACGTCATCCTCTGCATCAACAACCTGCAGCGAATCCTCAGGTTCATCCTGCACCACATCGAGGCGCGTGGGCAGTCGTCGCTGCTGGAGCGGATCCGGGTCGGCGACCTGCCGGTGGGGTCGTTCGGCGACGGCTGCGCCAGGATCAGCGGATCGATGACGCTGATCGAGGTTCTGAAACTGCTGAAACGTAGCAGGACGCCTGCGGTCGCGATCGTCGACCAACAGGGCAGGTATGTGGACGCGTACAGCAGGAGCGACGTGCGGTACCTCGCCGTCGACATGACGCATGACAAGTTCGAGAAGCCGATCATTGACATTGTGTCGATGCGCGAAGTAAGTGTGCCGGCGGGCCCGCGTCTGACGCGGTCTACGATTTGGCTAACCGCGCGCGTGCTGTCCCAGAACCGCATGCTGACCGTGACCAGGCGGACAACGCTGGACCGCATGTTCTCGAGCCTTCTGTCGAGCAGGAAGCACGCCTGCATTGTCCTGGACGACGACAGGGTCGTCCTGGGGATCCTGTCCCTCAGCGACGTGTTCCAGTTCTTCCTCGAGAATGACCTACAGCCGCCCAATACATAGCATCTATTTCGACATTGCTGCTGGGTCGCACGTGGAACGATTCACACGCGGTCGTAGAGTGACGACGACCGACGACGATGACGAGCAAAGGAGGAGGGTACCCGGGATTCTATACGGCCGCGGTCGGCACACGGGCAGGCGCGCGCCACGACGACGACGCCGTCACTGTACCGTGTCGACGCGGGGCGGCGTCTGCGGCAACGAGTTCGACAGGACCAGCGTGATTTCGTCGTGCTCCTCCTCGGACTCCTCGACGTCGTGGTCGACCTGCATGCGCTCGTCGAAATACCCGTTGGCGTCCCGTTTCGGGTGCGCGAACGCGCACGTGATCTTGGTGCACTTCGGGTCGAACCGGCAGGGTTTCGCAGGGCCATCAGCTCCGGCGCCGGCCGCCGCCCGGGACGGGTGCGAGA
Organism: Plasmodiophora brassicae; assembly: GCA_039704465.1. NCBI lineage: Eukaryota > Endomyxa > Phytomyxea > Plasmodiophorida > Plasmodiophoridae > Plasmodiophora > Plasmodiophora brassicae. The sequence goes on from JASFAU010000004.1 coordinate 1,565,920, forward strand.
ACCGGCAGGTCGGGCGCTTACACGCGGCGCCGAACTTGCACGGCACCTGCGTCGTCGTGGCCGTCGTCGTCCCTGGCGGCAGCGGTTGATTGTGCAGGTACAGGCACGACTTGCCGAACGAGCAGCGCGGCCAGAACTTGCACTACGAGGAGCGCCTCAGGAACATTAGGGGAGGGGGCGGCAGCCAGGTGCTTACCGGTTCGCTTGGATGTGTAAACGGGCAGGCCTCGCCCTTCTCGCAGGCTGGCCAGAACGCGCAGCGAATCGGCTTCTTGGTCGATCTGGCCGCCGGCCTGGACGCGTTGGACGGCGCCGGTCCCGTGGGCGGGCCCGAAGCAGGCCCATTACCAGACACCGTCTCCGGTTCCCTGGCGGGCGTGGTCGTCGTTGCGCCCCCCGCCTGCATCACCCGGTCGTTCTTGATGGTGACGACGAAGGATTCGGAGCGCGTGTCAATCCGGCGGGGCCCGGCGCCTCGTTTCGGGGACGGCGATCGCGCCCGTTTCGCCGTTCGTCGATGATGGGCTGGTTCTGGCGAGGCCTTGCGCTTCGAGACGGGAGCCCTCCTGCTGCTGCTGGTCGGCTTCAGCGCGTCCGCGAGAAGACGCGCGGGAGCAGGTCGCCTCGTGGCGGCCGTCGTCGTCGCCTTTGGCGGGTCGGCAGCGACCGGCGCAACAACAACGGACGACAGCTTTCGTTTCAGCGCCGGCGCCGTCTCGTTATCATTGTCAACGGCGGAGCGAAGCTCGTCGAACAACCATACGACGAGGGTCCGCGCCGCACCGCCGACGAACGGCGCCATCTCCTTCTCGATCTGCGCCCGCGTGCGCCCGTTCGTGACGAGCAGCATGATGAACTCGATGAAGCTGTTCTGGTCGAACGACGACGGCGGCAGCTGGTCGCGGAACCCGTCCATGACCCGGCGCCGGATCGCGTCCGTCAGCTGGCCGGGCGCGAAACTCGACCCGTCCGCGTCGTCGCCGTCCATCGAAGCGAATGCGTTGCGCACCGCCACGGACTTGCCACAAACGCTGACAGTGACAGTGACACACACACACCGCTGCTGCTGGCCGTGAAGACGGGAACGTCGCCGAATGTGATCAACATGTACCCGCCGCAGCCCTATGTCCCATTTGCTATGTCTCGGCAGCAGGGCCTGCAGATATCCGGGTACGGGTCACGCCCCGGGCGTCGCTATAGGGCGAATCGCGTGCGACGATCGACCCGTCGTATGGCGCGCTTCTTCGCCATCGGGAAGAAGGGCGACTCGACGGATGCGGCTGGGCGGACGGCCCGGCTGCAGGCGGCGTTCGAGCTCTGCGATCGGAACAAGAGCGGGTTCCTGGAGGTGTCCGATATCGGCGCCGTCTGCAAGGCGTTCGACCCGAACGCCGACGTCGCGTCGGGGACGGCGCAGGTGCTGGCCGAGTTCGGCGTCAGGCCGGGCGTGAAAGACCAGCGCATCACGCCCGACATGTGGACGTCCACGCTGATGAAGACCCTGGGCAGCAGGGACAGCAAGGTGTTCGACGACCACATCGACTACCTGGAGAGGGCCCTTCGGGGTCCTGTCGACCACCCTGCACCCTCTGCTAAAGCCGCGTCTCCCTGACCTGAGGGAACCCCTCCTTCCGTCCGATCTGTTGCCCGCTTTATAATTAGGGGGACCTCGTCAGCGACTAGAAGTGCAGCAGGCGAACGGAGGCGGACCCTGTCGGCGGCGACGGCGCCCTGGCCGCGTCGTCGCAAGGACGGGACGCGAAACAGGGGACAGGTGTCCACGCCCGTAGCCGACAGATGGCCCGACCTCGGTCGTCGATCTGGCAATCGAGGGACGCCTGCGACCCGGGGTCGGTCAGCAGGGCCTCCGGGCCGGACGCCTGGCCGGGGGGCGCCCAGTGCCGCCCCCCGGCCAGCGATCGGTCGCGATGCGCCCGAACGTGCGACCTGGCCGACACCGGCCTGCAACTGTGCGACCCCTTGCCCAGGGCTCGCCGCAGGATCTGTACGAGATGCGGGTCCCTGGCGGAACCGCTGGGCGACGCGGGCGGCAGCGGCGTCCTGATCCGCTCGCCTTCCGGCCGGTGCACGGGCAGGTACAACGGTGCGCCCTTGATGGCGCCCGGCCCGGGTGGCGCCGCGCCCAGCACCGTCGTTACCGTCAGGCACGACGCCAACCGGTCGATGTCGGCGTCGTCGTCGTCGTCGCCGCCCTCCTGTTCGGGCAGACGATGAAGGTCCTCGTCCTGCACGGGCGCTGGGACCGACCGCGCCGGTGCCGAGGACGGGCGCCGACGACACCACCCTGGCAGGGCGGGCGTGATTGTCAACGAGGTCTCCAGCGACGCCGCCGCCGGGGCGTTGTGACAGTGCTGTGCCACAACCGTCACCGGATGAGGGACAGCCCCGTCGGGGCACGCGGCAACGTGGCCGGGGCCGACGACGCCGGTGATCGCGATCCCGGGGCCAATGGCCTCGTCCGGCGGTGAAGAGTCGCCGACGTGCGACGAGGCGCCGACAGCGATGGCGTGCACTGGACGCGGCGGCTCCAGGCGGCGCGCGGGCGACGACGACCGCTCCCGTTTGTGGGCAACGTCGAGGACGGGCGTCGGGCGCATCGCCTGCGCGGACGACGGCCGCTGCCGATAGGTCTTGGGGCTGGACAGGAAGCCGAGGGATCCGCTGACGACGGACAGGTGGTCGCAGGATCGCGACTGGGGCAGCGTCGTCAGCGACTTGCGCGACGCCAGCAACGGGCGCAGGAGCGCGTCCAGGACGGCCTTGCGCGGCTGGCCGACATCCAGCGACAGCGGCGCCAGCGACGACGACGACAGCTGTTCGGCGAGCTCCGTCATCAGGACGTCCTCGGGCACGTTGCTGGCGGCCGCACCCGGCTGGGCCGTGTCGGCGTCGGGGCGTCGCGCACGCCGGTCGCGTTGCTGTTCGCGATGCACGGCCCACAGGTCGTCGATCGTGGCCTCGTCGTCGTCGTCGTGTTCGAACGTCGCGCCTTGTGCGCGTTGTGCCACGGCGGGCGTCACGGCGAGCGCTGTCGACAACGATGGGTGCGACACGGCGCGATGGCGTTGCCGCTCATATCGCGGGGATGCATTGGGACGGGTCGGCGGGCGCGGAGTGATCCGAAGGGGTCCCGCTGGGTGACCGGTGCCCAGGCGAACGCCTTGCGCTCGGAACCAGCTGCTGGACGGTACGCCTTCGTCAGCGGCGGACGCGGCCCCGGTTGTGGATGGGTGCTGAAGGAGGTCGACGGACGGGTGCGAACGTCGCAGACCCGGCACGATGGAGATGCGCATGGGCGATACGGCGGCGTTGCTGACGGCACGAGGCCGACGGGTCGCAGGACGGCGCTGCCTACGTCGCGGTGACGGCGGCGACGGTGGCGGTTGCGGCTCATCTGGCCGGCTGGGGGTCGGCTGCTGCTGGGTCGACGCAGAACCGGGTCGTGACCGCCCGTCGGGAGCGGCACTGGCGGGAGGCGCGGGGACAGGGTCGCGTGGAGCCCAGTGTCCACGTCCTGCCCGCTGAGACTGAGGTCGCTCCTCGGCAGGCGGTACGGGCCGGTCGAGCGCAACGGGTTCCTCCGAGGGCGCTGGGCGAACGGGCTCGACGGTTGCTGCGAATGTGGCTGGCGGGTTCGCAGACGTTGACGATGCAGCTGGTGCCGTAGCGGTGGATGCCGTCGGCACAGGCGAAGCAGAAGACGACGGGGCCGGCGGCGCCACCGTCGTCGTGACGAGGACGTTGATGGCGGGCGCCCTGACAGTGACGGCGCCACCATCTGCCCAGTCAGCGGCGGCGCCGGGCGCGTACGACGTCGCTGAGTCTGCCAACGAGTCCACAGGCACGGACGGGTGCCATTGCTGGTTCGCCTGCGCGGGACGCCGCGTCAGCGACCCTGGTCGATCACGTTGCTCCCAGAGGCGGTAACAGCCACAACGTACCATTCGCTTGTAGAGCTCGTTGACCAGATCGGTGGCCGTGCGGGCAGACGACGTCGGCGCCGGCGTCTCTGGGACGGCGCGTTCCGGCAGAATCTGCTCCTAACGCGGGAACCGTCAGCACACCGTACGTAAGATGGGGGGACACCGTTTGGGCGCCGACCATTCGGGAGAACAGGGCGTCGACCAGGGCGGGCCCGGTCAGGTCCGGCAGGAACTGGGCGGATAACGTGACGGCGCGTTCGCATAGCGCGCGAACACGGTCGCCGCTCACCGGGCCGTCCAGCCTTGGCGACGTCGCCAACCGCATCGCCAAGGCGTCGACGACGGCCGCCGACTCTGCCGATGCCTCCGCGGCGATCGCGTCATCCACCCGCTGCTGCGCATCGACGACGACGCCGACGTCTTCGTCGTTCTCGTCGGTGGTGGCCTGCGGCGGCGCCTGCGATCCCGCGGGGCGTGCCCCAACTGGCGGGGGACCGAGCGGATCCGTCGTCGGCACGTGGCGGTGCGGCGCCTCTGTTGCCCAGCGTTGCGACCGCGCTGCCGCCGACGATACTGACCCTGCCGCTTGCTCGTCGTCGTTGCCAGCCACGTCCCGTACACGCCTGTCCTCGTCGACGCTCTCGACGATGCGGTCGGGTTGCTTCACAACATGGCCGTAATCGTCCACGTTGGCAACGGCCGCCGCCACTGGGTCCTTCTTGTAGACGGGTTTGAACTCGCTGCCGTCCGACGACGGCGCCACCATCTGCTGTCGACGACGTTCGCTGGCCTGCGTGCGTCGCGAAGAGGCGCCCGCCCCGAGCGACGCGCCGTCGTCGTCGCCGCTCGCCGCCGACATCGACGGGCGCCGCCGCCGCCACTCGGGCGCCTCCCTCATGGCGCGTTTGTGTCGCTCGTCCAGCGTCAGCGAGCGGGTTCCAGCAGGCCCAGCTGCCGCTCCGTCCTCCTCGTCGTCGCTGTCCCGCTCGTCGTCGCTGAGCGCGGGCGCCCCGCGCCGTCTGAACTCGTCGATCGCCGCGCCGTGCCTGGACCGGCGCGTCGCCTCGGGGGCGGTCGTCGTCGTCTCCGTCAGCGTTCGACTGACCCAGGTCGTCGTGCTCGACATCGACGACGTCCGCTCGTTCGTCGGGTACCGTCCCGCGATGCTGTCCTCGAACGGGGCGGGCGACGTCGTGGCGGCCGGGCCTGCGCCAGACGCCGCCCAGCCGCCCACGTCTCTGACGATGCTGTCCAGCATGGCCGACAGGCTCCGGTCGGTTCGTCGTCGTCGTCGTTGCCGTCGCGCGGGCGACGTCGACACCGTCCGCTTCGACGGCGGCCGTTTCCCTCTTGGCGTCGTCGTCGTCGTCGTCGTCGTCGTTGGCGTGTCCGACGCCGCCTCGTCGTCCTCGAACACGGGCGGCGGCAACGGGGCCGCTTTCACACGCTGCTTGGGCGGTGCCATGAACGACAGGACCTTGGGTGGCCGTTTCGGCGCCGCTGGTCGTGCACGCGTCGACGTCGGCGGCGACGGCGACCGGGCGGGGGGCGACGGCGGTCCCTACGCGTCGCTCACAATCAGAAACCAGCAGCAGGACGACGGGCGCCGGCCCCTGGACTCGAACCGTATAGGCGGGGCGATCGACGGGCCGCTTCAAGATGGACCCTCGGCGTCGTTTCGCGTCGGCAGCAGGAGGAGGGGACGGAGCGGCGCCCCTGTCCTACAACGCACACACGAGTCATCGTTGGACGCGTCCATGATGGGGTGCGGGCGACGCCAGTTACGATAAGCGAGTTGCGCTTCGAGTCGGATCGCGTCGACGCCCCGTCGAGCGACTCGACGTCAAAGTAGTCCTCGAACGGGGTCGCGTTGCTGACCTGCGGCAGCGGCTTCCATTGGAACCGGGTGTCCGGCCGCCGGAGCAGGCCGTTGACGCGGGCCACCTGCGACCGGAACGCCATCCGGCAGAACAGGACCTTGAGGAAGTAGACGTAATCGCTGGCGTCCAGCGACGGCGTCCACAGGTCGGCGATCTCGTACAGGGCGGCCCTGAACTCTTTGAAGTTCATCCGGGTGGCGCCCCGGGAGTCGCTGGCCCAGTCGTCGACGGCCAGGCGCCGCGACGCCTCGTCCGTCAGGGCGTCCGGGGGGTACAGCGCCCGCACCAGGCGCATGTGGAAGTCGACGTAGGTCAGCCGGTTCAGCAGGCGCTGGTCGTCGTCGCGCGACTCGCTGAACGCCTTCCCGAACGTGGACCAGAACTCGCGGGCCACGCGCACAACGACCGGGTCGTGTCGCAGGCGCTCGCGAACGGCCAGCGCCTCCGTCGTGTACATGTTCGGGTCGACCTGGGTGCAGTACTCGTGGATGACCTCCTGGCCTGCGGATCCACGTGTGTCGTTGGTTCAGCCCGACGCGACCAGGATGGCGTGTGCGCATACGCACCGTCGACGATGACGGAGAGGTCGGTGGCCGCCTCGAAGATGAACTTGTTCAGCTTGCGGCGCGTCGGCGCCAGCGTCGGCTTGATGTCCCAGAAGTCGGCGAACGCGGGGGCGGACGTCGCGCGCGGCGCGTTACGCGCCGACCTGATGAACCGCAAGCCCAGCTGCCACGCAGGTACGCTCAGCAACGCGCCCCTTCAACAACAACAACGAGACACGCGAACCCGTATGGCTCTGCCGATCCTGGCCAGGCGGGTGATCTGGGCGGCCGGCTCGCCGTGCACGACGATGGGTTCCGGGGGAGCGGGCGCGATGACGGGCTGGACGGGCGGCGGCGGCGGCGGCGCGGCGGGTTCGGGTTCGGGTGCCGGCGCCGGCCTCGCAGCGCTCACCGACTTGGTCGTGAATTGCAGCAGGTCGGGGACGCCGCCGACGACATCCTTGGGCGGCGCCTGCGACGACCGGCGCCCGATGAGGGCGGACGACTTCCGCTTCGGATGATGCATGTTGCCCGCGCGGCCGTCATGCACGGCCACCGCCGTCGACCATGATTAACAATCGCCGCCCCGTTCGACCGTACACCGCCAGGGCGGCTATTTGCCAGCAGCCCAGCCAGGGGGGTCGTCGTCGCCCCGCCCGTATCCACTCCGTCGTACGTACGTCAATACTGCGAAACGCGCGGGGGGCTCTGGTCGGCGGCGCGCGCAACCGATGACGTCGTGCCATGAGGCGTAAGTGTGCGGCGTTTGTCGGGCGCGGCGCGGCACGGCGCACTGAGCTGCAGGCCCGGGGGTAGGTACCTCGCACTGGTCGACTGCGTGCTGCACACGCCCTGCGTGGCCGACGGGCGCCCGCTCCAGGAATGCATGATGGACCGGGACGCCGTCCAGCGCTGCAAGGACCTGCGCCAGGCGTTCACGCATTGCCAGCGCGGACAGGTACGCTGCGCGCGCATTGCCCGTTGCCACCCCCTCCCCCACACGCCCAATGACCGTCGTGCAACGCAGCTCGACGCCCGGTACCGTATCCGCGGCAATCGATACGGGAGGTGACGGCGCCGTCCAGCCAACGATGTGGGCGCGGACAAACACGCGATTCGTAATGAAACGCAAATGATCGTATACGTCGACCTGAACGGGGTTGGACGTCGCGGCAGTGACGATGTCGTGTCGGGGGATGCCGCGCTCGCCTCTCTCTGGCGCCCGAAATAAGGTCAGCGCTGTGCGACGGTGCGTGCGCCGCCCGCAACAACAGAGACCGTTGGCGGCTGGGCGCCAGGGACCCCCCAGCGCACGCAGCACCCACCGCCGCCATGTTGAAGGCGTGTGCCGACCGGGCCCTTGCCTGCCTGTGCACGCTCGTTGCCGTCGTCGTCGTCATGGCCAGCTCGCTGCCGATCAACGCGGCGCAGGCGGTCGCCGGCGCGCTCGGCCGGATGCGTTGGTCGCGGGCGCTCGCCTCGCACTGGTGGTCGCTGCTCCAGTTCATGGCCGAGGTGTGGTCCGACGTGCGCATCTCGTTCACCGGGGACAGCATCGCCGGGTCCAACGAGTGCGCCATCTGCATATCGAACCATTCGCCGGGCATCGACATGCTGCCGGGCATCTGCCTGGCCGGGCGAGCCGTCGGCGCCGGGTCCGTCATCGCCACCATCAAGCAGTCGCTGCGATACGTGCCGGGGATCGGGTGGACCAACTACCTGCAGGGGTCCCTGTTCCTGAAACGGAGCTGGACGCAGGATCGACCGGCACTGGGACGCCGCCTGGACTCGGTGCCCAGGCCGTTCTGGCTCGGGGTGCGTCCCTCGACCGTTTCGCCCCGCCTGTCGACAGTGTTCGCTAATCGCCGAATGTGTGTGTTCGTATGCAAAGATCTTCCCGGAAGGGACGCGGATCACGCCGGCGAAGCGCGCCGAATCGCAGGCGTTCGCCGAGGCACGCGGCCTGCCCAGGCTGGCGAACGTGCTCGTCCCGCGCACCAAGGGCTTCACCTTCACCGTCCAACGGCTGCGCGCGTCCCTCGACGCCGTCTACGACATCACGGCCGCCTACGAAGGATCGCCCTTCTACCTGTCGGACGTCCTGCTCAGGGGCCGGTTTCGAACGGTGAGAGCGACGAACCCGTGCGGCCCGCCACCGATTGCACCCACCACGACTGACAGTGTGTCGCCCAACAGCGTGCATTGCACTTCCACGTGCGTCGCGTCCCCACGTCGCAGCTGCCGTCGTCCGACGCCGACCTGGAGCAGTGGCTGTACGACGCGTTCGCCCAGAAGGACGCCCTGCTGGCACATTTCCGCATGCACGGGTACTACCCGGGCGCGGCCGTCGACTGCCCCGCACCCGCCCTGCACCTCCTGATCCGATTCAATGCCTGGGTGCTGGCGTTCGCCGTCGGCCTGCTGGCCCTGGGCGGCTGGTCGCCGGCGTCGATCGTCTGGGCGGCGCTGTCGGTCGCGACGATCGCGCTGGCCTGTCGTCGCACGTACGCCCACGTCAACCGGCGGTCGGTCCTCGAGGAACAGCACGGCGACCGGGCGCTGGCCGAGGCCATCCCCGCGTCGGGTCGCGCCGATCCCACCAAGAAGCACGTATGAATGTCAGACAGATGTGTGTGTGTGTGTGTGTGTGTGAATAAGTTACGTGTGTCGTCACTGTACAACCCGGCCATCGACCTGGCCCGCGCAGACCGGCGAACGTTCGCAGAGAGGGGGGCCCTGTCCTGCTGCATCGTGAAGCGTCACGCGCGCAGCTGTCTCGTGATGTTCCTGACGAGCGCCCTGGCCTGGGCCACGATGCGGGCGCCCGGCAGGTTGAAGTCGGCGGCGTTGCTGGCGATCAGGTCGAGGTCGGCGACGACGGCATCGACGCGGCGATAGTACCGATTGGACAGGCGCCGCTCGATCAGGCCCAGGTCCATGGGCAGCGCGATCATCCGGTCGTACACCGGGAACTCGTCCAAGGGGACCGGATCGCGGAAGTGGCGCGCCGACGCGTACGACCGCCACCGGGCAATCACCTGCCCGGCTCGGTCCAGGCGGTCCGCGTCGTCGCCTGCGATGCCGTCGTCGTCCTGCGCGTCGCTGGATTCGGCGACGCGATGCAACTCCCAGGGCGACACGCGTTGCAGGACGGCGTGGCGCTGCTGGCGCGATACGCGCCGGTCGTCGTCGTCGAACCGAACGACGACGCAGTTCCATGGCGACGTGCGGCAGTTGCCGATCTCGACGATGGACCCGCTGTACCACGACGACACGTCGGCGTACCACATGCGGAACCGGTCGCCGACCTGCCACCGGGCGCGCAGAGCGCCCTCGACGACCCATTCGGGGACAACAAAGTCGGGCTCGTCGATCGGGTAGAACGGTATCAGGACCGTCGGCGACGACGCGTTGCCGGGCCTGGCCTCGTCATCATCGGCGGATTCATCGGCGCCGGCCTGGTCGTCGAACTGGACGGACAGGTCGGCGACAACGGGCTGGCGCGCCCCACGAAACCGCATGCGGTACGCGATGGCGACAACGACGCCGAACAGGACCGGCGGCGGCGTGGCGTCGGTCGGCCAGGGCCAATCGGGCAGTTGCCGGGCGACGGTCGGGTCGAGCTGCGACAGGAACGACCAGTGCCCTTCGCCGAAGTAGGCCACACGATCGCCGACCTGCGGGACGTACCCGCCGACGGGCGTGCCGGGCGCCTCCCGCTGGAGCCAGCGACGATCCGGGCCAGTGGCGCCCGCCTGGTCGCTGGGCGACGCCTGCGCGCGACGGCACCGCTTGCTGACACGGACGATGATCGGCTCGTCATCGGCGTCGTTGCCCGACTCGGACGCCTGCCCCGCATCGTCGTCGCTGGCACGTCGTCGCAGGCGAGTGAACGACGGCCGATCGGGGGCGGGCGAGCTCGCCGGACTGCCCACACGATGGCGAGCAGCGGCACCGGGTGGGCGACGGCGAACGCGAGGAAGGACGCGGTCGTCGGCAGAGTCGCTCTGGCTCGAACCCGACAGTGACCGACGAGGCGACGACCGACCACCACTGGCCCTACTTTCGCTCAGGCGCGGACGAATAACGACGTCGTCGTCCAGGTCGGTGTCGTCGGGCAGATCGTCGTCCGACGACGTCGCCTGGACGGATTCGTCGTGCGACGACTCCGACGCCGTCGTGCTGAAGTCGTCGCTGGCCAGGGTGTCGGTGCCGGAGCGCCACGGGTCGTCGTCGTCGTCGTCGTCGACGACGGCGGCGGCTGCCTCAGCGACGAGCGCCTGGATGAACGCGGACGGTGGCGACGCAGCAGGAGGCGCAGGCGGAGAGCTGGCGACCAGGTCGACGAGCTCCTCGACGCGAGGCGCCGTCCGGTGGCGGGTCTCCTCGCCGTCCTCGTCCGCATCGCTGCCCGCCTCGGGGAGCCACTCACGTTGCCGGCCCTGTTCGAGGTCGTCGGCGCCCCATACGTAATACATGACGGAGGCGTGCGACGCGGCCATACCAGCAGGTGCGCGGGCTGGATCACGTACGCCTCGAAGTCGGCATTGCAGAGCGTTCGCGACTGGAACGGCGCCGCGTGCATCGACGCGTCCGCCTGCGCGCGCGCACGTCAGCAATGGACGGCGTCGCGGAAGCGCCCCGCGTCACCGATTCGCTCAGGAAGAACTGGGCGGCCGGCACAACGGCGTAGCGTCGGCGGGAACCCGTCCCGAAGAGCACGAGGCGGCCCATGTCGCTCGTGGCACCTGCACCAGACGGCAACGTCAGCGGATGCGCACAGCGACGGGGGGGCCCCAACGCGGGCGCGCCTACACAGCCATTCGCCACCGCTGGACACAGCACAGTCCACGAACCGATCTGTGGGCCACCTTGTTCAGCACAGGGGGAGGCACAACCGAGGGCAGGCAGCGCAACCCCAAACCCGACATTGATCTGTGGCCGGGAACCGTGATACGATGGCGCCCGTGCGCGCGTCGACAAGGAACGCCTGCCCGTCGGCCCCGACCGTCAGCAGGATGTCGCCGAGCGCGGGCTGGAGCGACACCGCCAGGACGTCGTCGTGGTGCAGGTGCTGGCGCCAGACGAGGGCGAACGGCTGCGCCGTCAGCGCATCCCACGCCTCGACGAACGCGCCGTACGTGGTCACCAGGAGCCGGCCCCGGTCCGCCCAGATCAGCGTTGTCGCCCGGTCCGCCCGCCCGTCCCGGCTGTCCACGACCGTGTGGCAAACGGCGAAGTCGCCGACGTCCAGCACGAAGACGTGGCCGAGGGCGGTGGCGACGGCCAGCTGCCCGGCGTCGTCGTTGAACACAGTGCAGACGATCTCGCCGGACGGGCTCAGGTCGACGTCGGCGCACGGCTCCGTCCAGCCCTGCTCGACGATCAGCGGCACCGAGTGCACGACGACATGGCCCGTGTTGAGGCCGACGGCGATGAACGCGTTCGGCGCCCGGCCCACAGCGAGGGCGTTCGCCTCGCACGCGCCCGACGACAACCTCGGGTACAGGCCCGCGTCCACGTCGAAGTCGTCGCCCATCGAGCAGATCCGGCACGACCCGTTGTGCGTGATCGCCACGACGCGGTCGTCGTCGGGCAGGAACTGGACGCGCATGACCTCGCCGACCAGGTTGAAGACGCGCAGGCGCGTCCCGTGCCACAGCGACCAGATCGCGCAGGTCATGTCGCTGGACGCCGACGCGACCTGCTGATTGCACCGGGAGACGGACAGGTCGTTGACGTTCTTCGTGTGGCCGCACAGCGTCCACTCCAGGGCGCCGTCGCACGTTCGCCACACCTTGACCATCGTGTCGTCGCCGCCCGTGATGACGCGTCGCCCCGTACGATCGAACGTGACACAATAGATCGCCGCCATGCCGCCGTGGATCGTCGCCAGGCGCCGGTACGTGCCATGATGGCGACGCGGACGAACGCCCTGCGTCTCGTAACGACACATGGGGGATGGGCGATGCCGGCGCTGTTGCCGGGCCAGGGCCATCCAGGCTGGACGACGGGCGTCCGTCCCGGACGGCAGCAGCCGGAGAAGTGGATCGGCGGCGCACGACGACGGGAACCGGCGCGCGACATCTGCGAACGTCCGGTCACGGGTGGCACCGTCCCAGTGGACGGCGCGCCCGAGGAGGCCGGCACCGACGGCGGCGCGCTCGAGGCCGGCGACCGCCTCGGCGAGGGCGCCGTCCGCCCCGCGCAGATGCGCCAGCACCAGGTACAGCAGCTCGGCATTGACCGGGCGGACGTCCGGCCACGTCGCACGAGGCGGCGCCCGCCTACGTCCCCCCGACCCGAGGACGCCGCCTGGACCTGCATCAGCTGCCGATGATGGCATCGGGCGACGGACTGCGCGGACGTCTTCCCCGCTGGGAGCGCCGCCGCCGCCACACCCGGTCATGCCCAGGGTGCCGAGGAAGGCGAGGGCGCCCAACCCGGCGCTCCTGTACAAGAACTACCCGTACGCGATGCTGCCGAGGATGCGCCGGCTGGACGGGGAGGCGGCCGAGGAGCGCGCCAGGTTCGATCGCGGCGCCGCGACCTGGTCGCGTCTGTCTGAAACTGGCCCGCAGGTTGCAAGAGCGGCGCGAGCGGCGGGTGCACTTTGGGTTTCGGGACGGCGAGGTCTTCAAACTGTTCCGGGACAGCACCCGGGCCGAGAAACGATGGTTCCTGGAGTTCAGCAGCGAACCCGAGTACGCGGGTCTGCCGGCGGGCACGTTCGTCGCCGTCCACCAGTCCGGCAGCGTTCTGCACCCGTTCGCCACCTACAACGAGGCAGCCGCTGCCGTACGCGCCGATCATGAAGCGGGCGGCCCGGCGCCCCTCTCGTTCTACATCGTGGACGTCGGCCGGCAGGCGCCGCATTACCTTCGCATCCCCGACCAGGACGGCCCGTTCCATCAGTTCGTCTTCAATCCGGACATGAGCTTCTACAAGGTTAACTGGGGCCGGGGCAAGGACCACGATCCGGTCGTGCCCTGCGTCCTCCGGGACACGTCCGTGTCGCCGGATGCCATTGCCACGACCGCCGGGACCGATGACGCCTGTGACGATTGTGTCATCCTAACCGAGGACGTGACCGCGATGACGACTCGATCCGGGACGCGGTCGTTAACCAGCCGACGCGGCAACCCGATAGATTACCCTGTCGTCCGGAAGCTGGTCGAGATCAACGGGTTGCAGACCGTGTCCGACTGTATCGTGCGCATGGATTTCATCCCGAAACGGTACGTCGGCCTGAACGTCATCCGACGGTACCTGAACGTGTCAAGCGTCGCGTACCGGATGAACCCGACAGGGCAATGGCGTCCGCGTCCAGGCCTGCAGAACGAAGTCCTGCTATGACCATAATATTAATAATGTTGTTCGCGATTCGCTGAGCGGGTAGTGCTTCTATGGGTTTTATTGACGACGATCATCTAGGGGTCGGCGCCAACGGGGACGTGTAAGAATGACGATGATGATGATGGTGGGCACTTGGGATGGGCATCCGAGGTGGTGCTGCGCGTCGGCATCAGCCACGCTTGCGAAGCGTGTCACTAGAAGAAGCGCAGTTACCATCGCAGAACGTTCATATCCGGGTGGTGTACGTACCTAAGCCAGTCGAGCCCTTCGTAGAGGCCATCGCCGGTCGTTGCGCATGTCGCTTGGATGAACCATTGCCGGTTGCGGATCTGGTTCAGGCCTAGGCGGTTGGTGACCTCCTGGACGGGCATGGCGTTCGGCAGGTCCTGCTTGTTGCAGAAGACGAGCAGGACGGCGTCGCGCAGCTCGTCCTCGGCCAGCATGCGGTGCAGCTCCTCCTTGGCGCTGTGCTGCTCGCCAGGTCTGTCGTTGTTGCCGGCCCCGTCAATTCGTTCCCGGTCGTTGGAGTCGACGACGAAGATGATGCCCTGCGTGTTCTGGTAGTAGTGACGCCACAGCGGCCGGATCTTGTCCTGCCCACCGACGTCCCACACTGTGAACGAGATCTGCTTGTATTCGACCGTTTCGACGTTGAATCCTGCGCCACAGCATGTCGTGTGAGAACAGACGGAGTCATACGGGGGCGGCGTATCATCACGAGCGACGCCGACGCACCGATGGTCGGAATGGTCGTGACGACCTCGCCGAGCTTCAACTTGTACAGGATGGTGGTCTTGCCAGCGGCATCCAGGCCGACCATCAGAATGCGCATCTCCTTGTTGCCCATGAGGCGCTGCCACAGCTTTCCGAACGAGGTGCCCATGGTCGCGCGTGCGTCGTCGTCCCCCGGCCCGTCGTCGTCGTCGTCAACCTCCTTCCCGCGCGTCGCGCTTCGCCGGATTCCAAAACCCGTCGGACTGCGCGACCTGCAAGTCGCAACCTGGACACGTCAAACAACCGCCGCCCACTTGGCGCCCGCAGTCCCCCGGAAAAAATCGATGGATTCCAGAAGAACCGCCGCCCCGTCTATGTTTCAGTCCGGTACAACCGCCCATAACTGGTAGGTACGTACGATGTGCACAGCAGCGAGCTCGCCCGGATCCTGATTGCATATACCTGCGCGGGTAGGCGCCGCCTACAAGCAATTATTATTGCAGAGATTTTACACCAGGCGTCCTCCTCCAGCACGGAATCACGACTGCGCAGGAATGCCGTTGGGCAGTCCACCCGCAACACCTACGGACGCACGTACAGACGCCGATGATCGAAACCATCCACCAAGGAGCAGGGCCCATTCGTCAAATGGTTGCCTGGGGATTTACATTACAACAGAATACAAAAATCGTCACAGTCCAGGTGCCCGTTTGCTCGGCTGTCGGCGATGGATGCACTTGGGACGATGGAACTGCGCCCAGATGTGGTGGAACGCGTCAGGAGACGCGTGCCCCCTGCCCAGTCGTTCCGTTGTTTCCCGTGCTGCTGCTGCGCCATGCGCCTCGAGCTGGGCATGCAGGTGCTCAGCGGCATCATCGTCATCGTGTCCGTTCTGCAGGTCGCCGAAGGCGCCGTCACGATCCAGAGACGGTACGCGTTCTCACACGCCTCGGACGACATTGCCGATTCCCTGGGCATGCCATCCCTGCATCACCCGCCCGAGTACTACGTCTACCGAGGCGTGCTCATGGTCGTCAGCGGCGTGATGGGCGTGCCCATTGGCGTCCTCCTCATGGTGGCCGTTGGCATGAAACGGGCGCGCTACGCGTGGATCTCGGTCGTGTCCTTCGCCGCCCTTCTGGTCGCCGAAACCATCCTGGCCGTCGTCTACCTGTCGCCGTACTTCGCCTTCGGCGTCATCGTCCCCCTGTACTTCCTGTACTGCATGTGGTCGTACGCCATCCAGCTCGAGGCACCCTGCGCACACATGCCGGTGGCCGTCCACGCCGTGTAATATATACACGAGGCGTACGGCCGCAACAACAGGCACCTCGCGATTGGCAACGGGTTGCAGTACCTGGTGTTAGTTTGCGACGCGGACGCGGACCGGGCAGCCGCTTGTTCGGGGTTTTCCCTTTGGGCGGTGGGTGCCGCGCGCCGCCCCCGGCCCGTCACGGTGCGGGGTCGCCAACCCTAAATCCGGTCATGTTCGCCTGGTACCGCCCCTACAACTGCAACGGGGCGATCACGGCGGCGGTTGTCGCCGTCGCATCCAGCCTGGTCGCAGCCTTCCCGTTCGTCACGCGCCCGTCCATGTAGCACAGGCCGTCGTGGGCGCTGACCCTCGTGTATACAGGGTGCACAATGTCCTGCTCGGGACCGGACATACGGCACCCGTCGTTGTATTCGGCGTGCTCCTGCTCGTTGCGTCAGTGTCGCTGTTCGGCACGATCCTATCCGACCCGGGTATCATTCCTCGACGGCCACCGTTGCGCCCCGGTACCTGGCAGCACCGTCACACGCGCGCCGTCCCTACCAACCTGGTGGCTGCCGCCTGTAGGCGAGTGCAAACCGAACAGGGTGCAGGATGTGCTTGTGGCCGGCCAGCTGACTCGCCTGCGATGGTGCGAGACCTGCTGCATCTTTCGGCCGCCCCGATCCGCGCACTGCTGGATCGTCGACGCCTGCATCGAGAAGTACGCGTCGCGATGCGCGCGCTCGTCGTGGACAATGCCCCCTCTGACTGGTTCTGTGTGCAACGTCAGTTACGACCACTACTGCCCCTTCCTCGGCAATGCCATCGGCAAGGGCAACTACAGGTTCTATCTCGCCTTCATCGCCTCGACGTCACTGTTAACGGTACGTCGATCCTTCAAGGGGTTCGCGCTCACCGCCACCGCCGCCACCGCCACCTGAATATGCAGCACGTAGCTGTTCTCCATTGCCGTCTGCGTTGTCGACATGGCGCTGGTCGTTCAGCGAGGCCGGCCCAGGTCGCCGGCGGGTTCGGAGCTCCATCGCTCAAACGATATCGGCGGGTGCCCTGATGCGGTTTCTGCAGATTCCGCGCCGACCTGGACAATAATCTTCACGGACGCGCCTGTCACCCTGGCACTGACCGTTTTCCTGTTCCTCGCCATGTGCTTCGTGGTCGGTCTGACCGTGTTCCACACCTACCTGATCGCTCTCGGCATGTCCACCAACGAAAGGGTACGCGTCCGCGCGCCCCCCACCCTGTTTCTCCTTTCGGCCAACTCCAATGGTTCAGCTACGCGATGCATTCCCGGACGGGAACCCGTACTCGAAAGGCGTCCTCCGCAACCTGACCTCGATCTGCTGTGCCTGGCCGCGCAGGGGCCGCCGTCGCCATCGCCGCATGGTGCCATCCGAAACGGCCGCTGTCGCCAGTGCCAACGGGAGCAGGCAGTCGGCCGACGACAACGGCGATTCCCTGGTCCTCGAAGTGCGGCACACAATACACGGCCAGGTATGATCATTGTCTGGCAGCCGGTTGCTGTCGCCTGGGGGACGGGCCGGGGGATTTCCCTCCGCTCGCGGTACCGCCCAGATCTTTGCCCAGGCGGCCATCGTACCGGTCGGATCGATCGGGAGGGTTGCCGAATCCCACATCGGTGTGTCCTGGGCGAACAATGGCAGATGTGCTCGTGCACGACATTGACGTGGGCGTTGGCGACGGGCGGGACAGCATGTACCATCTGTTGGAAGGCGACCCGATCGACGTGCTGACGTCGGGTCCCAAGGCCGTCCTCACCGAGGACGTTCCCGTGGTCGTCGCCCTCCTCGCCAGCGTCGTCTTTGTCGCCCTGCAATGCCGAGCCACTGTCGTCGCAAGCGATTGCGTTGCAACGAGTGGCACCGACCTGGTCAAGTCGGCCGTCGTCCTGCTCGCGTGGGTCGCTGTGGCGGGCGCCTTGCTGTCGTCCATCACCTCCGTCGTTCTGTCCATCCTGCGGAACGCTGTCGCCATGCTGATGGTCGTCCCCGTGCTGGCCGGGTCGGTGGCAACCACCGCCGGCCTTGTCGCCGTCCTCGACCCGTCGTCGTTCGGGAATGCATCCGCGTCGTGCCCGTCGGGCTTGGTGGCGACCTGGACGGCCGGATCTGTTGGCATCGTCGTCACGCAGCTGCTGTCGATCCTGGTCGTCCTGTACCGTCGGCATCGCCTGCTTCGCGCGCCCTACGACCGATTCGGCCAGCGCCGACGCGACGTCGCCGGCGCGAAACGCGACCTGAAGCGCATGGCGCTCTTCGTCGTCGGCACCGGGTTCTTCATCGGCATCCCGATCGCTATCGAATCCGCCGTCGTCGCCTACGTCGCCCTCGCATGACCCTGGCGCGGCGTCGACCCAATGGGGACAGGGCTTAACCGCGAGGCGTGTATGATGGAAGAACATACAGAGGAATGGCTATGGGCAGCGCGTCGTGTGTGTCTGTTTGTGTGCGCGCCTCCAGCAGCAAGGTACACACCAAGGCGGAGCGAGATGAGGGCGCGACATGGAGCCGTTGGGAGATATTTCGTTGGCCGTGTGGGCGAATATCTGTGAAGACGTCGGGCGGGATGGGGTCGACGTTGTCCTGTTCGCGGTCCAGCGACGTGGTCGTGACGTCGACCTTCGAGTCGATGTACGAGATCGGCGCCGAGCTCGGCAAGGGCCACTTCGCCGTGGTGCACGCCTGCGTGCACGTCGGGACGGGCGTGAAGTACGCGGTGAAGGTGATCAACAAGCGGCGGGTGACGAACCCGATGTCGATGCGGGAGGAGGTGACCGTCCTGCGGAAAGTGGGCCGCCATCCGTATTGCATCGAGCTGGTCGACGTGTTCGAGGACGACTCGAACTTCTACCTGGTCATGGAGCTGTGCACGGGCGGCGACCTGTTCTCCAGGATCGTCGACTATGGCAGCTACTCGGAGATGGACGCCAGCAGGACGCTGTTCCAGCTGGCGACGGCCCTCGACCACATCCACCAGCAGGGCATCACGCACCGCGACCTGAAACCCGAGAACATCCTGTTGCTGAACAGCACGCCCGACTCCGACCTCAAGGTCGGCGACTTTGGCCTGTCCAAGATCGTCGAGGGCGGCCCGTCCGTCGTCATGAAGACGATCTGCGGCACGTGGGCCTACTGCGGTTCGTACCAGGAACGGCCCCCGCGTCCCTGGCCGCTGATTAACGCACGTCTGTCACAGCGCCCGAGGTCATCGAGCAGAAGCCGTACACCAGCCTGGTCGACAACTGGACGCTCGGCGTCCTCATGTTCATTCTGTAAGTCCGTTCGCTGTCAGCGGGGACACTGTGGCACCTGACGCGCGTCGATGCTGACAGGTTGAGCGGGGTAAGGCGTTGCCCGAGGCACCACTGCCTGGCCATGTGCCTGCGCTGACGACCGATTCGTGACAGTACCATCCGTTCGACGATTTCGGCGACCTTCCTGAACCGGAACTGCTTGAGCGGATCGTGTCGTGCGATTACAGTTTCAATGACCCGGTCTGGAGCGACATCAGCGAACAACGTCGGGCCACACGTGTGCTGCCAGTGTAACGCCCGCTGACTATTTCGGTTTGACATACGCAGCGAAGCAGATGATTCGGGCGCTGCTGAAGATCGTCCCCGAGGAGCGCATGTCGCTGGCCGATTTCCTGGCGTCGCCCTGGATCCAGGGCAAGCAGGCGAAGTCGGCGCCGCTGACGAGCACGCTGAACCGGATGCAGTCGTTCAACAGCGGCCGGAAGAGCAAGGTCTGGCGCGTGTGTGTGATGGCCCGCCCTCGTACGGCTCTCACCTGGCCCATGGTGTCACAGGGCGGGTTGATGTCGCAGACGAGCAACCTGGACCTAAGTTATAGCCAGTCGGAGACGCGGGACCGCGAGCGTATCGCGACGAACGCCATCCAGCAGCGTATCGTGGAGGCCACCGAGGACGACGATTCGGACGTCGACGCCGGCGCCGCCGCCAAGGGGAACGCAGTGACGACGCCAACGACCAGCAAACCGCCCATATCCAACGGCGGCGCCGGCGAGAAGCACACTGTCCAGTTCGCCGCCGTCGTTGAGTCCATCAAAGATTAAAACGCTCGCCCAAATGTGTACACCGTCGAAGCGATTATCAAAGGAACGGACATCGTGGTCTGTGTGAGCGTGTGTGTATGTGTTTAACAGCCGACTTCAGAGCAGGGCTTCCCGTCCTGCACCGTGTCGCTGGCCCAGATCGCCCTGTCGGGGTCGTACGTGACCAGGTTGCCATCGCTCTGCATGTCGAGGCGGAACGGGTTCCTGCCACCCTGGCTGTATCCCTCGCTCTCCCACAGCGGCAGATTACCGCGGTCGTACAGGACCAGGTTGCCATCCGCCTGCTGCATGAAGTAGCAGGGGCCACGACTGGCCTGCTCGCCCTTGTTCGTCGCCCAGATCGCGACGTCCTGCCCAGCGCGGTACACGACCGCATTGCAATCCTCCTGCATGATCAGCGTGAAGCGCCCGTCCTTGCTGCGAATGAACTGGTTTGGCGTCAGGCGCTGCCCTTCCTGCAGGGCACTTGGGATCGGTGCAGGGGTGGGCGCGGGCGTCGGCGCTGGTGTCGGCGCAGCGGTCGGCGCAGGTGTCGGCGCAGGTGTCGGAGCGGGTGTTGGCGCTGGGGCAGGCGCAACGGTTGGCGCTGGGGAAGGCGCAACGGTTGGCGCTGGGGCAGGCGCAACGGTTGACGTCAGCGTCCTCGCCTCGTTGTTCCCCATCGCGTTCGCGCCCGCCGACAGCGGCAGCGATTCAGGGCGGGCCGTCGACGGAAGCGGCTGGGACAACGAGGCCAACGGGCAGTCCTGTCCACGAACGGTAGGCGCAGCAGCGGCCAGGGCGAGGACGGCGACAGTGACCAGGCGCGCGAGCGACATGGTTGCCGGAATTGGGGGTACGACGGGTAACGTCGGTGTTTGAGGTTGAACGGCGGATTTCGAATCTGGCTCGCCGTCACAACGCCGGAACCTGCCGGTCACGACGAACATGACATCATCCGTTCCCGTTTCGTCGTGAGTCACCCCCCGGTCCGGAATGATGACCCATCCGACGGAAGCGGGGGGACTCGCCGGTCTAGCGAGCGCGCTTCATCGACGGTGCGGGGCTGTCTAAAGAGGCAACCGTGCGTCGCCCCCGGCCCCTCGACGGGTACTTCTCGACCCTGCCGGTCGGCCAGGCGCGCCATGGCGTGTATTCGGTCGGGTTGACGGCGTGCGCGCGTCGCCGCTTCCGGCACAGGCGCTGGACTGATGACGTCGCCCGGGAGGCGCGCCCGCGCCACCGCCGCTCAGCTCCAGCGCTTACTACCGCATGCTGCGACCGGGTGGTGGCATCGTGCGACGTGGGCGCGACGTCGACTCGTCTCGAGCAGGCCTGGTCCGCGCCATCAGGCGCCGTTGTCGGCGTACCAGGCGTTCCTCAGGTCGCCGTCTGTGCCGCTGGCGGTTCGCGCGCTGAAGCACGACGCCGACCCGCAGGCTGGGTGGGACGTGTTCCAGCACGTCGTGTCGTCGCCGGCGTTGGCGCCGCGCATCCCGTTCTTCCAGGCGATGCTGATGTTCTGCCGGCGCCGCCTGCCCGGCAAGGCGCCCGACGTCCTGCGCGCTGCCCTCGACCGGGGCGTTGCTGTCAACGACACCCTGTTCTGCACGTTCGTCGGCGCGTGCCGGGCGGCCGACCCGCCCCTGTGCCAGGACGTCGTCGACCTGTACGCGCGATGCGGGCCGCGATCGCACAACGTGATCGCCAGCGTCGCCAACGTCTGCCGCCTGGCCAAGCAACCGGGCCCTGCGCTGGGCCTGCTGCAGGACGCCGTCGATGGCGACGTCGAGTTCGGCGAGGTCCTGACGTCGGTCCTGTCGGCCTGCTGCGCCGACGCCCGGAGCGCGGCCGGCGCCGACGTTGCCCAGCGTCTCGTCGACCTGGTGCGCTCGGGGCGTATCCCGGCGTACGCCCACAACCAGGCGATCTTCGGCAACCTGATCAAGGCGCTGCTGTCGCAGGCGCGGTTCGACGCCGCCGTCGACGTCACGTCCGTCATGGAGGGCGTCGGCGTGGCCCCGTCGTCGGTGACCTATACGCTCCTGCTGTCGTCGCTGATCAGGGCGGCCCAGCTGTCGTTGGCGATGTCGGTGTTCGAGCGCATGGCGGGTCGTCGGGTCGCCGTCGGCGTCCCCGTTTTCGCGTCGCTCGTGGCCGCGTGCAAACGCGCCGACGACGCCCGGCGCCACCTCGCCGTGCTCTACGATCACGCGCTCGCCAACCCGGCCCTGCTGCTGCACGACGACTTCGCCGCGTGCTCGTTGATATCCGCGTTCGACGCCGTTGGCTATCTTGCCACGGCAGAAGCCGTGTTCGCGCGCCGCTGTGCCGCGTCCGTCCCCGACGCGCCCGTCTTCATGGCCATGATGACCGCGTACGTTCGTCACAGCCGCAGTGGCGGGCGCCCCGCCGGCGACGTCGTCGGCAAGGCCCTGTCGGTGTTCGCCTCCATGGTCGAACACGGCGTCCCGGTGGACGGGCGCGCGTTCACCGCCCTGGTCTCGGCCTGCCGAGGGTACTCGCTGCCCGCCGTCCAGCGCCTGCACGACTACGCCACCGGGTCGCCGGCGCTGCTGGACGACGACTTTGTCGTCAGCGCGTTCATATCCGCCTATGCCGACTGCGACGCGATTGTCGCCGCCGAACAGACGTTCCAGGCCCGGTGCGCTTCTGGACGTCCCGCCCCTGGCGAATGCGTGTTCAGCGCGATGGTCGCCGCCTACACGCGCCATGGCATGTTCGACGAGGGCATGCGCGCGTTCGAGGCGTTCCGGGCGTCGTCGTCGTCGTCGTCGCTGTCTGTCGAGGCGCACACGACGGCGCTGTCGCTGTTCAGCAAGGCGGGCCGCATCGCCCAGGCCATGTCCGTCTTCGAGACGGCCCTGCGGCAGGGCGTGCGCGTTGACGGGCGCGTCGTCGCCGAGCTGGTCACCGCCTGCAGACGGGGCTCCTGCCGGGCGTCGCTGGACCAGGTCCACAGGCACGCGTCCGACCGCGCGTACCTCATGCAGGACGATCGGGTCGTCAGCGCGCTCATCGCCGCCTACTCCTGTACGGTCGAGTCGCTCGCCGTCGCCGAGCAGGTCTTCGCGCGACGACGAGCCGTCGGCGCGCCCGGCGTCGTCGTGTTCAATGCGATGATATCGGCCTATGGCGGGCACGGGCGCCTGGCGAACGCGACGGCGGTCTTCGACGACCTGAAAGGCGTCGGCGTGCCACCCAACGACGTGACGCTCTGTAGCCTGCTGTCGGCGTGCAATCAGGTCGGCGCCGTTCGCCTGGCGATGTCGATCGTCGACGAGTTCGAGCGCGCCTGGCGGATCCCGCCCCGGTCGCTGGAGACGTGCACGACGCTGCTGTCGCTGTACTCCAGGGGGGACTGCCTGGCGGAGGCGTTCGCCCTGCTCGACGCCATGGTGCAATCGGGGACGCCGATCGAGACGCTGGTCTTCTGCGGCCTGGTCGGCGCCTGCAGGCGCGGCGCCGACGTGGCCGGCCTGGCCCGCCTGCACCGGTACGCGGCGTCGACCGACCTGCTCGAGCACGACAACGTCGTCGCGTCGTTCATCACGGCGTACGGCGAGTGCCGCCGCGTGCCCGACGCCGAGGCCGTCTACCGCGACGCTCGCCGCCCGGGCGTTCACGCGACGACGGCCATGATTGGGGCGTACGGCCAGAACGGCCTGCCCGACACGGCCGAGCGGTTGCTGGACGACGTGCAGGCGGACGCGGCACCGCCCGCCTTTGCCTGCGTCGTCGCCGCCTACGGGCGCCTGTCGCTGGCCGCCGATCTGCGACGCCTGCACCGCGTCGCTGAATCGAAGGCGTTCCTGTCGGACGCGTTCGTCGTCAGCGCGTTGGCGGCCTCGTACGGACGCTGCGCCGACTGGGCGTCGGTGCGGGCGATGCACGACGTCGCCCGTCGCCATGGCCTGATGGGCGACGGCGGCGTCGTCAACGCCCTGATCTCCGCCTATGGGCAATGCGGGGACCCGGGCACCGCCGAGCGCCTGTTCGTCGAGGGCAGGTCGACCGCCGACCCGTCCGCCCTGTCCACGGTCGTCGCCGCCTACGGGCGCCTGTCCCAGCTGGCCGACCTGCGCCGCCTGCACCAGGTCGCCGCCGAGGAGTCGCTCCTGGCGCAGGTCGCCGTCGTCAGCGCGTTCATCTCGTCGTACGCGCAGTGTGGCCAGCTGGCCGAATCCGAGCGCCTGTTCCGGGACCTGGCGGCGACGCCCGACACGAGCACGTTCAACGCGATGATCGCCGCGTACAGCCATCACGCCCGGCTGACGAGCGCCCTGGACACGTACGAACGCCTCCAGCGGGCCGGCCTGAAGCCGAACGACGTGACGCTCGTGTCGCTGCTGACGGCCTGCAGCCACGTCGGCGACCTGCAGCGGGCGCTGGCGATCACGGCCGAGTTCACGACGGCATGGGGGATCCGGGTCGACGCGCGCCACACGAATTGCCTCGTCGACCTGCACGCCCGCATGGGCAACCTGGACGAAGCGGAGCGGTTCATCGGCGACGCGTCCGACGTGACGTCCTGGATGACGGTCCTGGGCGCCTGCCGCAAGCACGACGACCTGGCCCGGGCCGAGCGCGTCTTCGCGACGATCCTGTCGCTGCCCGACAGCCCCGATGTCCTGTCGCACCTGCCGGCCGCCTACGTGCTCATGTCGAACGTGTACGCTGCGAACGGGCGCCTGGCGGACGTGCAGCGTCTACGTCGGGCCATGCGGGCCCGGGGCCTGACCAAGGTCCCCGGGCAGACGTCGCTGCTGCTGCCCGACCGCACCGTCCGCTTCGTGTGCGACGACGACAGGTACCGGTCGGATGCGGGCCTGCGCGACGCCCATGGTCGCATGCTGGAGGACCTGCGCGCGTCTGGGTACACCCCTGACCTAGGCGTCGTGACGAGGCGTACGTCGTCGGCCGACGAGGCGCGCGCGTCCGTCTGTCGTCACAGCGAGAAACTGGCGATCGCCTACGCCCTGGCAGCGCTGGCGCCCGGGGAGCCCATCTACGCGACGAACAACCTGCGCGTGTGCCCCGACTGCCACGAGGCCACCAAACGCGTGTCGGCCCTGTACGCTCGCGACATTTATATTCGCGATGCGAACCGTCACCATCACTTCCGGGACGGGCACTGCTCCTGTGGCGACTATTGGTGAATACGAACGTACAATAATAATATGGTATTCATATCGGACGCGGGGCGCGACACTGCTGCAACACGTCGACGATGGTAGCTATGGCGGGTTGTCGTTCAGTTTAGGGCACGACTCTGCCTCCTGTGCGCCGACTAGCTGGCGATCGATATTGACCCTATCGAACGATCCAGTACCGCATGCATGTGGGGAACCTGGGCCTGTGCCCGGGTTCACGGCCATCAATCGAGCTGTGTGGGCGTCCGTAATTCGTCGCTTCACATCTCACCGGTCGCTCGTGACCGCTGTCCAGATCGTGTTGTGTTTCTGCAGATGGTACATGCGCCGTCGCACGGAAACGACCAGACGGCCACCCGTGGATCGTCAGTCCGTCACACAAGGCGACGAGCGGTGGGCGGCGTCGGTCGACGGGACCTGCGTCATTTGGTGCTCACCCTAGGGTCCGCAGTCGCAGAGATCGCTGTCTTCTATGACTGGGTGGGGGATCACCACCAACGTACCGTACCTCTGGACTGGCCACACAGCGCACCTGGGAGTGGAGGCCAAAGAGAGGAGCACTTTGGCGCCGGCCAACGATGACAACTATCCGTCCTGCCCTGTTCGTTTCGCTCCTGTTCGCCCCGCTGGCCAGCGCATTCCAGAACCTGTCGCAGTGTGCGATCTGCGACGGCTCCAATGCCGGCAACGTCGTCATCCAGATCAGCCCCGACGGCTGTACGTGTCCCGGGCGCGTTTGTCTCGACCATGTCGATGTGCTGACACTGTCCCACTCCCCACAGCCGTCCTGACAGCGCTGCCCACGCCGGCGTACGTACCGCCTGCCTGCGTGCCTGCCTGCGCACGTGCTGGGCGTTAACGGTGGGCGCTCGTGCATGACAGGACGTCCGACGAGCAGTTCGTCATGATCATGAACCTGCTGAAGACGCAAAGTCCAACGGCGGCCGTCCTATACATGGACGTGATCTGGGCGGGCGACATGGCCGGCTACCTGTCCGACCTGGGCACGCTGCTGACCCCGCAGCAGCTGGACGCGCCGATCCCGTTCGAGCAGGACTACGCCACCGTCAAGGGCGTCCGGGTCGGCGCGCCCTACTTCATCGACACGGGCTTCCTGTACTATCGCAAGGACCTGCTCGCCAAGTACGGGTACTCGGGGCCGCCGACGACCTGGGACGAGATGGAGGCGATGGCGGCCACGATCCAGGCCGGCGAGCAGGCGCACAACCCGAACTTCTGGGGCTACGTCTGGCCGGGCGCCGCCACCGAGGGCCTGTCCTGCATCCTGCTGGAGGTGTTTGCGACGCACGGCGCCGGGACGATCGTCGAGGAGGACGGGACCGTGTCGCTGAACAACCCGCTGGGCCTGGCCGCCCTGACGCGCATGGTCAACTGGATCGGGACGATATCGCCGCCCAGCGTCACCAGCATGAACAACCCGACGTCGCTGGCCGCGTTCACGGCCGGCAACGCGGCGTTCCATCGCGACTGGCCCGGGGCGCTGTCCACGATCAAGGGGACCTTCGTCGAGCACGTCACCGGGATCACCCTGGTGCCCAGCAACGGCGGATCGACCAGGCACCACGGGACGCTCGGCGGCTGGATGATCGGCGTGAACAAGCACGCGGTGGCGCAGGCCCGCGCCGGCCAGCTGGTCGCCGAGCTGATCAGCGACGCGCACCAGATCGCCCAGTTCTACTCGCACACCAAGATGCCGGTCAGCAAGGGCATCTACATGGGCCAGGGGCTGTGCGCCCCGTCCAACCCGAACGTGACGCAGATCTGCGACGTGGGCACGGTCCCGAGCGACTACCTCGTGGCCAGGTGGTCCAAGGTCGCCTCGCCCAACTACCAGGCGACGTCGGCCATGGTGTACAGCGCGGTCAACAAGGCCTTGCTCGGGGCCGTATCGCCCAGGGCGACCCTGGCCTTGCTGGAGTGCCAGATCACCCTCCGGCTGCATGGCGAAGGCGCCCTGCCGATGCAGTGCCTGACCGAGATCGCGGTCAGCACCTGGGCGCTGACCACGAACCTC
This sequence comes from Plasmodiophora brassicae, assembly GCA_039704465.1. Lineage (NCBI taxonomy): Eukaryota > Endomyxa > Phytomyxea > Plasmodiophorida > Plasmodiophoridae > Plasmodiophora > Plasmodiophora brassicae. The sequence goes on from JASFAU010000004.1 coordinate 1,592,915, forward strand.
GTCCTGACCGCCATCGCCCTGGTCGTCGTGACGGCGGCCGCCGTCGGCATCGCGGTCCACAGGAACCATCCCGTGATGAAGGCCGCCGCGCCCCTGTTCTGCCTGACGATTTGTATCGGCGGCATCGTCCTGCTGGTGTCCAACATCGCGGCGGGCCTGCACCCGGCTCGGTACCCGGGCGCGTGCTGGGCCACGGCCTGGCTGACCTGTATCGGGTACGTACGTCCGGCGACGACAACAACGGTGCCCCCCCCCGTCTGGTGTGTTGTCGATGATGCCGACGGGGCGACGTGCACAGGTTCATGGTCATGATGGGCGCCCTGTTCGTCAAGCACTGGCGCGTCGGGCAGATCTTCCAGCAGGTGAAATCGGGCCGAGCCATGGGCGTCGTCAAGATCACCAATGGCGACGTCGCCAAGCGCGTCGCCCTGCTCGTTGCCCTCGACGTCGTCGTCATCGGCATCTGGATGGGTGCTGACGCGCGCGACCGCCGACGCGGGCAGACCTGGTCTGACAGGGAACGCTGTACTGTGCAGGCGCCCAAGGGTCCAGCCCGTCCTACGCGCGCGTCATGCAAGCGTCGACCTGCCCGTGCCAGAACGCGGATCTGCATCAGTTCGTGACGGCGTGCACGCTGAACGCCGGCGGGCTGTGGACCGTCGTCGTCCTGCACGGCATCGTCGTCGTCTGGGGCACCGTCATGGCCATCCACACGCGTAGCATCCCCATGCTTCTCTTCAACGAATCGGTACGGGGAGGGTGCCGGCGCGGGAGGCAGTACTGCTCGCTGACTGGCAACGCGGGCGTGTCCCCCAGTAATTCATGGGCCTCACAACGTACAACATCGCGCTGATCATGGTCCTGACCGTGCCCGTGATGGTCATCGCGGAGGCGAACCCGTCCATGCAACTCATGGTCCGGTCGGTGGCCTGCGTCCTCGTCGTCACCCTGACGATCGTCGTCCTATTCGGCTACAAATTCTACCTGATCTTCTCCATGACGCCCGACCAGATCACGTCGCTCACCGTACGTGACGCGCTCGTGGTGCCGGGTCGGTTCGCTTGCTGAGCGCGCCCCGCCCGCGTAGAAACGCACCGTGATGGACGCCGGCACCGCCGGCAAAGGCGACGACCCCGACGTTGCCGGCGTGTCGGTGGCCGCCTCAGGGCGTCCAACGGCGGCTGGTACGACCAGGCCAAACAACCACCTCTGATGCCCACGTCTACGTTCTCCGGCGACGGACCATTGAGTGACATCCCGGCAACGTCTCGCGACGCCTCCCATCCAGCGCTATCAATAAACAAGACAAGCTGGCTGTGTGTGCAGCAGCAGGGCCCATGGCCATCACCGTCACGCGACGGGGGGCTATCGATCGAAGCGCGCAGCGTGGTGGCGGGCGACAGAGCTGTTTCGAGCAGCGCGGGGCGGTGTCGCGCGGGCCGTCGGCCAATGGCGTCGTCGTGGTCGCCCCCGTCGGACTATGTCGAGGTTGGTCACGCCCGCGCATGGCAGTGCTTGTGGCCTGACGTCCCGCCCCAGCAAATGATGGAGTGCAAGCGGAAGCGCGCGCTGACGATCGACAACTGGAAGGGGCTGGCGCTCGGGTTCACGGTCGGCAACCTGCTGACGGCGCGGGCCGTCCCCCGACACCTGCCGCTGTACGTCCGCCTCCTGCCCATGTTCGCGATGACCTGCGCCGGCATCTACTACGACGACAGCTGCGTTCGGCAAGCCTGCCACCACGACATCGTCTGCCGTACGACAACGTCGACCTAGTCAGCAACGTCGACCCACAGGGCCGTCGTGTTTCAATTAACATCCAGCAGCCGGGCGGGGGCGGCTGTGGAGACACAGCAACGCTACCTGCTCGTCGTGTCGAACAGCGCCGACAGGTCCTTGTCGTATGGCGACCCACGAACGGCGAACACGATGTCGGGCTCACTGACGGCCAGCTCGATGCCCGGCCGGGGCCTGCCTCTCCTGTCGACCAGGCGGATGACGTTGGCGTCGGCGAGGCCGTCGATGATCCGGTGCAGGTCGGCGCGCGCCAGCTCCTGACGCCCCTGCTGGGTCGCGATTCGCCCGTGTCGCCGCACAACGCTGTCGTAGTCGGCGACGTACAGGCCCGTTTGGTGGAGGTCCTGGACGACGGCGCACAGGACGACGAGTTCATGGTAGGACGCCATGCGGATCAGCTGGACGGCGACGGTGTCCTCCAGGAGCTTCCTGGCGGCCACGACATGGCTGAACGTCAGCGTCGTGCCCGTGCCGTCCGCCTGTGCCAGCTCGACGGCCGACTCCATCAGCCGGAGCGCTTGCCGGACGTCGCCGCACGTGCCGGCGACGGTGGCGGCACACAACGAGACGGCGTCGTTGGTGACGTCCAGGTCGGAGACGCTCCGCAACCTCGACACGATGATCTCCATGATCTGGTCCTTCGTGTACGCCTCGAAGTTGAGGCGCTGGAACCCGAGGCGGCTGAACACGCGCGACTCGAGGCGCTCGGGCAGGTCGATCCGGTTGGCAATGGCGATGATGACCAGGCCCGCCGACGGCGTCGACGGCAACCCGAACAGGTTGTACACGACGCGGTTCTGCTTGCCCTGGATCAGGTAGTCGAACTCGTCCAGGACGACGACCACAACGGGGGCCTTCTTCTTGCGTCGCCCCTTCACCGACGCCGGCGAGAAGTACTCCTGTCGGACGCGTCAGCATGTCGTGTGCCACAGGGCGTGGTCGTCGCACGCGCGGCCAGACCTGCAGGTTCAGCAGCGCCCGCCCGGGCGACACGTTCCGTTTGGAGGCGCCGATCGCGCTCCACAACGCCGAGTAGACGTGGACGGGCGACTGGAGCTTGAGGGCGTTGATCTCGACGGGCCTGAACGGGAGCGTCCTGCTCAGCGTGTCGATGACGCGGCGCACCGTGGCCGTCTTGCCCGTGCCCGGCTGCCCGCTGACGTACAGGCCGGCCCCGTACCCGCCCACCCGAACCGCATCGGTGATGAACTGTTGGATCTCGGCAAACTCCAGGTCGCGACACGGGAGCGACGTCGGCGCCGACGACAGTTGCATGCGCCCGATCGCGTCCGACACGTCCGCCTCGGCGCGTTGCACGTCGACGACCTCCATGGCATGACCCGCGCCCGCGTCGCTTTCGAGCAGCGGGCGCCGTACCCGGTGGACGATGTCGTAGCGATGCCGAAGCAGGTACGCGCTGAAGGCCTTGTTCGTCCTCCGGCCCTTCTTCGTGGCCTTCCTGCGCTCCCCCTCGGCACCGACGCGGATCGGGATCGGCGCGCGCCCCACGATCGCATGCAGCGGGACGTCGTACCTCGTCGTCGTCAGCAGCAGTTCGTTGTCGAACATCGCCGTCGGATCGCATCGCGTCTGGCGCGGTCGCACGAAGAAGTGCACCTGGGCGAGGTTGCCCTTGGCGACGAACAGGACGACGCGGGCCAGGAACGGCCCGTCCTCGTCCGTCGTCGACGGCGGCGTGCCCCATAACCTCGTCCGGATCGGTCCGGGAACGGCAGACGGACGCATGACGACGTCGTCGCCGACGCGAAGGTGCAGGGTGCCGATCTTGGCCGACGACCCGGATTTGGCGGTCGACATCGAACGCCGCCGATCGTCGCTGACGGCCGGCCCGTCACCATCACCAGCGTCGTCGGCGTCGGCGTCGGCGACGGTGAGCTTCGCGATGCGATCGGAACAGGTCAGCCCTGAATCCGGACAGTGCCACTGGTCGACGGCCTCGCCGATGGCCGCCCGATCGGGGACGCAGTCGGCACAGATGGCCTGCAGGCAGGACCCGCACGGGTACAGGACGCCCGGTTCGTGGCACACGACGCAGACGTCGTCGTTCTCGATCGAGGTCGACGGCAGCGCAGCCGCTGCGCCCGCATGGGCGTACGTCGACGCCAATAAGGACGCCCACGCGGAGTCGATCGCGTTCGCAGGGGTGGCCGGCGGCGTCGACGGGTCGCGCCTGGCGCGCTTCGTCGGCGATTCGTCGTCGTCGCGACGTGTCGAGCGCCGCGACGGCGTCTGGCAACGGCGTCCGTCCGAGTGCACGGCCGGGACGGCACGCAGCGACGACGTCTTCTTGGACCGCGCCATTTAGGCGTCGATGCGATTCCCAGGCGATGCGTTTGGGGACCCGGACCCCCCACAGTCCGCGCCAACACCGCGGAGGACGGACAGTACACTCTAGATACAAATGCACGCGATAAAGCCATAAAATAGTACTCGTGCACGCGGTAAAGTCATACTATGAATAGTGTCAGCTTGTCTGTTGACACTCTTTTATGGAATTCGTCACGTTTAGCTTACAGTTCAGGAATTATTTTGAAGTTTTCTGCATCCACGGCTTCCAGTATATCCAGAGCGACTCCCGATAGAGACACTGCAGTGCCGAAGGCCGCAACCGCCAGACCCATTGTCCGCAGCCGCGAATGATCGGGCCACCTGGTTGTCATCCCCACGGTGCAGAAACCGGCGACAGTTACTGCCCATCCTGCCAGCACATGCCCCAAATAGTCGCACCGTTACAGCCTTGTCGCATAATACCGAATACCTATTGCGGCAAAGTGGATGCTCCGAGGTTCGGTCTTTCGGACGCCTGCGGCACTCGTTCACCACCGTACCCTGTCAGCCGTTCGAAAGGTTCATGCACCCAACTCCCAAATGAGACGAACAGAAAAGAAGGGCGCCCATTATAAGCAAAACGGATCCGCTGACAGCGCACGGCACATAAAGCCTGCCAAGCAGTTGCCGGCCAGCTGTTGTTCCCCACAGTCAGTATGGGGGTGTTACACCCCACGCGCGTTACATGGGTGTGGTAGTCGTGCAATGGGGATCCGGTTGATGTCATTTGGGTTTGGGCGGTGGGCGCGATGACGTCGGGGGACGAGATGAAGACGTCGTCCGAGTGCCGACTCTGTTGGCAGAAGCTGTTCCGCAACGACGAGCGGTGGAAGACGGAGCTCGCTCGCCGTTCACCGTCCTTGACGGTAGGGACCCACTGAAACGCCTCAAACTGACGTATAATATCATTTGACTTCCAGGCATGCCAGTGGTATTATACGTCACTTGATGCGTTTCAGTGGGTCCCTTCCGTCAGGTTTGGTGAACGGCTCGCGAGCTCGGTCGTCAACCGCTCGCCGTTGCGGAACAGCGTCTGCCAACATATTGGACACTCGGACGACGTCGTCATCTCGTTCCCCGACGTCATCGCGCCCACTGCCCGAAACCAAATGACATCAACCGGGTTCCCATTGTACGACTACCACAGACATGTAACGCCCGTCGGGTGTAACACCCCACTCACTGTGGGGAATTACAGCGGGCCGGCAACTGCACGGCAGGCTATGAGCCGTTTTGCGCTGTCAGCGGAATCGCCGCCGCCAGCACCTACGGCGCCGTAACGGCGTTCGTACCTCTGATCGCAGTTGCTCATGCGGCATACCCGACCAGCCGCGACGATGCGCCTCATCGGTTATGCGGCACGTCGTCCTCGTGCGTCTGCCCGCTGCCGCCTCCGGACGCTGGCCGGGAATCTCGTGCAGGTGGCGGCCATACGCGACAGAAACGGGCCACAACCCCTTGCCGCATATGCGCGATACCGGTCATTGTCATGGTGGGATGCATTTCTCAAGCCGACAGCAGTAGTCTTCCGTGATGGAATGTGCCGCGAGGCGCAGCTCCGTGGGCAATATATGGGCGGCGCCCTATTATCGATATTGCGTCGTGTCCAGGACAAGGGCCGGCGCCAGCAACGGTCAACCGAGTGTACAACGCTGACAAACAGGACACGTAGATTCAAATTGCATGTGGCGCCCAGGAGGGCCTCGGGTTGCGACGCGGAGCGTGCACAGCCAGGCTGGAACGGCGAGATCCCTGGGCCGGCAGGTATTTTCGTCGCTGCAACGGCGGGCCGTGCTGAAAGTGCGGGACTGCGGAGCGGAAAGAATCGCGCGCGCGCTCCCAACCCCGACCAGCGCAGGTGTTGCAGCAGGGTCGGTGCAGGCGGCGTACGTCGAGGTCCGGATCGCAACACGCCCCAATGGCCATCGCCGCCCGGACCATGGCGGATTTCATACCGCTGACGGTGACGTCGAAGGCGGCGGCAGTGCCGCCCGAGGACTTTGTCTCACGGGCGCCCGCGCTGGCGGATCGGGACGGCGACGGCGACGACGATGACGACGGAGGCCTCCGCGAGCCGTGGCGGTGCGCGGCATCGCACCTGGCCGGCCTGTCCATCACCGAGGTCCTCCACGAAGAGCTCGTCCGATTCTGCGAGTTCATCTCGCCGACGCCCGCCGAGCACGCCGCCCGCGACGGCCTGATCGACCGGTTCCACCAGCTGGCCGCCGAGCTGTTCCCCGGCGCCGAGGTCGTCGTCTTCGGCAGCGTCGCCACCCGCCTGTACCTGCCCGTCTCCGACCTCGACCTGGTCATCTTTTACGAAACGTCGGACCCGAAACTGTGCCTGCGCGTCCTCGCCGAACAGCTGCAGGCCAGGAACCTGGTCGCCTACATTGAGCTGATCCTGACGGCGCGCGTCCCCAGTAGGGACGGGACGCAACGCGTTTGCCGGCAGCATTGTTAACGTGCGCTCCCGTCTGTGTACAGTTGTCAAGTTCAAGGACGCACAGACGGGCATCAGCGTCGACGTGTGCATGAACGTGGAGAACGGGCGCGCCGCCTGCGCGCTGATCAACGAGTTCCAGCTGGCGATACCCGCCCTGCGCCCGCTGACCCTGTTCCTCAAGTACTTCCTGCACTGCCGCGACATGAACGACACGTACACGGGCGGCGTCGGGTCGTTCCTCCTGCAGATGATGATCGTCAGCCAGTTGCAATTGCACCCGTACGGCTCCATGCGGCTGCCGGCGTCGGCGACGGCGTCGGCGCCGGCCTCCCGCGACCTGAACCTGGGCGCCCTGCTGCTGTCGTTCCTCGAGGTGTTCGGCAAGACGTTCAACTACGCCGTCGTCGGCATCAGCGTCCGCGACGGCGGGTCGTACTTCAGCAAAGCGCAGCGCGGCGCCGCCTTCACCGACGTCATGCGCCCGTACCTGCTGTCCGTCGAGGTACGTACGGTGCTGGTCGTCGCGCTGCCGCTCTCGCCCGCCTGACCGGTTTGTTGTGTGTGTGTGGCAGAACCCGCTGGAGCCCGATGTCGACGTCGGGCGCAATTCGTTCGGCATCATGCGCGTACGACGAGCGTTCAGCTGGGCGTTCGACCGGCTGACGCTGGAGTTCCCGGACGAGCCGTGCCGCACGCTGCTGGGGCGGCTCGTGCCGGTTCGCGGCGAGGTGTTCCGGGCGCGGGGTCTGGGCGGCACCCCTCCGCTGTCGTTGACCGGTTCCGGCAGCGATGACGGCGCCCAGCGACGCGACAGGAAGTCGCAGCGCCGGCCGCCACGCACCAGCAGCGCCAAGGACGCGGCGCGCGGTGAGCACGCCCCCAAGCGCCGGAAGCACCAGCGCCGAGCGGCATGACGCTTGGCCGACCCGGACCTGGGACAAGGCGCTGTGCCCCAACGACACGTTCTGTATCCACTGCTCGATCACACCCGGGCGTATCCGATTAAGATAAAACGCGGCTCTGGTGGCGATGGCACGGGCGGCACGAGGTTCCCGGTGCACACCGAGCACGGTCTACCAGTAGTCGCCGCAGGAGCATTCGCCATTGTCGATGCGGTGGTACCGGCTTTGGTCGCGGATGCGGATGGGGCGCCGGCTGCCGGCCGACAGGCGCTTGGCGAAGTCGTGGCAATCGGGACAGGTCGGCAGGTCCCTGGCGAGGTGGATCGGGGCGCCCGCCGGCAGCACCGACACGGCGTGGGCCAGCGCGATCTTCTCGCTGTGCACGCAGACGGACCGGGCCATCGACCTGGCCAGGCTGGCGCCGCCGACGTGCTCGTCGATGGGCGCCGTCCCCCAGGCCGGGTCCGGCCTGTACCCGAGGCGGCCCAGGTCCCGGATCAGGCCCGCGTGACGTCGCACGAGGTCGGCGTCGGCGTGGAACTCGTTGTCGTTCGCCCAGAAGTGCACGCTCGCCGTCTCCAGCATCAGCGTCGTCCTGGTCGACGGTTTCAGCACGCCGCGCTCCCGCATGAGCCCCTGAACACGGACGACATCCTGCAGGCGGCCGGCGGCGGCGTACACGCTCGCCAGCAGCGTGTACGTCGTCGTCAGCAGCGGGCCGGTCGTGCCGGGTGCCGACACGACTCGAGCGAAGGCGCGCTCGGCGCGCGGCACGTCCCTGTGCTTGCGGCACGCGTCCAGGACGGCCAGCCACGACGACAGGTCGCCGTCGCCGGCCAGAAATTCGGCGTCCGACAGGCGGCCCATCTGGCCGTGCAGGCCGATCAGGCAGTTGGTGTGGGACGAGCGCATCGGCGTGCGCCAGGCGCCCGCGAACTCGTCGACGAGGGCGTTGGCGCGGTCCAGGTCGCCGGCCTGGCCGCACCCGATCAGCAGGGCCAGCAGCGTGACCCCGTTCGGCGTGACGCCCGCCTGCTTCATGGCCCGGAACGTCGACAGCGCCTCCTGCAGCAGGCCATGGTGCCCGTACGCCGATATCATCGACGTGAACGTCTGCACGTTCGGCGGCGGCGACGACGACGACGTGCGCGCCCGGAACACGTCCTCGGCGACGTCGAGGCTGCCGCAGACGGCGTACGCGGCGATGAACGCGCTGGCGACCCGGTCGTCGCCGATGAGCGGTGTGCCGCGCGCGTACTCGTGCAGGCGCCGCACGAAGGACAGCTCGAAGCAGCGGCCGCAGGACGACACCAGCAGGCAGAGGACGGGTGCCGCCGCCGCCGCCTGGGCGCCATGGACGTCGTTGCTCACCATTGATTCGAACAGGTCGACGGCGTCGACGATGCGGTCCGACCGGGCCAGCACGCCAATCACGTTCGTGTACATGGGCAGGTCCAGGCGCAGGTGCGCCTGCTGGCGCACACGCCCCTCGAACAGGGCGATCGCTTTGCCCGGCTGCCCGTGATGGCTGTAGGCGGCGATCATGGCGTTCAACGTCGGCAGGCGGGGCAGCGCGTCGCCCGTGCACCGCGCCCTGAACACGTCCTCGGCGGCTGCCAGCGCCCCGCACCGATCGTAGGCGTAGATGAGCGCACAGGCGACGATGTCGTCCGCCGCCGGCAGCAGCGACCGGTCGCTAGCGTACCGGTGCAGGGCCTCGATGGCCGCCTGGTCGGCGCAGCGCCCGGCGGCGGTGATCAGCGCGCTAAGGACGGGCGCGCCGACCGGGACGCGTCGCGCGCCCATGATCTGGAAAAGGTCGATGGCCGGCCCGATGCGATCCCGCTTGGCAAGCACCGACAGCACATGGGTGAAGTTGTGCTCGGAAGGCGGCACGCCGACGGCGTCCATGACCTGCAAGGCGTCCAGGGCGGCGTCAACGCGGTCCTGCGCCAGCAGCGCCTTGATCAGGTTGCCGAACGCGCGATGGTTGCCGTGCGGGGCGATTGTGTGCTGGCGCACCAGCTCCAGCAAGCGCTCGGCGGTGTCGGCCCCGATCGTCGTCTCGCGTGATTCCGCGCAGCAGGCGGCGAACATGGAGAAGAGCTTCTCGGTGATGTCGACGCCGTTGGCGACGGCGTCCGACACGAGACGTTGCAGGGCGGTGGACGGCTGCTGGGCCGCCCGGCAGACGTGAGCCACGCCCAGGATGGTGCTGTGCGACCTGGGCCCGAGCCTGTCGTACAGGTCCAGGGCGTCGTGGACCATGGGCGGGTTGGCGGCCAGGCACGCGCCGAGGAACGTGCCGAAGAGCGTGTCGCAGATGGGGATCCGCCGAGCGGCCGTGGCTTCGAGGACCCGCGCCGCCTTCGCCGGCAGGTGCCGTTTGCAGAACGACATCATGGCCTGGAAGAAGCGCACGTCGGCCCGGACGCGGGCGCCCTCCGGCATGGCGAGGACACGCTCGAAGACGCGCCAGCCGTTGCCCGGATCGGTTTCCTGTTTCAGCGCGCTGACCGCTAGCGGCACGGACGGCGCCCGACTGAACGCGTCATACAGAGACCGGTCCGGCGCCGGCGCACCGGCCTGGCCACGTCGCCGGGCCTGCGTACGCCCCGACGTCGCACACCGGCGCAAACGACAGGCGCAACGCACCTGACGCAGGAGGCCATCCATTGGGGCTGGGGCAAGCCGCGCAGCTCCGCGCCGCCTTGGACCGTCTGCGCTCCGCTCGACCGCCGGCCGTCCCATGCCGCGGGCTGCCCATTCGCATCGTCAACGCCACCCCTGCAGGACACGTACACCCGCGATGTCGACGATCAGTAGAGCCACCGTTCCGTGCAACGTAACAGAACGGGCCCTGTCCCGGTGCTCGTTGTACCGGCATCGGCGACGCAAGCACCCGGTGCAGGGCAGTGACCGAGCGTATGCGATCCGTTGCGAATGATGCTCTGTCTCGGAATTCGCCGGCCTCGGGGGGATTGGCTCATGGGCTGCAGATGTGGGGGCGAGGCGCGGGGTGCGGTGCACACTGCTGCAGACCTGCGCGTGCGGCCCCCGTGGAGCAGCTGCGAACTGCAACCGGTCGTCGCGATGGCGGCCGCAGATGTCGTTGACCTGACTGCTGACGACGACGACCGAGGCCATGGTCGCGACGACGACGGCGACAGTGATGATGGAATCCGTCGGAGGATCAGGGTGCTGCAGGCGGAGATCGATCAGCGTCGGACGGTGATCCGGACATTGCAACGTGTACTGGACGAGCGAGCGGAGGCTCGCCTCGCCGTCGAGCGCGACGCGGTACAACGCCGGTTTATGTCGGACGGTGCTGACGGGAAACGATACCCCTGGACTGACGAACTGGAGCGGGCCCGGAAGGACAAATTCCATCTGGGTCATTGGCGCCCTATGCAGAAGGAGATCTGCGATGCGTTCCTGTCTGGGCACGACTGCTTGGTCTTCCTTCGTAAGTCGTCACCACGTATCGTCGCTGATGTTCCGTATTGTCGCTGACCGACTGGCGGTCACATCGTCAGCGGCTGGGTCAGGCAAGAGCCTATGCTTTCAACTGCCGTCAGTCATTGGCAACCAGGGCGTCACCCTCGTCATATCTCCGCTGGTAGCGCTAATGCATGACCAGGTGCGACGCCGTGACGTTCGACACGCGTTTCACACTGTGAATGGTTTACGATCGACAGGTCTCACAGATGGTCGAACTCGACATCGCCGCTGCCCGGATCAGCGCCGACACTGATAGCGATACCAGGAGTGCTATCTACGCCCGCATCCGAGATGTACGGACCGGTCTTCTCGTAGGGGCTGCCGGGTCCTGACAACCGCCATCCAGGGGTCACTTGCCCTGCTGTACATATCGCCGGAATTCCTCATCAAGTCCAAGCGCATGCAGACAGCCATCTCCAAGGCGTCGCACTCGAATCGGATCGCACGTATCGCAATTGACGAGGCGCGTAAGTCACCCGCGCGTTGCACCCGGGCCCCCCTGCACAGCGCGCTCTTACGACGGCTCTCTGTCAGATTGTTGCTCCCAGTGGGGACACGACTACCGACCTGACTACGCGTATGAATATGACAATGCTGCCGTTGCGTTGGTTATATGCAAATGTGCAACGTGTCAGGAAACTTCGTATCCTGCGGAGCCTGTGTCCAAGTTGCCCAATCATGGCGTTGACGGCAACGTGTGGTACGTAATTGCCATCGTCGTTTATATCACGTGAGCGTTCTCATTCTGGCTGTGAAAATCGCAGACAACGAGACGGCCAAGGACGTCACGAGGATTCTCGGCCTGCGTCCGAATACGCTGGTCTTCCGGCAATCCGTCGACCGGCCGAATTTGTTCTACGAGGTCGCCGTTCGCTGCTCCTATCGCTGGCGTATGCTGAGTTGAAAGCTGCAGGTTCGCCCCAAACCACCATCGATGCAGGAGTTCACGTCGGAGGTTGCCCAACTCATCCTGACCGACAGCCGGTTCGCGTCGCAATCAGGTCAGGGCCAGGTGTCCCATCCGCTCGTCAACGACCGTGGCCCTTTGACGAGGCAGTTACACAGGCATCATCTACGTGTTGAGCCAGAAGGAAACGGAGCAGCTGTGCGAACAACTGCAGAAAGCTGGTGTGACGTGTGCGCCGTACCATGCCAACATTGACGAGTCGTTCAAACGACGGGCCTTCAGCAAATGGAAGAGGAACGAGATTCAGATTGTGGTTGCCACTGTCGGTCGTGCATTATTCCCGTTTCCCCTCTTTCCCTGACTTGGTGTGCATCTCAGGTGGCTTTCGGGATGGGAGGTATGTCGATATCGACCAACAGAATTCCGTTTTCGGTCGCGGTGCCTCACTGGTTCCTGTTGCGACAGTGTCGAAACCTGATGTGCGCTTCGTCATCCACTACGCGCTATCAAAGGTACTGCAGAAAACTGGCGTTCAATTACGTCATCATATCAAGTATGGAAGCCGTATAGTCTCTGTCCGGGTACTACCAGGAAGCGGGACGAGCTGGGCGAGACCGCCTTCCCGCATGGTGCATCCTCTACTTCAGTCCAAGTGATGTACTACGAGTCGCTGCGCTAACGTGCGATGGGCACGCTGGTTGGTTCGGTGTTCGGCGATCAGTCGCAACAGTCTAATGACTGCCGGTTACAACTAGGCGAACGCAACCTGATAGAGATGCTGAACTACTGCGTTAACATGCGCACGTGCAGGCACGCCTTGATCGAGAGGCATTTTCAAGAGCAACAACTGCCCGACCGATGTGACAACTACTGCGACAAGTAACCTGCCGATCAATCGCTCTCCTCTGTCTGCCTCTCTGCTGATACTCTTGTTTTCGTAGCTGTCAGCGGGACCAGTCACTTCTCGAGAAGCGCGATGTCACGAGGGTCGTCGCCGCGCTGTTGCAGTACTTACGTTCTTCTGGAGCAAGGCTCACCATCCTTCAACTGGCGGATGGATGGCGCGGCGTGGGGCCCGTCGAGAATCGTGTGCCGGGTGATGCCGCATTGGACGCGAAAGCGTTTTCCAGGGCGGACACCATGCGCGTTATTGTATGGCTTGTGGCGCGTTCGTATCTCCAACTGGACTACACCGTCACCAAGTACACGACGCAGGCCTACGTCACGTGCAGGAAGAGCGGTGTGCGGCAATTCAACCCTGCACAGCCCTTCGTCGTATCATTCCTACCGACGCCGAAGCGACAACGAACTCCGAGTGACCCGGTAGACGCCGAGCCGGGTACTGTCCCTCAGTCCAACCTGCCAGCGCCGCCGAATCCAAGACAGGGACCTGCCCGGAAAAGGAAACCCGCCCAGCGATCGTCAGCGTCGTCGTCGTCGAGCAAGCGCGCCGTCAGACGCCAGTCTGGTTCGCGGTCGTCGTCCTCCGATCTGGAGCCTGATTCCGACTTCGAATAGCGATTGCCATCTCACTTTCCGAGTACAAGGATTCGCGTACCCTGGTCAATGGCACAACACGAAACCGTCTGCAGTCAGTTCAGTGTCAACCGCGGCAGGTTGCCGTCTCGTGGCATATATCGCCTAATGGCGGCAGTGCGGGTCGCTGCTTCAGGGTGATCGTTGCATCGGCGGCGCACGTTTTGGACCGCGCCCGGGCGATGACGGCGGTGGATGACGCGGATGATGATGGGGCGCCCGGTCGGCAGGAGGGCGTCACGCCGGACACGATCGGGGCGGTCCTCGAGAACATCCGTCGCGATCTGGGCGACCGGTCGACCGAGAAGCGGCGCACGGCGATCGCCCTGATCGACAAGCAGATCCGGGCGTGGATTGCGAACCCCGCCCTGCGCGCCCGCGTCGTTTTCGCCCTGGACGCGTTCATCGCCGACCTGGCGTCCGGCAAGCTGGACCTGCAGAAATCCGGGCTCGTCGGCGTCTCGGGTAGCGCATGCCATCGTTTCGGCGACCCGGGCTGTCGTCCTTAACTTCCCTATCGTTGCAGTGTGCGTGGTGGCGGATGGGCAGAATCCAGCCGTCAGGTATCGCAAGCATCGCAGGAAGCGGGGCCCGTCCACCTGTGACCCTGATTGTTGCCAGGGAACGATTACCGGAGATCATACCTCTTGTCATATCGATGCTGTCTGTCCAGGGCGCTGTGCTGCGCCTGACGTACCTGGCATGTCCGTATCAGCGTTGGCCTTGCCCAATCCCTAACGCCTGATGCGCGTCATGTGCACCAGGTGAGTGCCTGTACAATATCATCAAGGTGGCACGCCAGGCAGCTCTGCACTATCTCGTACCGCTGTTTTCCAGGCTCCTTGCACTGTCGTCGTGCTGCGAGGCCCTCGTCCGCAACGCCGCCGAACTTCTCACCGAGCTCCTCAAGGACATCGTCCTGGATTCGCGGGACGACTCTGGCCTGATCCTGTCTGCGCTGCGCCCAGGTACGCAATCGACCTGAGCGCGCCGCAGTCTGCCGCCCCTGACTCGTCGCCTCCGGTAGTGCTGGCGCATGGCCTTCGAATCCATCGCGATGCCCACATTCGAATGTTCCTGCTAGCCTGGATCGACGTCCTGCACAACGGGGCCATCATGACGGCTGAGGATGCCGGGTTCGCAGTGGGTCCTCTTTTCGCCATGCTTTCTGATGCGCATCCCGACATCTGTGTCCACGCTCGGCGGTGCCTGCGTGCCCTATCGCGCCCGGCAAACCTGCCTTTCATTGCCAGGTTCGCCATGGCGTGCCGTCATCCCGTGTCGAGTCGCGTCGCGGCTCTGGAATCCATCAAGGAGCTGGTTCACCAGCTGGACAGAACCGTCCCACATCGCGTGCTTCACTCAATTCTGTCTTGCCTGGACGACGAGAACGAGTCGGTCGCCGATGCTGCAACGGAAGCCGACGCCGCCGTCCGGTCCACGATCATCGACTTGACCGATAAGGCCGTGCTCGCCGTCCTCGTTGGGGCCATGTCCTGGCGTCGTCCACGTTCGCGATCGTCCGCATTGCACTACCTCCTACTCGGGGTTCGTCGACACCCGTCGACGGATCTTCCCAACCTGTTGCCCGTCATCGACGACGTTCCCGTCGGGCTGCTGCCGACCGTCGTCGAGATCATTGCGCGAATCGCCGTCTGCCGGCAACGCGTCGCACAGACTTGCGGCGAGCTGGTCGACAAAATGGTCTCCCGGCCGTCGATGATGGAGCGTCGTGCTGCCAGCGTGGCCATTGCACGGTTCGCGGAACACTTTGGTGGGCCGTTCGTGCTGAGCACCATTGCGGCATACATCGTGGGGCATTGCGGCGGGCGGCGCGAATGCGCCAGGCTTGTGCACACGCTGCAGATGTGTCTGATGCTGGCTCCCGAACTGGCGCCGTGCCACACGCAGCTGCCTGAATTGTTCCCTGTCCTGTTCGAGGCGTGGTGCTGCAATCCGATCGCTGCCATCGCGTTGTGTCTCCAGGCAGGCGTCTACGAGCTCGCCAGCCTGATCGTTGGGACCATGTACGCTGCATGACGTGTGGTTGGTTCACCTGGCTGACGGTCGTTCTCGGTTGCAGGGACCGTCTGGATGCGTCCTCCTGGGACTCGCTGGAGCAAGTCGTGCAGCTGGTCGAGCTGCTGGACAGTCCCGCCCTCCACAGGGCTCGCATGGACCTTGCGAGCGCGATGGCGCATCCCTACCTGTACAAGTGCTTGCTCGGCCTGCTGCTGCTGCTGCCACAATGCCCAGCGTTTGATGCCCTGCACCGCCGACTCGTTTTCGTTTCACGCGCCTCGCTTGGACAATGTTCGGATGCGACCCCTGCGGCGATGGCGTGGTCGTCGCGCCGAGGCCTGCACATTGACATCGACAGGCTGTTCAACGTGTTTCTTGCGAAGACCGACCTTCGCGCTGCCTGACGTTCTGCAAGCGAGGTTACGTATTCAAGTGCCTCGCATGCGGTGCATTTCTGTCGAGATATACGTTATCGCACCAGGGGATCCCATCACCGCGCCGTTCCCCCTCGAATCGTTGTGTACCGTTCCCGGTCGGAACGGAATCGGTTCACCGTTTGCGCCGCTCTAAACGTCCGCCCCGCTGGCGACCTGCATGTTGCGGGATCGGTTCCGTTCGCGTCCGCTCGTGTCTGAGTTGGCGCAATCTTGCAAAGACACAGATGCGTCGTGCGCCTGGCGCCCGCAGACGCGGCACCGCGTCATCCACTCATAAACGGTCCGACAGCGATGCGTTTCGTTCGCCTGCCTGACGTGGTGTTCGCGCAACGCTGACGAACACTGTGGGGTGTGTGTGTGCGGTTTATTTGCTGGCGTGGACACTACTGGGCGCACCGGCGATATGCTCCGGTTCGTTGTGATGGGCGGCCGACAGGCTTTCGGCAACGTACATCCGGGTGTAGGCCGTGGCGGCGAGGTCGTTCACCTGGTTGCATATTTGACGCAGCGTGTGCGTCACCAGGAATGCGTCCAGGCGAGAGGGCGCTGTCGGAACGGCGCCACTGCCTGCGATCTTCTGCCTGGCCAGGTTGCGCTGGTAGAACTGGTACCTGCTCTGCTCCTGGGCGTACCCATGGACACTCTCGCCCAAGGCCTTCAGGTCCCGGGCCAGGATCGCATGCTGCGACATGGACAGGCGGTCGAACTCGCACGAGACGGTGCCGCTCTCGCGCAGCTCGTACAGGAACGCATGGACCAGGTTCGAGTTGTGCACCTTCAGCGGGACCTCCTCGAAGATCCTGTTCGAGTCAATGTTGTGCCGCGCGAACCCGTCCCGGGTCTGGTCGCCAGCCTTGTAGAACGCCATGAATGCGTTCGTCAGTCGGTACGCCTTGATGGCCAGCGTGCCGTAGGCGGTCCGGAACGGGTCGTAGACGATGACGACCGAGTTCGGGATGCTGACCTGGTAGTCGTACTGTGTGGCAATGATCGACGACCATGCGGACGCGCCGTCCGCGTCGTGCATCATGTCGCCGGACGACAGCGACTGGTACCACCCGACGCTGTTGCAGTCGACGTTCACCTCGCGAAGAAGTTTCATCATCTGCAGCTGGAACGCCGCATCATCACGGGCGGCCGCATCATCGTTCTCCTCGTCGTCCTTCACATCCTTGGCCCAATGCGGGCGCGTGATCGCTGGCGGGGCCGGCGTCGGCGCTGGCATGGGGAAGCATCCAGTCACCTCGAGCTTCCCGCTGACGTCCAGGCCAAGCAATTGCCCGGACACGGGCTCAGGTAGGCTCTCGCGCGCATGCTTGATGATCTTGATGATGACGAGACCGTCGAGCTGGACAGCATCCAGGCCCGGTGCCTGGCCACGCCGGTCGTCCACCACCATCGATCGCGTTGTGCCGCCGCGCACTCCGCCGCGGACCTTCGCGCCATGTCGTCGAGATGCGCCCCAAAACCGTCAGGGTGACGCGCACCTTCCCGTGCCATTGCGTCATGGCGACGGCAACGACATCCAGCAGCCAGGAGATCATATCGTTCTGCGAGCCGGCACGCCTGACCGCACATGTAGGACGGCATCGCCTGGGCGCGCCGTCCGCTAATCATGTTGACGTCCGGGGAAGTTGCAGGCCGTACTTGGGGGGACCGGCCGGCAAGTTGTCCCGTCCGGCGTCGACCTGGTGCATGCGTTCCTGAGCCGCAGCTCCAAGGCATCGGATGGGTCAATGCGTGCCGTCTTCACCGACATGGCTGTGCAGGTCGTCGTCGATCTCGACCTGCAGCTGGACGCCAGCGCCCTGGTCGAGCATCGGGCCACCATCATCGAGCGGGTCGAGGCGCTGCTTGCCGACCGGCAGCCATCGCCTTGGCTCGGGTTACCCGAATCTAGCACGTTTCTCCTAGCATTGTCCAGGTAGGGCGTGCCGGCAGCGTTTGTGCCCGCGTTTCTCCTCGTACCGATCGTTCGGTGAATCGTGTAGGTACGTCGTGCGATGTCTTGCGCACAGCCTGCCTGCAACTCGTGCACTGCTGGAGAAGCGGTGCCTCGTGGCGATCGACGTACTCGGGTCGTTCCTGGAACGTACCGACGACGCCGACGGCCGCATCGGCGGCGTCGTCGGCATGGAGCTTGGCGAATACTTCATTCGAGTACGTCGTGCCCCTGCGCCAGCGCATTCGCCCCCCCTAAATACTGCATTTGCAGAATGGAGAGATCGAACGAGCGACGTCGCACTTAGAAGCCGCTCTGGAACGGGACCCGTCGTCGACCGCTGGTGCCCGCCGCCCAACGATATCAGGGGACGGGCGCCGAAGCGCATCGGCGCCGCTCTGTGCCGATGCGAGGTTCACATGGGATCGCGTTCAAGGTCTATTGTTCGCATGTCGCCGTGCCGTGTCCGCTGACGTCCCTGAGACACGAGCGGACGTGCAAATCGACGTCGACGATGGCCTGCCTACGAATCTCCCCGGCGATGTGGAAGAACGTGCCGCCGCTCCCTTTACAACCTCGTATCCCGAGCCCGTGTCGGACCTGCTGTCGAATGTGAAGGAGGGAACCGCTCAGATGCTGTACGAAGCGGCGAATGCCGTCATGCGCTTACCGTGCGACGACGACCTGTCGTCCATGCCCGCCGTGCTTGGCGTCCTTCTCGGTCGGCTGCTGGAGCGACTGCAAGCCCACCGAAAGCATCGGTGGGCGTTCCCGGCTGTCTCTGAACCGCCGTTCCCAAAGCTGAAGGCGAAGGCGTTCCTCGCCGCGACCGGGTGGTCGGCAGACGACGCCATTGCCAGGTTGCTGGACGTGGTGAAGCGGGCGCTCCATAGCGAAACGGACGACTGCCGGCGCTCCCGAGCACTGGCGACAATCGCGTTAGCGCAGGGGCACCCTGTGGTCGCCGTCCGCCGCCTGGTCGATGCTATTCGTGCGGACGTGAACGCCTCACCATCACTGCCGTTCCGAGAGGTTGGACGATGCGCCCCCGTATCCGACCGGCCATGTGCTGATTGTGCATCGCGCCCCCAGGCGAACGTCCTCAGAGACGCGCCGACGTTGTCGATGCTGATCGAGGCGCTGCAGGGCGCTGGAGCGTACCTGGAGGCGGCCATCATGTGTCAGATGGGACGAGCAGTCGATTATGACGCCGCGCTGGCCGCGTTGAAACAGCACCCTCGGTGCCACAACGCCGACCTGTTCGAGTTCTTGATCGTGCCTGAATTCCTCGAGGCGTTGATATACGTCCACGACGACGACACGCGGATGCGCCAGGCGGCCATCGATGCCATGGCGCGCCCTGTCATGTCGATGGCGCCCGGCACGAAACGCTACCAAACGGAACGCGCACGCATCATGGACGAATTCGTCCTGCGCCTGCTGACCGATCGACGATGGACAGGCGTAGCATAGGTCCATGCCTCAGTTTGCATTCCCGAGCTGTCGCCTGCAACTGTCTGACAATCCGTTTGTTCAGGGGCGTGCGCCTGCGAGTCGAGTACGTCCTGGGTGCCTATCGTCACTGTCGTTGTCCGCCGTCGGCCTCGGCCTGTGCAACCGCCCAAATGGCCAGTCGTCTGTGCGTTCTACGCGCGCCCTGTATTCTGCAGCGGGATCGAATACACGAACGCATCGTCGTGCGCCGTGTCGGATCGTCACGACGGGCGTGATGAGTCACGAGTACGGCAGGCAGACATCGGGCGGTCGTGACGCACGTCGCGCGCTTGCGAATCGGCGCCCGACGTGCCGTGATTCACGCCATGGGACGTGGCAGGTTTCGAGTGGCACGACGGCCGTGACGTCATGCGCCTGGCCCGGCCGTGTGTGTCGGCCTGGAATCACCCCGCCCGGGAATCACTCGCGAAATCTTCGTCTCGTACCGACAGCTCGACAAGCAGTACTAGGGCCCCTCGGCAACGATAGCCATGTCCGCTGTCCGACTCCTGTTGGTCGCTCTCGTCGCCGGTCTCGTTGTCGCCGACCACTGGGGTCACGACCACGATGGGGACGACTTCCACGGGCACGGCCACGACGATCACGACCACGACCACGAGGATGATGTCGACGACTGGCACAAGCACATGAACGAGGTGCACCGTGACGTCGACGGCAACCTGCTGCACAACAACGTCGACTACGACCACATTGACGATATCGACGAAGGTCAGCACCTGGAGCACGAGCGCAAGCACCACCACTCGCACACGCCCCACAACGACCTGGACATCAAGGACATCCACGAAGACATTGTCACGCCCGACGAGCAGCACCACGTCGAGAACGAACTGACCGAGCACCACCACCGCAACGACAACGACGAGCACGTGCACGGCGAGTACGGCGAGATGATGGACCACGGCGACATGATCCCGTACCTGCACGACCCGGCCATGGGCGGGCAGGGACACGAAGACGGCGTCGACGCGGACGGGTGGGAGGCCGGCCACGACCACGAGCACGAGCACGGGCACGACCACGAACACTGGTAACCGCTATTACCATTGGGAATAAACTTCGCGGTCGAACGCGTCCTCAGCTCGACGGTGTGCCCTCTGGCGTCCTGTTTTATTGGGCGATCGTTGGATTTCAGCAAGTCTCGAAAGAGAGGTTCACGCTGCTCCTTTGGCGGTTGGCATGACGCAATGGTGTTCGTGAAGGGGTTTGGGCACCGGTCGTGCCTGTTGTGCTCGGCGAACGCGATGCTTTGACAACTTCAGCTAGTGGCATTTCTGGAGACGCCAGCAGGGCAGGCAGACGTGCATGTGCAAGTTGGCCGGAAGGTGTATATATATATGTAGCTACAGTATACTTAATAGTCGGGTCTGGATCGCGGCCAGCCTACACGATCTGCACGTCACTGGCGTAACGTGACTCACGACGGGACCGGTTCCGCCAGCGGTAATTGATACCTGCAGGTAGGGCAGGTATTCCGCATCTCCAGCCACGGGACGATGCAGCCTTTGTGGAAGATGTGCTGGCATGGCAGTTTCGTAGCCGTGGCCTCTATGCAGAACGCTTCTCGGCATACGACACAGGACGTATCGTCGGTCTGGACCTCGATCTCCTCCAGGGCCTCGATCGCCTTCACGTCCGTCTTCCTGGACAGCTCGTCGTCGTCGTCGGTCGGGCCGCCATGGACGAACACGAACTGCACCAGGAAGATGAAGGCAGGGCGAGCGAGGTGGGCGGGGTCGGCGCCGACATCGAAGTGGTCGGTCGACATGATGACGGTATGCGGTTATTTAGCGAAGTGGCGCGATCTGGACCAGTCAAAGGGTTGGCCACCTGCGGAGTACCGGCACGGAATATTCCGCGGCTCTTCCGCAGAATGTTCCTCCCCGCGCAACTTATTTGGCCTGTCTGGCGCACCGCTAACCGATGTCCGGCGCCATCATCGGCAACGCTTCCCGTCTCGTGCAATGCACGCGTTGCTGTCATTTGCCGTGATGGGAACCGCGGCAGGGGCCCTATCATGTATTGCGTAAACCTGCTACATTCGAGGAGCAGAATATCGTCAGCATGATGGGAGCGTTTAGCTTGGAGTGCTTATCAAGAGACGGCGGTTGCACCACGTTTCACATCAGGCAACCCGTACCATTGTCAAACAACTGCAGCGCGCGGAACCTATTTAACCCAAACACTTTGGGAAATCGCAGCATTAGGCATCGCCGACGACGACGAACATCTTCAATCCCCAGGATGTACCTGGATATTCCCACCACTTCGTGCAACCCACACCGGCTTACACGTGTCGCCTGATATCGGTAACGTGCCTGTCAAGATCGAGCGAGATGCCCTACTGTTTGCATCGTGTGTCACGCTGAACGTGGTATGGTACCGCTAGAGAGCGGTACGGTCTGTTGGCAGTTTCACATGAAGGTTCTTTTGTTAAATAGACGTTGAGAGGCATCACGCGGCAGCGACAGGGGTACCCGCAGGCGCCCTGTTGAAGATGTTCGAGGCCGTCGCCTGTACGCTGAAACGGCGACTGGGAACGGGCGCCGGCGTGGAATGCAACTTGATGGGTTTCAACGTTGGCGCGCGGGCCGCTGCGCTGTTCTCCTCAGTGATTAGGAGCGGTACTCCAGTCGCCTTCTCGGCCTGAGTCGTCGCCAAGGCTTGGCGATCCGGGTTGTAATCGAATGCCATGGCAACAGCACAAGCCATACCGAGAAGCAGGAGGCCGTACGCCAGGTTGGCGAGCGACGCGGGAAGCCAGTGCCGAATAGCGGCAATGAGGATGGGGCCGAGGACTTCGCCAGCCGACATGGACGACGTGATCACACCACTGATCAGGTCAACATCGTCAAAGTGCGCTGTCAAACCGATCATGACAGGGACGACCGGGGTTAGGACCAGAGCGCAACCGGCGCTGATAGCGGCCAGCACGACCGCCTGCACCAGCGACGTGTCGGGAACAACCACCGGCATCCCAGGAATGTTCCCCATCCCGAAAGACAGCATGATCGCCGCGCCTGCCAGCCCTGTAACGAACGCGTACTTGGTGTTCGATGGGGACAGGACGCGGCCGATGGCGACTGTGGCCAGGGCGTACGACACGGATAGGACGACGAAGCACGCGCCTACCCCTGTCGGCGATAGGTGATGCACATGGTGCAAGTGCGACTCGAGAGTCAGGTCGAGCAGAGCGAACACGCTCATACCGCAGACGGACACCATGTAGACGAGCAGGACGCCGGGCGTCGATATGACGGCCCCCAAAGTGGACAACGTTCGTGACTGCGGCGCCTGCTTTACAGTCGGTCGGGCGTGCGCTGGCCTGCCCACAGCGACGGCCGTTACGAGCGTAGTCAGCAGCGAGATCGCGGCTGTGACCAGGAACGGCAGGCGGAAGCCGCCCATGTCGAACAGCGACGAACCGAGCATCGGTCCGATGATGAAGCCAGCTTCGCCGGCAGCGGCGACCAGGGCGGCCGTACGCGCGACGTCATCCGGGAACTGACGTGCGAATATGGACGTCAGACCCGTTTCGGCGGCAGCGTACCCGATGCCATGGCCAAGGCGGATGACGACAGCGGCGGTCATGTACAGCGACGGATCGTCGATGACGTCGATGAAGGCGAACGCGAGGACGGAGAGCGAGGTGACCAGTCCGCCGTAGAACAAGAGCGCCGTGCTGGAGGCGAGCGTGCCGCAGAAGGGCGCCACAAGGAAGACGGCGAACGGAAGCGCCGAAAGGATGCATCCAACCGCGGTCAGAGGTAAGTCGTGGTCGGCGGCAACCGACGGGAAGAAGGGCCCCAGCAGAGAGATCGGGATGGTCAGCACAGCGGCGACCAGGCACAGCACAACGATGCGTGCCCGAGTTGATACAACCACCGCCCCCGTCTCCACATCGTAGTCAGGTAACGATTCGTACGCCGTCGACGATCCCATTGGAAAAGTAGATTTGGCCAAGTGGGCAACCAGATGGCTCGTCGTCGCTTCCTGACCGTGACTCACGCCGCCCTCCGTTCCGACTTGGATGACATCATCGAGGTTTATCCTATCGAACAGCGGCACCGTTATCGTTACATCGTCAGCACCACCGCTCGTCGGCCCACAGTGCATCGTCGAACGATGCCATGAGCGAGGGTCGACAGTTGCGATGCAGCACCAGGTCGTCGTCGTCAGCCACATTGATCCAGTACAGGCAGTGACAGAACGTCCAGGTGAGGTCGTCTGCGTCAACCAGTCCCATGGTCGTGTCGTTGCCAATGCCATGGCCGTCACCCACACCGAGGACGGGCATTCGTCATTTCGCTATCGTGATCATGACGACGCTGTTTGTCGGGTTGGCGGCCACCGTCGTGTTCGTTGCATTCGCGTCCGGGTTGGTGCAGGTCAAGCAGCGCGCGCTGACGCCCATCGACCTGATGACCGGTACTGGCGTACCACCGCTGGTCGGCGACCCATCCAGCCCAGGGGCCTTCCTGTCCAGCATCGCCGCTCAGTCGTCGGCCAGATCATCGAGCAACATTCTGGGACCACGCCTGGCCGCCACCCCGCTGCAAGGGGCCGTCATCGTCGTCGACGCTGAGCCAGACAGGATCGCCCACGTGCTGAATTACACAGTGGAATGCGCCCTGGATCCCGTTCAATCTGTCAACGTCTCCATCTCGTCAAGGTCGTACACCTTCCAAGGAGCACACGGTCTGGCACCCCAGTGGCAGGTGCGGGAACTCGACCAGGACGCCCAGGAAATGGTCAGCGCCTGTATCATTGCTCGAATGACGTTCTGGGATGAGGTCGGCATCCCCGTCTCAATACGAGGTAACGCACCTGGACTGGTTCCAGCAGGCGACGAACAGCTCGAGTTCCCAGTCCTTGAGGGCGCGTTCTGGGGCAACCTGTTCCTGCAGGACCCTGTGGCATACACCTGCTCGCACAAGGCCGCTCTGCTTAATTCGTATGCGCACCTGCGAGTGTGCACGACCGGCGTTCCCGTCGACTACGATGGCAGCACTTGGTCGTGCGGTTTCGTCCAATCCGTTGGCGAATGCAACGAACACTGCGATCCGTACCCGACGATGGCGCCCACCATCTACGGCACCTGCCTCGGTAACCCGCACGTCATCACGACGTACCTCGCCAACGCGACCAAATCTCCATGAGTACAAGCCATTTACCACGTGTTTCTCGTGCCGTCAATCGCGGATCTGGGCTGTCTGGCTAGGTGCAATCGCGTCGAACAGGCGTGACCAGCGACGGGGGGTGCCAGGTTGTCCGAATGTTCCACGGCGGAACATTCCGGGCAAGGCCCACTTACGTGTCGGGTACCCTCATCAGGTTACGCAGTCCGGGACTGCAGACCTGAGAAGCGCCATTTTGCTTATCAGTGTGTGGGACGACGACACCATCCGTGTCCAGAATGTTGGGTAGATACGCAGGACGACGCGCCCAGGCGAGCCTGGCGCGTCGCTTCATGCAGACCATGGACCTAGGCGCCGACATGAAGCCAGGCGAGGCGCTCTGTACGTGCGAGGGACTGGACTGCGCCCTCCCCGGCCATTCACTGACAGGCGTTCTCGCAGCGAAATACACGACGGACCTGACCGAGATCGCGCGCCAAGGACGTTCCGACCCCGTCATTGGGCGTGCCGACGAAATCCGCCGCACCATCCAGGTCCTGTCGCGACGCACGAAGAACAACCCGATCCTGCTCGGTTCGTTTACTGTATGTGGTTTGTCGTTCTGCCTCTGAACGGGAATCCTGCCGCAGGCCAGCCGGGGACGGGCAAGACGGCCCTTGTGGAAGGGTTGGCCCAGCGTATTGCCGCAGGCGAGGTTCCCGATTCGATCAAGTCGAAGCGGCTGCTGTCGCTGGACCTGTCGGCCATCGTGGCAGGCGCATCGTTCAAGGGCGAATTCGAGAAGCGGTTCAAGGCGCTGCTGAAGGACGTCACCGCCGAACATGGCAGCGTCATCCTGTTCGCCGACGAGATCCACCAGCTGGTCGGCATGGGGTCGGCGGGCGGCGATAGCGCCATGGATGCTGCCAACATCATCAAACCAGCATGTCCGTTGTAACCCATCGTTCATGATTGCTGGTTCATTGATGTTCGTGCCTGGCAGTGGCTCGTGGCGACCTGCGCCTGGTGGGCGCGACGACATTCGAGGAGTACCGCAAGTACATTGAGAAGGATCAGGCGCTCGCGCGCCGCTTCCAGCCGGTGTTCATATCGGAGCCGACCGTGCAGGACACGATCGCTATCCTGCGTGGCCTGAAGGACAAATACGAGCTCTGGCATGGTGTGCGCATCGCCGATTCGGCTGTGGTGGCCAGCGCCAACTACGCCAAGCGGTACTTGTCGGATCGCAAACTGCCCGACAGCGCCATCGACCTGTTGGACGAATCGGCCAGCCGGCTGCGCATGGAGAAGGAGAGCAAACCGCACGACCTCGCCGAGATGGACAGGCAGATCCTGACGATGCAGATCGAGATCAGCGCGTTGAAACGCGAGACCGACCCGGACAGCGTTGCCCGTCGCGAAACTCTGGAGACGTCGTTGCGAGACATGCAGGGTCGCGCTGCCGAACGCACCACGGAA
The DNA here is from genome assembly GCA_039704465.1 of Plasmodiophora brassicae. Taxonomy (NCBI): domain Eukaryota; phylum Endomyxa; class Phytomyxea; order Plasmodiophorida; family Plasmodiophoridae; genus Plasmodiophora; species Plasmodiophora brassicae. The sequence continues at coordinate 1,618,865 of JASFAU010000004.1, forward strand.
TGGCAGAAAGAGAAGGAACGCAGGTAGGAGCGCTGCCCCTGCCGCCAGACACGGCATGGTGACGTCTGCGTCTGTAGGCAGAGCGCGATTGCGGTTCGAGAGAAGCTGGACGATGCGCGCCGGCAACTGGAGCTGGCGCAGGCGGCCGGTGACTTCAGCCGCGCCGGCGAACTGAAGTATGGCGTGATCCCGGCGCTCGTCAATGAAGTGGCCACGCTGGCACCGGTCCTGAAGTCGGAGGCGGTCACCGAGGACGACGTCGCCGCCGTCATCTCGCAGCGAACCGGCATTCCCGTATCGCGTCTGCTGGTCGGCGAATCCGATCGCCTGCTGCGAATGGAGGAGGAGCTGTGCAAGCGGGTCGTCGGTCAGGATGAGGCGATCGCGTCCATCAGTGATGCGATTCGCGTGGCACGTTCCGGCCTGCATCCGCCGACGAAACCAATCGGCACGTTCCTGTTCCTCGGGTCATCTGGGTGTGGGAAGACGGAACTGGCCAAGGCGGTCGCCGAGTTCATGTTCAACGACGAGTCGGCCATGGTCCGGATCGACATGAGCGAGTACAGCGAGCCGCACTCGGTCGCGCGGCTCATCGGTGCACCACCTGGATACGTTGGGTTCGTTATCGTGTGCAGCCATTCCGACTGTCTCGCATGGCTGACTATTACGTCCAGGTACGATGAAGGCGGACAGCTGACCGAACCTGTTCGTCGCCGCCCGTACAGCGTCGTCTTGTTGGATGAAATCGAGAAAGCCCATCGTCAGGTCGACAACGTCCTGTTGCAGCTCCTGGATGAAGGTATACGAACGTGCGCTTCCGACGTCATCGTCGTCTCAGGTGAACCCAAACCGGGGTTCCAGGGCGCCTTACGGACGGGTCCGGGAAGACGGTCGACTTCCGCAACGCGATCGTGATCATGACTTCCAACCTGGGGACGGTTGGGCGCAGCTCAGACTACACTGCTAAGGAGCGGCGACGCGTGTCCATGGAGGCGGTTCGCGAGCATTTCCCACCGTACGTTGCCACACCGATGTCTCCCCAAGTACCCGACCCTGATTTCCCCTATACAGGGAGTTCATCAACCGCCTGGACGAGATCGTTCAGTTCAATGACCTGTCACCGGTGGCGATGCGCCCGATCTGCGACATCCAGCTGCAGCGGATCCAGGCGACGCTGACTGCCGAACAGCGCGTCAAGCTCAAGGTCGACGATGCTGCCCGCGACTACTTAGCCGAACAGGGATACGATCCCGATTACGGTGCGAGGCCGTTGAAGCGTGTCCTGCAGAAGCAGCTGCTGAACCCGTTGGCGCGCCTCCTGCTGAGCGGCAACGCCATGAAGGGCGACACGGTCCACGTCACCCTGGACGACGATCGCAAGCTTCAGTTCCATACTCATCATCCCGATGAGCAGCTGCAGCCCGTTCCCGCCAAACCGGACGCCATCGTTGCTGCGTAATCGTGGCTGGCTGGCCCAGATCTACAACATCAGACTCATTCAGCGACCAGATGATTCCTCGAATGTCATGCGTTTACCAGCCAGCACCGCCAGTAGCGACTTTGTGTCGACACGGACGCTGTGCTGGCAGGACCGTTGCAATGAATGAATGCGAATGCCTTCCCGTAACGGCAAGCTGGCCGAACCCATAGCGCGCTACGTGAACCAGGTGTCAACGGCCAAGTACGTTCTTCCATAGCAGTCGGATGGGTCCTACAGAACGCGACACGCACGAATGTATTCCGACATCAGTGGTCGTGGTCGGTTTACCTCCACGTCGCGGTTACCAGTCGTGCTCGTGGTCGTGACCGGCCTCCCACCCGTCCGCGTCGACGCCGTCTTCGTGTCCCTGCCCGCCCATGGCCGGGTCGTGCAGGTACGGGATCATGTCGCCGTGGTCCATCATCTCGCCGTACTCGCCGTGCACGTGGTCGTCGTCACCGTTGCGGTGGTGGTGCTCGGTCAGCTCGTTCTCGACGTGGTGCTGCTCGTCGGGCGTGACAATGTCTTCGTGGATGTCCTTGATGTCCAGGTCGTTGTGGGGCGTGTGCGAGTGGTGGTGCTTGCGCTCGTGCTCCAGGTGCTGGCCTTCGTCGAAGTCGTCAATGTGGTCGTAGTCGACGTTGTTGTGCAGCAGGTTGCCGTCAACGTCACGGTGCACCTCGTTCATGTGCTTGTGCCAGTCGTCGACATCATCCTCGTGGTCGTGGTCGTGATCGTCGTGGCCGTGGTCGTCATGGAACGGGAAGTCGTCACCACCAAAGTGGTCGGCCGCAACCGCGCCAGCCAGCAGCACCAGCAATGCAATCGAAGCGAAACGCATCTTGCTTTCTCCTGATGTTGTTGTTGCCGTTGTTGTTGTTGCTGTCGAGGGCGTCCTGGGATTTCGGGAATGGACTGGATTCGAGCAGCCCGCAGCCTGGTCGGCCGGGGCCCAGTGACGTCACGCCACGTCCCCTGGTACGGACCGTGATTCACGTCGTTCCTCGCGGGTGCCTGTTGACACTGCGACTGGCCAGCCAGCGTTCCCGTGGATTTCATCGCGCGACCGGGGCCCTGGTGCACGTCTGACAAAACGATCGCCAGTCTGTATGTGCAGGGTGCGGCATCGTTCCCTAAAAGGCGCGCTCGCCGCCGTGTGCAGTGTCGGACAAAATAGGTTGTGCGTGACTGGGCCATTTACTCGGACAGGGTCCAGCGCGCGTCGGCCGTCGATCGTCGACCGCCAGTGCCAGTCATGCGCCCTGGACGAGATACGGCCCCGGCGTCAGACGCCGCACCGCAGGACCCGGACAGCTTTGGCGGGTTCGTGCGTAACATGCTGGCCGGGATCATGCTACCGGGCGGCGACCGCAGGCAGCCGGATCGCGTGCCCGCCCAGATCAACCTGATGCTGCAACAGGTCTGGATCGCGGCCGAGGAGATGGCCGCCGATGACGATGGCCCTCCGCCCGCGTCCGACGCTGCCATCGACTCGCTCCTCGAAGTCGTCATCGGCGAGAACACGGCGCGCGTCGCCGACGACGACTGCGTCGTGTGCCGGGACGCGTTCAAGATCGGGCAATCGGCACGGGAGCTGCCCTGCCGCCACCTGTTCCATTCGGACTGCATCGTCCCATGGCTGAAGACGCGAAACACGTGCCCGATATGCAGGCACGAGCTGCCCACCGATGGCGACCTGTTCGACGGGGTTCATGACGATGAGAACGCCGACGGCAACGTGCAGCCGGGACGGCAATGGGATCGGCGCGAACGGTCGCCCGCGTCCCACGATGACGACGACGACGATGAGGAGCGTCACGAGGCCAGCGATTCAATGCCGTCGCTGTGTTCGTCGTCGGACGTCGATATGTACACGGACGACTACGACAACGATGATTTGGTAGACGACGACGACGACGAAGACGACGAGGACGACGACGATGATGACGAAGAGGACGACGACGACGAGGACTACGACGATTCCGACGAGTATTGCAGTTCATGCGGGGCGGCCAACGAGACGCACGAGGCTCGACGTGATGACGAGCCTCGGCGACACGTCGTCGCAGCGCGAGGCGATGTCGATCATCAGCAACGGCGACCCTCGAATCACCATCCGACTGGCACGGTACGGCTACATGCACGACTTCGTGCCATGCAGGGGCGCGTGCGTCGAGCGGAGGACCGCGCTGCTCTCCTGGAGGGGGACTTCCGCATTCTGCACACCATGTCGGCGGGGGAGTTGCGCTCCCTGGAACGACAGCAGGTGCGCGCCCTGCGACGCACCCGGCAGGCGCTGGAGTCGGCGCTGGCGTCGCAGGCCCCGCTCTGCGTGCTCTGCAGGAGGTTGCCGATTCAGGTGGCGTTCCGCCCCTGCAATTGCGCCTGCGTCTGTCACGAATGCGCCGACTCGCAGCGGACCGTCCACTGCCCGGTCTGCAACGCCAACGTCCTGGGGCGGGCCGAATTCCGCTTCCCGTACGCACGTGGCCGCCCGGCGCCGCGTGGTCGTCACGGGCACCCACGATCTGGCTAGCCTATCTACATATACGTATATCGTTTAATCCGCTCACTGCCCTGGTCTCGACATCGCTCTGGGGCCCTGGCCAGGCAGGGTGGTGCTCTATCTGCACTGGGCGATCCATACCGTCTACGTGTTGCAGGAGGGACTGTCGTGACGCGTCGCTCGCTACCCCATGTTCGCACACTATTTATTCTTTCTGCTGCCGCCGAACGTGAAGTTGAAACCGGCAGCGGCCATGTCATGGTCGATGGCCCCTGATGATGGGGCATTGCCGCTGGAGATCGCGGCCTTGCGCTGCTGGCGTCGTTCGAGCTTGGCCTGCCGTCTAGCGTCCTCCTCGGCCTGTCGTGCGGCGAGGCGCGTCGCAACGTCGGTGCGCACGGCCACCGATTGGCGCTGGCGCCGATGGAATTCAATACGCTCCTTGACCTGCGCCAACGTGGCACGCTCGACTCGAAGCTCGTTGCCGATGGCATGCTGATCTGTTAGACATTGTCAGTGGGGTGACCTGGATCCACAATTGGGGCCATAGACTGTACGCATTTGCGAGTTGAGGTGGTCCAGCCAGCTCTTGTTGTCCTTGAATTGCCGATCGCAGGCCTGGCAGTACCAGCCGGCTCCGATCTGATCTGCCGGGGCCGCCGCTAAGGATACTTGTGCCGTTTTACCGACGTCTGCATCCAGTGATAACGATTCGTCACGTGCACGCAGGGCGCTCTTCTCCATGACGGCCAGCGCTGTAGCGTCACACGTCAGCACAGCATGACCATGGCGACACGGCAGACATTCATCTACGTACTGACAGGGCGTCGCGCCTGATCGCCGATCTCTCCGGCCAGGATTTTCCGTTCGTACTCCTCGGCATCCCATTTCTTTCTGCCGGAATCTTCGACGACGCCCCGTTTCGGCATGCTTGGACAGGGACGGGGCGCGACAGTGACCACCACTGCAGGCGCGACTGCCACTCGTCGCGTCGGGGCGCCACGGAGTGCGCGCCCCGCCCGACCATCCGGCGACTCTCTGAAGGGGCGACGAGCGCCGCCAATCACCGGTTCGCCCTCATGGGATCGTGGCTCTCTGCTGGCGCGTCGCATCGGGCCGGCGCCCACGCCGACATGTACGAACCGGTGGCGCCGTGGCAGATGGCGCGCGACCGATTCGAGGCGCGATACCCGGGTCAGGCGCATCCGGCGTTCTACCCGGGGTCCTGTCAGGACGCCCTGAAACACGCCCGGGATACCCGACGACTCCTGGTCATATACGTGCACTGCCCCTGGCATCAGGACACGGACCGGTTCGTCAGGGAGACGCTAGGTCAGCGAGCATTGCCTCGTCTGTCGCCCTGTTGTTCATGCGTCTGACAACCCGGCCGACGTGACGTCAGGCGCCGCTGAAATCATCACATCCCTCGATTCGGATTTCATCGTCTGGATGGACGACATGCAATCTATTGGTAACGTCCGTTTATGCACCTCTAGCGGCACCGCGGTTGCCAACCGGGCTCGCAATGCAGACGGGTACACGATTGCCGGCCAGTTGCAGTTCGAGTCGTTCCCCTTCCTGGCAATCGTGTTCCCGTCATCGTCAACGACAACGATGACGGTGCACGCGCGGTTCAACGGATACGTTCCCTCGGTGCAGCTACTGACGCGGCTGCATGCTGTCAACAACGAGTTCAACTACGCGTATGCATCGCAGCGGGCACAAGAGGCGCAACACGAGTAGGGTGATTTTCGATTCCTATCTGGAGCACGAAGGCGTCGTCTGAGGGCATCGCGACAGCGAGGCGCGCCACCTGCGTCAGGCGCAGGACGATGAGTATCAGGCCGCCCTGGAACGTGATCGGCGTCTGCTGCAGGAGGTTGAAGAGCGGCAACGCAAGGAGGAAAGCGCGCGTATGGAGCGCGAGGCAGAAGCCCGCGATCGTCAACGCCTTCTGGTCACTGCTCACATTGCGATACGACTGGAGAACCGGACTGTAACCGTGGCCGGTGGTGTTTCAGGACGAGCGTCGTCGTCTGCTGGATACGCTACCGTCGGAGCCGTCGCCGGACACCTCCGGCTGTGTCACTGTCCAGATCCGGTTGACGGATGGGCGCAAGTTGCAGAGGAGGTTCACAAGCGGCGACCGTGTCCAGGTCAGTAGTGGACCGTCCACCTGCACTGGATCCTCTATCCCCGATACTGACGTCGCCACGCCCAAGGACCTGTACAATTGGGTGATCGGGACGGACCCGGAATCAGGCACCAGTTTCGAGCTCGTGTCGAACTACCCTCGACAGGTCTACGCCAGTCGGTCACTGACGCTCGGCGAAGCCGGTCTGGCGCCCCAGTGCGCTCTGTTCATCCAGGAACTGTGACATCAGGTTCCCCGTAAACGTCATACCTATCTAATATACTCCCGCACGCGCTCGCCACACCGCGTCTGTCCAATCCGTGCTCGCACGTGCAGCACCCTGCTACTGTCGTTAGTCATCGAGCGCGGCAGGGGCTATGCTGGATGGGGAAACCCTCGCCCTGCCCGTCCCTGGTATGGGTTCCCTATGTACTGCAGGTTGTGGGGGCGGCGGCGCGCTGGTTGATGATTTTGCCGGCGACCTGACGGTTTCGCGGCGTCCCGACTCCCGAGGCGAGCAATCCGTGACAGTCCGCGTCAGGCGCCGTCACACGACCCTTATCCGATGAGCGTCCCCGATGTCGTGTCCGTCTACGACGATGCACGCGTGCACGCCGCTGCCGTCACCCGGGACTATATTTGCCATCCGCGCCTAGGTAGGGCGTTGGGCCGCCCATACGCGTTCGTGGATGGCGCCGCTGACCGCGTCGCACCCGTCATAGATTACAGGACGCTGGTCGGCGTTCGTGGGCCACTGGTCATCCTCGACAATGTCAAAGTATGTGTGGCGTCCGGGGCCACGTCGCAGACGTGCTCATTCCTATTGGGTGTTCCAGTTCCCGAAATTCGCTGAGATTGTCAACATCACGCTCGGCAATGGCCAGACGCGTAAAGGGCAGGTCCTGGAAGTCAGTGGCAACAAGGCCATCGTTCAAGTCTTCGAAGGTACCCGATCTTTACCAATCGCTGTCCATATCGGACCGTCTAATCGCTTTCGCCCTTGCGAATGTCGTCAGGCACCAGCGGCATTGACGTCAAGTACACGCGCTGCGAGTTCACTGGCGATGTTCTTCGAATGCCAATGTCGGAGGAGATGCTGGGCCGTGTATTCGACGGTTCGGGACGGCCGAAGGACCATATCCCGGTCCTGGCCGAATCGTACCTGGATATCCAGGGGCAGCCCATCAACCCGTGCGAGAGGACGTACCCGCAGGAGATGATCCAGACGGGCATCTCCACGATTGATACGATGAACTCGATTGCGCGTGGCCAGAAGATCCCGCTGTTCTCCGCCGCCGGCCTGCCCCACAACGAGATTGCCGCACAGATCTGCCGTCAGGCTGGCCTGGTCCAGCACAAGGGCAAGAACGTCACTGATACGCACGAGGATAACTTTGCCATCGTGTTCGCCGCCATGGGTGTCAACATGGAGACGGCCCGATTCTTCAAGCAGGACTTTGAGCAGAACGGATCCATGGAGCGCGTATCGCTCTTCTTGAACCTGGCCAACGACCCGACCATCGAGCGTATCATCACGCCGCGTCTCGCTCTGACGACGGCCGAGTACACGCCCCGTCGCGTTCCTTCCGTTGTAGACAGCTCTGCTCACCGTTGCCAATAGGTACCTGGCGTACACCCGCGACATGCACGTCCTCGTGATCCTGACCGACATGACGTCGTATGCGGATGCGCTTCGTGAGGTGTCGGCTGCGCGTGAGGAGGTGCCTGGGCGCCGTGGGTACCCGGGATACATGTACACGGATCTGTCCACAATCTATGAGAGAGCGGGGCGTGTCAACGGCCACACCGGGTCCATTACGCAGCTGCCCATTCTGACCATGCCCAATAACGACATTACGCACCCGATCCCCGACCTGACTGGCTACATTACCGAAGGACAGGTAACGGCGTGTTCAGACATGCCTCCGGGGCGGACCGTACCGATGCTGAACCTTGTGCTCTCAGGTTTACATTGATTCGCAGCTGCACAACCGGCAGATCTACCCGCCAATCAATGTCCTCCCGTCGCTGTCACGTTTGATGAAGAGCGCCATTGGTAAAGGTTTCACGCGGGACGACCACCCTGATGTATCCAACCAGCTGTACGCCAACTATGCCGCCGGCAAAGACACGCAGGCGCTGAAGGCGGTTGTCGGCGAGGAGGCGCTGTCACCGGAGGAGTTCCTGTACCTGGAATTTCTCGAAAAGTTTGAATCCAAATTCGTCAACCAAGGCCCGTACGAGAACCGCACCATCTTTGAATCGCTGGAGAAGGCCTGGACGCTGCTGCGGACGTTCCCACCGGAATCGCTGAAGAAGATCCCACACCAGCTTCGTGACAAGTACTACCTGAGACAGGAACAGGCGAACGCGGCGTCCGAATCAACGCCTTCCTCTCCGTCCAAGGCCCAACATCACTGACCGCCTCCGCCTCCACTGCAAATATATGAAGCCATCATTTACTGTTTGCCTGTCTAGGGAACAGTTTCGCGATTGCTGAGGGCGGCCCCCAGTCCATCGCGAAGGGTCAGTTTGGTGCTCAGTGGGGGACATGTCTCCTGTAGTCCTACAGCTGCCTGTCCTACTCTGAGACCACCTGCTTGGTAATCGCCCCAACTATCATGACGACATGGTCGTCTTAACGGTGCCAACCCTGTTCGAACTAGCAGCTCAATCGCTGGGACGACTGTTCTCAGCAACGTTGGCTGACCAATGTCGATCGGTTTCCTTGCCTCCGCAGACACTGTCTTACGCCTGGCAAGCGGCCACTGCCAACGGCGCCCTGCTTCGTGACTGCCACCTGCACCTGTTTTGGCAGATGATACTCGACGAGCGGTCTGGCAGTTATAACGACAGAAGCAGCGCCCCTGTTGCTGTCAATTTCGCTGGCCAGGTTCGGCAGGCATGCGGCCCGCGACGGACGAAGGCACAGTGCTTATGAGCAACGTGCTGTCTCGTAGAGACGACTAACAGAAGAGGCGTTTACAATGCTGGCCAACTTCATTACGTCTGCAGGCATCCCTGTTTGTCGCCTGGACCTGTCCTTTACACAGGTGAATGACGCCGAACTTTACCTTTTAGCGAGGGCGTGCTCGACGAGTCTGCAGACGCTGTCACTGGCTGGGTGCCACAGGGTGGGCCCTGAGGGCGTACAAGCCTTTGGACGATACTGCCCGACGTTGACATTCGTCGACTTCCAATGCCTCGACGGGCTCAGCGATGTCGCCCTGCAGGATATCGTACATCGCCTGCAGGACCTTCAAAGCATCGATATCGGCGCCTGCCAGAACCTGACCAACATCTCGTTCCAAATCATTGCATCGCACGGACGCGCTTTGAAGAGGTTTGCCGCTGCAGTGTGTACCAACAGCGTACCAGTTGACGACGCAGTTTGATAGAGTGAGCGCGGCCGGCTGTCAGCAGGTCACCGAATGCGATCTGGACGATCTGTCCAAGTGCACATCGATGACCTCGCTCAGCCTGCGTGCTTGTCGCCGCCTGACAGTGAGGCTGACGACACGTAACTTGCCCCCGACGGATACATATGTGATGACCTGCTGGTAGGATGACAGTGTCCGTCACCTGGCTCGACTCGGTCGACGGAAGGCACATAGGGGATTGCCACCACTGAAGGTTTGTCACCCCGATTGTAGCACTAATATGGTTTCAACGGCCTAAACGGTGTTGCCGCTTGCCGCAGTGGCTGGACCTGGGAGGATGCACACGGCTGACTCACCGATCCATATTGGCAATCGCCCGGGAAAATCGCGACCTTGAGCATCTGGACTTGCGCGGTATTGCCCTGGGCGAAGACACGCAGCTCGAGCTGACCCGGCTGTTACCGCGGTGCACGTACCTGAACATGGGCACCCCCGCACGCGGGCACCTGAACAAATACTAAAGTCTGTACTTTAGCACCGTCGGTTGCCGTCAGCGGCACATGCGTATCGATTCCGAAGGGCCCGTCGTCTGTGTCCGTCGTTTTGGTCCGTCGTCGGGGTCCCTAATACCGGCAAGGGTCGCAGACGGCTGCACGGCGCCGCGGCGGCCTGCCCCCGTCACCGATGGACCAGGAGGACCGCGGCCGGCAGCCAGACGGGCAGGCGGGTAGGAGGCGTCGCTCGGAGCGTCAGGATCGGGAGCGAGCGCGCCGCAGGCTGCTCGGCGATAGCACGAAGCAGACCGATGCCGAGCGGATCGTCGTGCGGCAGGACCTGCGCGCGCTCGTCAAGAGGACGAAAGAGTCGCGAGCCGCCATATTCGCTGGCGACGCGTCCGTACTGGAAGAACTCCACGCTCAGCATGATGCCATCCACGAGCGAGGTCGGGCGACGTGTCGGAGCCCACTGCGAAGACTGATCCGGTCTGTGTAGTGCTGCACCCTTCGGAGGCGAACATCGAGGCCAAGGAACTGTCACTCATGGCATCGTTGACTGCCGAGAGTACGCGACTAATGGCTGAGAAGTTCAGCCTCGTCTCCGTTGACGTACGTCTCCAGACCAGGGTCCTAATAACGATGCCGTCGCATGCGTCCTAACCGCTGCTGTAGGACTTCATAGCGAGGATTGCGTCTGAATTCTCGATGGACATGGCCGACGATGATGACGAAGACGTGCGCGAACGTGGCGCATCAATCGACTGGGTTCGGCTGGGTAGGGACGGGAGTAACTGTCTGATGTCGGTGCGCACCTGCGACTTCATGCCGGGCCTGTTGACGATGGACACGGCGGGAGCGGAACCGGCAGAGAAGACACGAGCGCGAAAGCGCCGTCGGGAGGCGCCGGACACCGATGCGGTCCACGTCGATCGTGTTGAGGCACCGGCTACCACCCTGGTCCAAACACAGACTGACGCGCGAGTGGCGACCCTGCACAAGATCTTGAAGTCGGCGCCAACTGGATACCCGTTCTTCAGGCTCATTGTCAACCCTGTGTCGTTCGGGCAGACTGTCGAGAACCTGTTCGACCTATCGTTCCTGGTCGGCAGTGGGCATGCCCAGATCCAGGTCGACGACGATGGCGAACTTCGCGTCACGTATCAGACGCCTCCGGATAACGAGGAGCTCAAGAGCGGTCATGTGCCTACGCAGTCCATTGTCCAGATGGATATGCGTCTCTGGGAGGAGGTCAAACGCGTCTACGACATCAAGGAAAGCCTTATACCAACGCGGCCGAACGATATTGTCTGATGAGACGGGCGCGGTCATCCCTTATCCATCTACACAGATTGTTGTAGTAAACGAGCGTCATTGCGAGCCTCCAAATCCAGGACCGTTAACATTGCAATGGGGGGACACGGCTGCATTATGTCCACCAGCCGTTCCGCAAACCACCTGCGCATGAGTAGCGGTGATGAAACGCGGTGCGGACACGTTTATAACGTAACCGAGCCGATCGATTGCCCGACACGTACAACCTGGCCCGGCTGGACAGTAAACTCGAACTGCTTGTCGGGTGCCTCCCAGACAACGACCAGGGTGGACCCGAGCATGAACCGGCCGAGCTCGTCACCCCGTTCGCTTAAGTGCATGAACGGGCGTCGCAGCGGCGGCATACCGACCTGGCTGCCGTGCAAGTTTGTCACCAGATCGTCATCCATGTTGATACGGATGGACCCGACATTAAAGGCGCCGACGGCGGTTAGCGAATAGAACCCGTGCGCCCATTGCCCAATCAGCGATACGCGTTCGTTCATGGTGAACAGGCCGGGGACGCGTCTGACCAGGGCGGGCGCCACGGACAGCAGATCGCCAGCGATATGCATTCGCTCGCAGATATGCCATCGGGACGGCGAATGGAACCGATGGTAATCGCCAGGCGCCAGGTACACAACGCAGTAGTACAGGGAGGACCCCGGCCCCGGTTCGGGTGCGCACCCCAGGAACCCGTCCAGCGCATACGACGAGTCTTTGATCTGGTCCAGACGCCCATGCGGCGACACCTGCCCGCATCTACACCGCCGAGAGTGAGGCACACGTTGCCAGCCATCACGGGCGGAAACGTACATCGTGACGAGCCCATCGGCAGGCGAGACAACATCGGCAACGGCATCAATGGGTCGAATACCGTCCTTCAACGGGCGCGTGAAGAAGTCGTTCAAGGTCGTGTAGGCGCGCGGCGGGTATCTGGCCTCGTCCAGGTCGGCATTGAAGAAGAAGGCCCAGGCCCCGAAGATAGGCGAACGCAGGAATTCGGGAATATGCCATCCCGCCATGAGCCCGTACATTCTCGAGGTGGCCCGGTGCGGGAGCGCTCTAGCTGCCCATCGCTGTACAGCCCCTCGTGTCAGAGCGACTGGAACCCATAACAGGATACCTAGGCACGTGCATCGGCTACTACGTACGATGGTGGATTGGACGGGCGTCGCCGGTTCCGCCAGCGACGGAGGCACGGGAGGCGTGTTCCAGGCGGAATATGCGATGGCGCTGCCGCCAGCGGCACCAAGCAGGTGTCGCGCACGTATTACCTTCCACAGGCGGAACATTGCCGGAGACGGGCGCCGCTGCCACAGCAGACAGGCAGCGCCGCAGTTGCAGGTCAACCCGCAACGAGCAAGTGCGCGCTCGCAATGTCGCGCCCGCCGAATCAATCGTGCAGCAGTCGGCTGACAAGACAGCCCGTGCGTATATACGTCGTCACTTGCGCTATGGTATGCTGGCTGAAGACGTTGGCATTTTACTGCTGCCGTTGGACAATCGCGTTTACGGCCACGGACGATCAGATGACGGTGACGCAGGCTGGGTCAACGTTGTAAGACCGGGCCAGGTCGCGGCACTCGTCGACGAAATCGTCGAGCAGCGACTGCGGCTGGGGCATAGCCTGGCGCTGGACGGTCAGCGACACGTTGACGACCCCGTTGTACGACGAGACAAGCATCTGCGGCAGGATGTTCGTCATGAAGGTTTGCACGCCGGTGACTGTGGATCCGGCGATAACGACGGGAACTTGCGGGCCCGGAACGTTGCTGATCACAATCGAATGCGACAGGAACAAGTCGCGGACTACTTGACGCTGTAAGGATTCCGGTACGACCTTGGCGATCAGCTTCTGCAACCCTAACTGCAGGTATGGCTCCGGACTCGTCTTCAGGCGGGTCATCTCGTCGACGGTCCCCTTGAGACGCGACGTACTGTCGCTAGCCGACACCTGCAACGGTACGGATAGGAAGCACCACAGGTTGTGGACCGGGTCGGATGACGAACGACTGAACGCGAACGGCACCATGGCGCGCATCGACAGGTTCATCAGCGGCGCCGAGGGGTCGTTGCGGGACACGTAACGACGGCAGGCACCGGCCAGCGCCGTCATGACCACATCATTGATCGTGCACCCGGCGGCGTTCTTGATGGATTTCAAAGCAGCCAGGCGGATGGGTGGAGCGCAGAGGACGGCGTATGGGGGCGTACAGACAGGGTGCGACGTCAAGGCGGTGTGCGAGTCACGACGGAGAGGCAAGACAAGAAGCTTAAACAAGGAGCGCAGAGTGTTGAGAGCATAGGCGGTCGGCGGTACCGATGGGCGATGGACTGCAGCAGACTTGGCTGTCAAGTTCGTGGCACCTTCGACAATGGAGCTCAGAACATGGACCTGGCCAATACCATCGGCCAGAGCATGATGAATGCGGACGAGAACAGAATTAGGTGGTAGGATATGCATCGACCATAGCGGGCGGCCGACTGGGAATGAATCCAGACAGATGGTCTCGATAAACGCATGAACAGCGGCGTCATCTGGCAGGTCAACATCATGTCGGAGCACGCATTGCGACAGGTCAATTTCATCGATATCGAGAGGAGTGAAGTCGGTGGCACCAGGCAGCAGCGTCGAGCGGAACCGCCAGAATGCATCGCGTTGGAGGATGCCGTCGCGCACCGACTTGCAAAGTGCTGCACGCGACGGGCATCCATCCGCGAAACGAAAGAGAAGATGGGTGATGGGCGTCGGCACGTGGGCATCCAACGGGAACGCCGACTCGTATAATTTCCGGCTGATGAAGGACATCCGGCGCGAGAAACGTGTACCATCCGAACATGAGGGACCCGTTGGCACTGCGCTGTCGACGGGCATCATCTTGAAGCATTGCGCGAGGTACAGAACGACCGTATTCAGGAAGGCCAATACGTGGCGGAGGTAGGTGGCGAATATATCTAGCAGGGTCTGAGTGGCCATGGGTAAAGGCCGGCGGACGATGGGCGACGAGGTGGCGATGCCGATGCTGGCGGGGGAACCGGGGAGAGGCGGCGGACTCCGCTGCAGTTTCGGCGCCCGGTCCGCCGAGGCTACAATAGATCACCAAGTCGTAAAAGATCATCGCACCACCCCGCCCGTGTATTGAGCGCTCGCACTGAGGTAGTCAACGCGCTGGCCGTATTTACCTGACAGTGAAAGGATTACTCGAAGAACGATCGTTAAGATCACGACAAAGACAGCGAGCAGGACGGTAGCTGACCAGGAATATCCAGCCCACTGGCATGTTCATGTGTTCAGCAAACGCGTCCTTGTCACTCTTTATTATAACATGCAGTGAACCGGCGGCACCTGGTTCTGGACGTGTTCCTTCGTCCCAGTGCAGGGTAGATGACGCTGTCCAATCGTACAAGGCGCGTCCGTTCAAATTTCTTGTAGGCACCGTTCTGCTCCTGTTTTTAAACTGGCTAGCTGGCGAGATGCTGGGCTGCAGGGTGCCGAGCATGTGAGCTGGGCGGGTCGTAGTGGTCGCTGCGCACGCGTGGTCATGTGCCAGTGGCCGATGTATGCTGGTGCGGGTCGGGGCGACTTGTGACGCTTCTTATTTTAGCAGGCTGTATTTGAACAGATTCTAGATAGAGGCCCCCTAAACCAGCCGTCTTGTTGGTCCTTTTTTGACATCCTACAGGATTTCGGCAATCACGTAGAGGAGGAATATGACTTGGAGCGAATCAGTTCTCGATGCCCGACTGGCGAAACTCGTCGCGTTCCTTTTTGCGTGATTCACAAAGGGCTGAGACGACGTCGATATAGGTTTCGGTGCCTTGTTCGCCAGTGCCGTGGACTTTCGTACGCCTGTGTTGAGCACCCGAACCTGATTCGACGGAAACAAATTTTGCATTGTTCTGGATCTCTGGTTGTGAACTATCCATGTTGTAGATCGTCGCGATTTGAAGTGGAGCGCGCGAATCGACATTGCGCTTCGCGCTGATTTTGTAATCGGTGACAACAGGATTGCTGTACGGTTTCCCGTCTTTGTAGAGACACGAGAATGTCGAGTCGATACCACTTTTCGAATTGATTTCGTTGCCCGTCTCAAGCCTATTGTTGTGTGGGATGACTTTGCGAAATCTTGAGTAGATATGGGCTTCTTCAACGATTCCGTTGCCAGTACAGGAGTCCGCTTTGCGGTCGACTGCATTATCTGCCGCTTCGTTGCTGTATTTGCCGCAAGAACACATTGGTCGGCTTGCACGAACTTCGAATATACATTAAAGTTCCGGTACACGATGTGGTTGCTAAACGGCAGATCACCGACAACGGATAGTATAACATCGCCGTTCCGTTTCAGAACAGCGGATTGCAATCCTTGATCCTGGCCAAGCGAAAAAATGCTGAATCCAGTGGGAGCCCTCACCGTCGACGTATTCGATCCCGAATTCATTGTCAGCATGGCCGACGTATACAGCATCGTGGCAACATAGAGCATGTCGTCGATCACCTGGCTGTTGTTGACCGGGTTCGGATTGTACGGATCTGCCATGGGCACAGCATTCTTCGAATGTGTCCGATAGAAGATGAATAACTTCTCACGCCCAATTACAGGGTACGCCCCAGTCTTCCATCGCGTACTGAAGTATCGGGTCAACTCCAAATATGCGTCGTGGCTGTAATTTGTGGCAGGGGGGCATTCTGACGAGTATATCATCGGGGCTTGTGGCCCGATGTACGACGATTCTGCGTAATCGTTCCAGGTGACGATTTCGACGAGATCGGGCTGCGTCTCATATATAGTCTCCCACCGTTCCATCCACATTGTGGGCCCTCGATAATTGCCATAAATTCCATTGTGACTGTTTGAAAGAAATCAGTGAACGATGGTAAGGAAGCAGCGACGGAGTATGTACTTCGGCCTGTCGTGTGTTGAGAACCATGGCCCAATGGAGGCCATGAACGCGCGTGATCGCTGGTTACATCCCAAGCGGTAGTTGACCTCGTTGTCTGGAATCGTGGCGCCTAGGAGTTTGCCAAGACCTTTGGAGGGGTTCGGGTATCCCAACAAATTCCAGCTGAACAATCCATCGACGACTGGGTACTTATCGATGATATTCGTTACATCAATGACACGAGGAAGACCCGTGGTGGAATTTCCACCCGACGGGACGAAGAACGGGATGAAGTATACGCCTTTGCCGGTGATAAATGATGCCTGCGAGAAAGCGGACGCCCACCAATTGCTAACGTTCCCGACGCCCGGAATCGCTTGGCCGACGAATGTTGACAGCATCTGTTTTCCATTTCGGTACGCCTGACTGGATCGGGACGAGAACGTAGTCAGAATGCTAACGATATCGGCCTGTGGCATGTTCTTGCTCATGTCAAGACTGAACATCAGCTGGAATCCGGTATTCAGCTGGTCTGCGGCGTCAAATATCAAAGTTGCCCTTTGCCGGTATACCGGCGACCCGCTCCAGACGGCCAGGTTCAATGCGAACCCGTCAATGCCGGCCGATTGCGCAAGGAGAATATCGCGCTGGAACCCGGCCATGGTAGAGTTGGTTGACGGAGAGAAGATCATATAGTGGGCGAACAGGAATTTCCCATTCGTGGTCGGTGTTTTCACTGGCGCATCCCCGGGACAGGACGCCGTTGCGCATCCAACCACACTCAACAACAGGACAACGTTCGCCATCATGCTTTGGCCGTGATCGATCTAGGATATTCCTCGTATCGTGGCCGACCAAGTATCTGTTGCACAGGCGTTTCGAACTTCAGGACAGAGCAGAACAGGCAAGGTGACGGTCGGCGCAGGGAGCGCTTCCAAAAGTAGGGTTGGGCTGATGGGGGTGCGGTGAGGTGCACCAAACGCACGTACGATGGAGCGTGCGCCGTCCTCCGATGCCTCCTGCACGATGTCACGATGCGCATGCCGGTTGGACGGCGGTCTACGTCGTTAAGGTAGACGTCGCTCAACGTGAAGCAGGCGCCGACTCTGTGGTGGGCGTCGTTCGCGCGATCGACGACCCGACGACTCTACCGGCCGCCAACGCCGTCCACTGCATCGTCGTATACGGCCGCCCGACATGCCGCTGTATTCGGCATCGCACGTCGCGGGTCGCCGGACGCGCCAGCCTGCCCTGCCTGCACCCGCGCCGGCGTCGCCGGCGACCAGCGACACTTGCCACCCACGATGACTATACGCATTCGTAGAACGCCATCAGGTTGACCTGCTCCATACTCAAGGATACTGCCAGGTGCAGCGGTCCCCAAGGATGATAGATGATCTGGGCAGTTCAGTAGTGCTGTCGCAGATGCGGCCCACCTCCTACTCCTGTGCCTGGTTCACTGCCTCGAGTCGTCCGTGAAGACAGCAGGGCCGTCAGGGCGCCAAGTAACATGAAGGGCAAGGTCAGAGTAGTTGGCCACATTCATGTTTTGTGTGCTGATCGGTATGTGCGCAGAGGACTGAAGATCGAGATCGGAGAGCGTGCGACCACAGGAAGCCCGACGTCGTTCCTTCCGGCGTCGATGGTTCCCCAGCTGACCATCGCGAACCCGGGTACATCGTCCTATATACAAGCAGGCCAGCTGAGTCTGGCCAAAGTTGCATGGGCGATCCGACTCCCGAGCCAGTAGAAGCCGTTGTCATGCGCCTTATGGAGGAATTCCACCAGCCGATTGAGGTCGTCATGCACTCCCTGATCATTCACTCGGTATGTTGCAGTACTGCGATTCTGCTGGGAAGTCTGCCTCAAGCAATAGTAATAATTGTAGAGCAGTATTGAGCAGGCTCGCCTGTATTTGTCGGGATACGCGATCCTGTCCGCGTGGGACGCCGCAGAGGATCATGACATCCTTCGCGGTGCCTACGCTGCCGAAGACGAACTCGGTGGACTCTGTTCGTACCGACTCGAGCGGGAAGTGGCGGAGCGCCTCAGCTTCCTCGGCACATTGCCATCTTGATCCGCATTCTACCAATACAGGATCCGCGACTCAACCGTGGCGTGAAAAGGCGAGTGCCTCAACTGCGAGTCGTAGCAGATGCGACATCGACGTCCTTTACAGCACACCGTTGTGCTGGTGGGCAATCCGGCCCTGTGCACGTTGCTGTTTTCGATGCATCACGGCCCAACGAGCACATACGGCGTCTCGCCGTCAGACAATCTGCAAGGCAGTCTTATCAAACCGGTACTTCCAGCGATTCCAGCTCGAGCGTCACGTATGCGATTCTGCGAGAGGTTGCCCTCGACATCGGCTGCCTGTACCTATATGTAGTTGGAGGCCGGTACGGTCGCCTGGGATCCCCACCGTATCTCTATCCACGATGAAGTTCTGCACCGCCTTATAGACATGTTGCCGACGCTGCATGACGTGACGGTCGCTACTGCCATCGTCATGCTCGTTCTCGATGGAGCCATTGTCCTGCCGTCCGTCGTCGCCTACCTCCGCCGTCGGCATCGCCAGCAGATCAGTGCCCGTCTGCCCACCCTAACCGTCGTCATCGTTCTGGCCCTGCAGGTCAAGGTCACGCACGACCTATTGATGGTGGCAACCAGCAACCGCTATCTGAATTGTAGCGCGAAGGCCATCATGGTCGTGCTGACGTTCGTGGCGACGGCCACGTTCAACTTGCGCGCCGCTCTGCTGTACTGGTCGTACCGCGTCACACGATCCCGAATGCTTCTCGCAGCTGCCCCGTTGCAGCCGTCCAGCCAGGACACATCGTCCGACTGCAATGTTGAGATGGCAATCGTGCCGGTCGTGACAACTGACCCAATTCCCACCACCGAACGGGCGAATCATGCCGACGTTGGCACAGGAGCACCGCCGACGACGAGCACATCTGGCAAGCCGCTGCTCCACAAGCCAACTGGCGCAATGCCGATCCTGAAGACGCAGCAGAGCCTGTCCGGGTCCGATCAATGGTACCTGACGCACCCGGGCGTGGCCAGCTCGTCATCCATCGTTCGCATCATGGCCGCCAGCCTGGTTGCGCACGTCACGATCCTGTTCGGGTCGTTCGTCGACGTGGTCAGGTGTCCACAGACCCCAGCGGATCGGTGCAGCGCATCCCCCTCGTATACGACGTTCATGCTTCTGTGGACCGCGGTCCTTCTCGCCCAGCAACTCTACTACGTCGCCCGAATCCGGGTCGTCGTCGACGTGTTCCAGATTCGAAAAGAGCTGATGCTCGTCTGGTACTCGTCCACGGCCTTGCTTGTTGCCTACCTGGTTCCGCCGCTTGTCGCCATCAACGACACCGTATTTCCGGTCCTCCCGCTCGCCTACTGGGCCATGCACAAGTTCCAGGTCGTGGTTCAGCTCATTCAGCCGGTCTACCGGTCATCCGAACACTGGACCGAAAATAAATTCATTCGCAATACAAAACTCCGCCTATTGCCGATGTACCCAGATATGATACATTGACGATATAGAACGATGTACCCTGTCTGCGCAGTCCAGTAGGTTGAAGCCATATATAACTGCATTCCGACTGCGCGGCGCAATACATCCCCGACATGTAGATCTGTACTCAGGATGCACTGCGTAATACGTCGCAGGACATCCGATCGCTGACAGCTGTATCGACAATGTATGGGCGGAATACTTGTTCTGTATCCGACCACGATACATTGTGAGTACGAATGCCATTTTTCCAAGACTTCTGAAACGAATGGATTCGCGTACTGTATTCACATTTCACAGCTCAGAATTTTCTGTGACAATACCATCGTCCCTTGCCGTTCGACGGGAGCGTCATTGCCGTGCTAGATGCCGCCGGATCCAATTGCCGACGTGACGCGGCAAGTCGACCTTGGTGGAGAGCGTTACGTTGTCGAACATCGGGCACTGGAGTGCTATTTCACTTCGCAGCACTTCCAGGAAGCAAAACCATTCTTGCGGAAGGCCCTGTTGCAGCAGCAGACCGACACAGCGGTCAACGATTCCAACGTCCGCGTTGACAACGATGCCGTGGTCGTCCATCATCAAGCTCGGATGATCGACAAGGCACGCTTTCTGCCTCTTGACAGGGCTCTTGTTGCTTGTTGAGATGCCTGAGGCGAGCCGTCGAAGCTTGAGCTCATTTTGGATGACTGTAACGCATCCCAATAAGAAGCAGGGCCGACATGGCACGCTTAACCGAACTTACAGATTTTGATTTCTTCGAACGGAAACGTCTCAGCAACGGCCTGCTCGATCTGGTGTTCCTCCACAAGCCATTGCTGTACCCGTCTTGGCAACTCCTTTTTAGTAGACAAGGCCACAACATCTGCCAGCTTGTGGTCCAGGACCAACCTGACAGGGTTTTGGGCTTA